>VRYO01002734.1:10169459-10195832 GCA_009812075.1 Sialia sialis
GGTTGACCCACCTGGAATGCCAGGTGCCCACCAAAGCCTCTCTTACCACTCCCCTCCTCAAATAATACAAAGAAAAGCTCATGGGTCAAGATAAGGACAGGAAGAGATCACTCACCAGTTACTACCACAGGCAAAACAGACTTGCTTTGGATAAATTAGTTCGATTTATAACCAACAAAGTGAGAGCAGGGCAATAAGAGATCAAACTGAACTTTAAAACACCTTCCCTACATCCCTCCCTTCTTCCCAGGCCTAATTTCTCTCCTGAATTCTCCAGTTCTCCCTTGCAATGGTGCAGGGGAACAGGGAATGGGGATTGTGATCTGTGTGTCCACAAAAAAAAATAAATCAGCCCCACAATCCACGCTTGTCTGGTTTTTGCAAGCCCCACAGAGTAACCATATAATGCAAGGACAGGCTGAGGCTGCATTCTTGAACTGCATTATAAATGTGAGGACATATGACTTGAGAGAAACAAAACATAGCTGGTTTTCCAGTGGTGAAAGGAACTAAATGTTGTCCATTATGACAAGGAGGCTTTTCTGGCTGGCCCAGTCCCTGGCCATGAAGGTATATCCACTCTCTTGGCCTCAGCTAGAGTATCGTCCTTTAAGGCAGGGCTTGGAGATGCAGATTTCTGGTGGCATGGATCATCCATGGAGGTGTGAAATGTGCAGGGTTAATGGTGAGGTGACCTGCAATCTTCTTTAGGCAGCTCTGTTGCACAAAGCCTGGGAGAGCTGCAGTCAAGAGGGTTCTGCCTGGGAAAGGAGCAAAGACACCAATTCCTTTTGGCCAGCAGGAACCATCAATGCTCCATCAATGCAGCTGGAGGGACTTCTGGCAGGAGCTGTGGTAAATGCACAGCAGCCTTAAGGAATTGTGGATGACACCATAAAGAAGATCCAGAGCAATTAATCCACTGCTCTTTCTGCTTGCATGTCCATCTGCACATTTCACCTGGACACACCATCGTGATATGTGGGAACTTGTAAGGTCTCAAATTATACAAGGTGTTGTATTCTGATCATGGAAACCATAGCAGAAAGTTAAGAATTCAGCTAGAGCCACCACCTTTTTATGAAATATACATCTAAGGAAAATATTCATGTCCTAAATTATGTACTTCTGAATGTCACCACTGGAGACAGAAAAAGGAAAGTAGCTCTCAGTACAGAGCTCCTTCAGATTCCCTGGGGCAATGGTTTTTTGGAACAACTTTTGCTCAATCCTGCCAATATTTCACTTTTTTTCTTTTTTTTTTAAAACGATGAGAAGATTATTTTTTTCTTAAGATCATGAATATTAAGGAAGCACAATCTTGCTAGTTCATAATTACAGCCTTGTATCAGATTGCCAACCAGTGAAATATTTCTTATCATTAAGAAATGGGTAATTGCAGCAGGAGATGATTGAAGGAAATCAGCCAATCTCTAACAAAAAAAATCTATGTTTCTTCATTTATCAGATGGGTATAGGAAAGTGAGCATCAAATTCTGGCTAAAGGCTCCAAGAAAACGTGCCAGGAGCTAAAAGCAATATAATTAAGAGGTGATTACAGAAGAGCTTTACCTACAGCAGGGTGTGCAAAGCACCACAGCTCCCCAAGCCACACACAGATCACCCTCCTGCCAGGAGCTCCTAGGAAAGCATCCTCACAAGCAGCACTTCCAAAGGGATCTACCAGTGAGGTGGGAGCCCCCAGCCTCCCTTCCACAGCCAAGAGCTACACAGACATCCAACCATGTGTGCACAGAGCTGGTTCTGACCTCAGGGCTGCCCTCGCCTCTCCTCCAGTGGTGAGCTTCAAAGAAACATTAAAATAAACTTGCTCCTCCAAATCTGACAATTGATGCTGGACTTGCTGCCATATCATGACTTGATAGAGCCAAGAAATAGGAAAGAGGAGCTACCCGGATTCCAAGACTGTTAAAAGCTGAATTATGTTTGGCTGACAGAAAAGAAAAAAAGCATAAAATAAGTTCTGTGCTACAGGAAATCTGAGGGTAGATAATTAAGAGAGCAGGATAGGGAAAACCTCCAGAAGTTTTTATCATCTTTGCAATACCACATAAATAAGAAGAATACTTAACAAAAGAAATCCTGTTACACTTAACTATGTTTCTATTAATGACTGACAGAGTTTATGCCAAGGTAGTGACTTAATTATCTGTCATGTCCTAGTATGAGTTTCACAAAATTTAAACTAAGATGTGTTACTTCGGGACACAGCATCCAGCATGGCAGAGAAAGAGGGAAAAAATCAGGAGATCTGATCTCTGCACAATACAACAGAGTCACCCACCTTCAGACTAAATTTATGGAATCACATTTCTTTGGACTTAGAAGAATGACCTACAGAATCCTCAAGTCCATTGAAAATACATCTGTTTTTAGCATTTCAGAACATGAACGTGACTGCATTTCTAGTCCAGTTTGGCAAGCATCCCAGCACTGGTGTGATGACAAAATCAGATCAGCTCTGATTCCTCCTGACACTGCTTTGATGTGACAAGCATTGATATGAGAAGGTCCCGTATTTCAGTCACTGAATCAGGTGGGCTCCCCAGTTGTTAGGATGATGAAGATAAATTCTGTGGGCAGAGCATGAGGAAAGGCTCTCCAGTCCCTGCCAGGAAGGGTCTGCACAGCAAGACTGACCCCAGCTCTGTCCATTCCCCAGCCCTCCAGCTGCCCCTCCAGCAGGGAGCTCCAGCTTCCCTGGAGACAACAGAGACAGCCTGTCCCAGCCTTTGCCATCAGCCCTTGGACTTTCCACCTGTGCTTCTCTGACTCTAAATCTCAGTCTGCATTCCTTATTCTTCAGGGAAAGTATTTAAAAACAAATCCTGAGTGCAACTTATCTTCAGAGTCCACACCTTGAGTCACCCCATGAAGGTGTGAACATATGCACATGTGGATGAACACACAACATCAATTTTGCATCACTGCCCTCTCTTTTCCTCTTCTCTGCTGCTTCTCATCACCTGCCTTTAGACTCTGAACCCTTCAGTGCACATAGCATGTCTTGCCACATCTGGGAAAAACTTTTATCCCACTTCCCATTTTCATGTACCTTTCTTGCTCGTTGTGTTCTCTTCATATAGATGTCACTGCCAACAGCCTGATTAACTCCATTTCTGGCAAATTGTTTTTGCAAGGGAGAAGAAACAATACAGTGAAAGTAAAGGAGTACCTGCACTGAAGAAGTACCTTACAAGATTAACATTATTGGATTTGTACTGAAGGATTTCAGGCACCAGCATGTCACTGTCACTTCCTTTGAAAAACAAAACGCATTTTCACCCAACAGCCAGAACCTTGGCCTCTGCCTGCACCCAAACTCAACTTGCTCCTCTCTGTCTTAGATCAAGAACGTGCCCAGAGCATCCCTCCAGTTTCATTGGGGCATATACACTAAGGGGTTTTAATAGGATTACTATGGTGGTCCTGGAGTGTAACGAGAATAGATTCACACATAAATACCTGAGGACTCAAGTTCACTTGTGTATAAACAGAATTCAGAATCCTTAAGTAGTAAAACTTCCTAATCACTAAAGACATGAAATTACATACAGATACATGAATTGTTCATTCCCTCATTTTCACTTTCCATGTAAATGCAAGTATCTTCAGATTCCTAACTTCTAAAATCAGATACAACCTCATAAACCAGTATATGGAAATTTTCCTTTTTTTCATAATAAAATAGGAACATGTCATTTCTAGTAACTTATATTATCTGTAAGCAAATTTAATAAGTACAAAAAGTGCCTGCTTAAGCAAAAATTTTGGATACCCTAACCCAGAAACCTACACTTGGACCACCCATTATTTAATAACATGCCTTTGGCAAGCTCTGTTGATTCTTGCTAAGAATACTTTCTTTAAAATAGAAAAGGATTAACAAAAAGTTAAATCTTGTGCTTGACACATGAAGATCACCAAGGAAACTGTACTTATTTGACTCAAGAACAGTGCTTAAATTTAAGGACAAAGCATGCATGGGATTCTTCATGAGCTTTGTTTTGTTTGCATTGAAATGGAGCGTATTTAAACCCAGACCTTTAACATCTAGAATATATTTTTTTAAATGCTTCACATACTTGTGCCCCACAATACATACAGAGATGGACCAAATGTGTAGGTGCTGTGTATTATTTCATAAATAATGAAAAATATGTATGACAGTCCTTCCAAACACAACTTCTTTCACCCTAAATCATGTACTTGAGGTACCACTTGTGTCTCCTTATGGGGAAACTCCACCTCAGCTACCTGGACAAGTGCTCCAGCTCCATCTGAGGGAAAAGCAGCCCCATCAGCCTAATTTACAGCCTGGTCTACATTTGTCTACATTCCTCCACATTCAAATACGTTGTCTTTGAAAAAATACACTTTTCCCCCCTCATTCTTTCCTTTTCCTTAAAGTAAAACACTTTCTAAATGGAACATGAAATTAAAAGCTCTTCATGCCAATACAGCTTTAATTTTCCTGTAAATTATTTGCTGTTGACAGTCTAAACGTATGTTTTTAAGGAATTTTACTATTTCAACATTTGATGCTTAACACATTTCATTTTATATTAAAAAAGAAATAAAGAAAAAGTATCAGATGTCTCTCCTTGAACTTTTCAGCTAAATCCCCAAGTGACACACCCAGGGAGTTACTTACTTGAGGCATGAAACACAATTAGAGTAAATTCAGGCATGTCCAAGTGTCCAGAGGAATCTATTTCTGACTGTTAACATTCCTCTATTATAAACTTGAGCTGTGCCACAGAGCTCCCAGCTACCATAGTAAGCAAAAACTATTTGATATCATTAACTGCAACAGCATTTTCATTTTGCTAGAACTGACTGGAATGGCTGCAGGAAGCCCTTATCTGCAGTCCAACATGACTCCATCAGTTTTCATTATATCCTAAATTAGGTTTTGAGGAGACTATTAACAAGAAATGTAAATACCTGCCCTTGGACTATCTCCATAGTTCACATACCATGCTGCAACCCTTTCACCCAGACATTAAAAGAATAATCAGTATTTAAAAACACAATCCCAGTTCCTAACATGAGGAGCACAACCTGATGGCAGAAATAATGGAGAGAAAAATGGGAAGAAAGTGGAGAAGAGTCAAGGTGACTAGAAGAAATGAAATGTAAAGGGACAACTGAGCAAACATTTGTATTACTTTTTTTTCTTAAATTCTCTTTGGCCAAAATTTCTTGTTCCATATTTGTAATTCATATATGCTGCACAAAACAGTCACATGATCATCACCCTAGCACGCAATGTTAAATGTGCTGACGTAGGTGTTGGTCTCAAAGCTCTTTCCCCTGGAGTCAGGCAATCACACCTCCTCTTAGACACTGTCCTGCCCGTTCATTTTGGCACAGAGATTAGTGCTGAGCCTCAGCCCTGGGAACAGCTGCTAAAAGGAAGGAGCAACGGCAACAGGAGCCCTGTCCTTGTATTTAATAGGAGGGACCCATACAATCAAAGAGGAATCAGTGACAAATCAGGTCTGCTGATTAAATGACTGCCAAAATAATCCCTATTTGCTAGAGAACATGTAGATCAGAATTCACCCAAGAAGAAAGAGAACAAACTGGGAAGATGAGTGTCCACATATCTGAGCTGCAGAGGTGATGAAGAACTGACTATCAACCAGACAGCATCTGTCATCATCAAGCATGTAACATGACTACAATAAGAACTACTTCTCTAGAGTTCTCCCTCTCATGAACTTTTCCTTACTGTTTGGAGGAGGTTTTAGTGTAGAAGGGCAGAGAACTGAGAGTCCTGTGTTTGAGACATGGACTTTTTTAAGTCACACGGCCAAACTGGTGAGACAGGAATTAGAAAAATGGCCAAAAATTGACTGTATCCTTGACTCAAAGGATGGTGGACAGTAGTAAAGTACTACCAGTGGCTAGTTTCTAGCAGTGTCTGAGGGACAGGCAATGGGGCCAACACTGCTGGATGTTTTCATCAATCACCTGAAAAGTGAGACAGAGAATGTCCTCAGCAAGGCTGTGGGTGGGATCAAGTAGGTGGTCAATATGCTGGAGGGATGAATGGTCTGTCAGGAACTCCTGAAGCTCAGAATAACGAGGATGAAATCCTGCATCCTGTACAGAATAACCCTACAGAAATATCTGGAATGGGGACAGACTGGCAAGGAAGCAGCTTTGCCAAAAACCCCTCCCCTGAGGGTTCTGGTGAACCAAAGGGGGAAACACAAGTCAGCTTTATGCCCCTGTGGCAGGGAGGGATGGCTGCACACAGCTGAATTACCAAGTGTGGACAGCAGGCTTATGGAAATTATTATTTCCCTCTCTGTGGCATTTTTTACATTTTTAGAATATTGTGCCAGTCTCAAACAAGACCATGGGGGAATGCCACAGAAGGTTAAATGGAGTCTTGATGTTTTAATGTTATCAACTTCACTGCATCAACTAATGACATTTCAGCCTACAGCTCTCCATCAGGAAAGAAGGCACCTCTGTGAACACTCAGAAAATAGTGAGTTCGATACTGATTGCTCAAGATAGTATGAAGTAAAATCTTTTACAGAATTTAGAAATTTCTCTCTTGATTCTTCAGTCTGTTTGCATCGAAAAGTACTCTATTCAAATGTTTGAGCAAAGCAGCTCAGCTGATGGCCAAGTTTTATCTAACCAGGGACCATAAGGTGTTGCAGAACAATGATCTGATAAAAAAAAAAGAAATAACCTGTTTTTTATGCTACTGACCATATAGCCAGTCTCTCTGAATCATAATGATTAATCATCCCATGGAACACTGTTGGTGCAATGATTTATTCCTGAATTATTCTCAGGATTTCAACCATGTATGAAAACATGCAAAAAACAATTACAAGTGGCAGGCAGCAAAGGAAAACAATGGCAATAATTTGTTCATATACTATTTCTGAACACGAAATTGGCCTGAAATCTATTAATTACATGTTCACAATAATTCCTTCATGCAAACCAATTTGTAATGCTGTTGCCAGATCTTCCAGCCACAAACGGGTCATTCTCGTAACAGCACAGCTCTGTTTATCTTGGCCACCCCATCAGGAGAATAAGCACAGGCAGCAAGGCCAAAGCTGAATGAGGATTTACACACTTTTATTGAGAAACTAATTTTTTTCAGTTTGCCTAAATCATCAGTTAATTTATGTGTTGGAATACTGCTGCCATCAACATCAATAAACAATCTTGGCTTCAGCCTCCAGGTTGTGAGATTGATATGTACCATGCTCATGCTCCTCCTCCCTTGTTTTTTAACTTCTAGTGTATGCCAAAGCACAAGTTTCAAAATTTTCACCACCCCTTGAGGACTATTGATTTGTTTAAAAGGAGAGGGGAGATAGGGAAGAGAGAGAGAGGTGATATTGTCACACCATCACTGGAGAAGCAAACAAAAGAAGGAAAAGGCACAGAGCCCAGCCTGCACCTGCTGAAGCTGCTGATCACCTGCTGTAAGGGTTGCAGTCCTGCAAGATTAGGAAGGTTGCCAACATGACAGGTAAATAAAGAAACAGCCTCCAGCAAGGAAGATCCTCCATTCCCTCTGCAGTGTTCACATACCTGCTTGATTCCTCTGTTACCCACTGATCCACAGTTACCGTTCAATGGCAGTGAGCAACAGTACATAATAGTCAAGAAGAGGAAATAACTAATTTGCTTGTGGCTCATTGTGAATTTTGCCAAAAACATCAGTCAATCCTGTTATAGTTACTGATGTATAAAAAAACAAATGGTCTTCACTAATGACACAAAAAAAGAGCAAAACTGTCTTCCATAAACCCTACAAGTAACATACTCTAAAAATTGCTTTTTTTGCTCTAGTTAAAAAATGTGATTAAAGCTGTATTTCTGTGTAAGAGTAAATACCCATACATTAGTACAGGATTTGTTGCATTGCATTCATGAGTTCAGCCACACTTGAGGACACTGTGGTGTGGCAGAAACCAGGATGCAGGTGGAACAAGAAGACTCCCCTTCCTCAGAGGGCAGAGCACATTGCCAGGCAGGTCATTCACACAGTGCTGGTCTGTGTGAGCTTGGCTTACCTGCCACAGCACGTGCACAAAGCTTAGCTGCAACAAGCAAAACTGATTAAATGAAGGCCATTCCTAGTGCATCCTAAATCTGATGACAAAGTTCTACTTGAGAATGGGTGGGATTAAGCCTTATTCTTGCACCTTATTTTGAAATGGCTGGTACTGTCATCAGTTAGTTCAAAACTCTTTTCCTGTATGAAGATACTGCCCAATCTTCAACAATCACATCATCTGGCCTTTGAATTTTGCTCTCTAGCTGTGAAGAATAGCATTTTTCCATCACCTGTTACCTGAGCTTCATTACAACAGTAATTACATTATTATTTGCAAGACTCTGATGTGGTGCAGAAAAGCAGTTCATCTAAGGAGACAGCTGAGAAGTTTATAAAGGAAGATACCTTGTCTTCCCCCAAGAAATACAGAGTGGCCATTGCAGATAAATTAGAGAGTCATTCCAATTTCTGTTCATGTGCCAGTTTTAACAGCAATGAAGAGACACTGTGTGAGGCATGTGAGTTTGCTGTTTGTTTGCTGTTATTGAGAATTTAAAAAACAAAACAAAACAAAAAAAAACTCACTAAAAAACAAGCTGCACAAATTGGTGATTGATACTAGGAAAATGCATTGAAACAGCTCCTGGTAGGCACCAGGAGGCTCTGCCCATCTGGCCCTGGCTCCTCCAGTGCATTCAGTGCTGCCAGGAATCCAAATCTGTAATTACAGCTACCCAGTGCATGAAACACCCACACTCCTTTGCCTTCTATTTTCTGTATTCACACAGGAAAGCTTCTCCTGCAGCTGGCTGCTCCTTCAGAGCCCACAAAGCCCGAGCCACACGCCGTGTACGTGACAGGGCACCAGTGCTGAGATGCCCCACTTTGGCTCCACTGGTCCTCACATCCCCCCACTCTCTGCAAAAGCCACAGGGCAGCACAGAGCTGGCTCCTTGCAGAGACCATGCTCCTGCAAATGCAGGGCCAGGCAGGAAGGCAGCCTGGATTTCAAGTGACCCAGTGACAAATCATTCATTGTATGGGGCAGCCCAATGCCAACAGGGCACTGCAGGCACAGCATCCTGTGCCAGATGAGAATACAGCAAGCGAGGATTGTGAAAGCATCGTGACCAGAATGTGAGATGCAGCATCTGATGATGGATCACAGCCCTTCCAATGAGATGAACTGCCAGCAGCATTAATGAAATGCAAGTACCTAACTTATGGCACAGAGCACTGGAAGTATTGAACTGAGAAAAAGAAACATTTCCACAGCCATAAGGGGCTACAAATAAAACTGGGATTTATAGCAAACAGTTCCTAGTGCAGAAGTACAGCTCCTTGATGGTATTTCCACATGAAGAGAAATAATTGGCAAACATATCAGGTAACTGCAGATAGTGCAACAGCTTCTCTTCCTCTTCTGCAACTCCTAGGTCATGGGTTAACCCCTCTGCTTTTCTGATAAAGCTTCCAAAATCTTAGGAGGAATCCCCTTCTCAAATACAAGTTCATTGCTCAGATCTGACCTCACTGGAAGTCCACTCTGACTACAGTATGTAGAGTACCTGTTAAACACCACATCTACAAGGTTGTTTTGTTTTTGTTTGAGTTTATCAGTAGAAATAGCCATTTTGTTTAGATGCATTCATCACTGGAACTATGAAACTACAGCAAGGGTCACAGGAGCACACTGGTATCTAGACATAATCTTAAACACTGAGGATCAATATGTGTATCTGGTGCTCCTGAACCCTATCTCCCTTTCCTTAAAATAGGTATATGAGATGGAGAAGCCAGGAACACACATGCTGAAAGTGCTATTGCTACAGCTCTGAGAAATGTTCCTGCCTGGGAAGAACAGCAATGGATTTCTGCAGTATCTCAGACACTGAAGCACACTGCTGGTCAGAATCTGTAAAAAAATATAGGTTTTATAGGGGAAGCTATTTTAAAACAATGCAGCCATTTGTGAATTAGGAAAAAGAAAAACCCAGCACATGTAAATTTCCCACCTTTCTCAGTATAAAACCTGGCTGCAGCAGTTCATTATTTCTGTAACTCTACTATTAGTCTTTGCACTGCTGCAGACATCTCTGCTGGTATCAAGGCCCTATTCTATATATTCATATTCATATAAATGTAAAGAGACATCAAGTCATGTTAGGGAAGAAAACCTATAGAAGTTATAAGTAGGAGTAGAAAAATGTTAGTGACAGGACAGAAACTACAAGAACTGCTGTAGAATTGCCTTGGCTCATCCATATTACCTTTACATTCTAATTTTACGTGGTGTGCATTACAATGTGATATTTTATGATTCCAAGGTTACAGAATTCCTGATTTCAGCATCCCATCACATAAAATAAGCATGTACTAAAATAAAAATCTCTTCCTGACATTTATGTGGCTCTAAGTCTACACTTATTTCCTTCAACTTCAAGCTTTGCAGAACAATTGCTGCAATTTTCTCAGTGAAGAAATAGAAAACAAAGAATTAGTATCAAACGTTGGGAGATCAATTTTCACAGACCCCATTGCTTGATAATTTAAATGCTAAGTACTGCAGCCAATTAGTCTAGACTGAAGTATTTGATGGGGGCAAAATTTAGGTTAACAAATACTGCATAATATTATCTGAATAATATAGATCAGACTTCCTACAAAGATGAATTTTGAATCTGCCCATTATATGAAACAAGTGCAAAGAGTGCGTGGGAGAGGTGAATTCATCCCTCCTCTAAATGGCAGTATAAAATAAAATTAGGATATAAAATTTGGGGGTGTCTCACAGGGCAGTTTTTAATTATATACTTAGCAGCATCTTTGCATATAATCATTACCTCAGCCTCCTCGTTTGCATGTATATATTCTTTTGTGCCATGATCAAAGAACAAAGGTTAAATCCTTCTGAAACTCTATTCAAGCAGTGAAAATTGAAAACAGCTATTTTGAGGCTTTGAGCTTTTTTTTGTGTTTTCCTACTGTCTGTATAATCTTCTTAAAATTCTGTTTGCTTGTTAAACCGTGTATTCATAGTGTGATGTTACAGAGCACAGGTGAACCAGCAGTTTTAAGGAGAAGCCTTTCAATGGTCTTCCCATGGAAGAGGGAGAAATAAAATGAGGTCTCCAGCTGGGACACTGGCTGGAGGAATTCCACCAGATCTTCACCCCTCCCATTCTCCTCCTGCACCCAGTTTTGGTTTGCATGAAAGGGTTTGGTATGAAAACACTGGAACTGCTGTCTAGTCCTTTGTTGCCATGCTTGTGGCACACAAATGAAGTCTCTTCTCTGTCCTGAGTGCGACGGATAAACATCTAGCCTTAGCAGGGAATTGATGGAGAGGCAGAGCCATCCTGGTGTCAGTGAGGAATGATGAGACTGGGTCTGCTGGGGCCACTTTCTGTCCCTTCCTTTCCAGAAAATGTCTGGCTTGAGATTTTTCTTCTTCCTCAGTTGCTACCTATATAAACATTGAGATGGGTATTACAGCCATTCAGTATTCCCAGTTACCTCTGAGGAAGTCCTCAGTGCCCAGTCAGAATTCCTGGCTTGTGTTTGGGCTACGTTAACATTGAAAGTAACCCATGTACTGCAAACTTCCTCCTTTTCTCTAAATACAAGCTGGCAGGATCTGAGCAATGGTTCAAAGCTTTAGAATAAGACAAGGGAAGATGAACTGCTGAGTAAATGAAAGGCACATGGCATGGAAACAGCTCAGCAATCCTTCCTTTAAACAGAACCTGGACAGCTGCACTTCTGCAACACATCCAGCTCATCCTTGTGACACATCACCAAAACCAAGAGAATACTGACATAGAGGGTGTCAACACACAAATACCACATTCACACAGGTCACAGCACCAAAGAATTATTTCAAGGTTCAGCTAGCACCAGATAGAGCTAAATTCACCTGCCATCCCACCCTATCAAACTGACTCAAATGCTAACTGCTGGAGAAAACCTCTTCCTACTTCCAATCACAGCTTCTTGAAGCAATAGCCACGAAGGCTGGATGAGATTCTCTTTCTGGCTTAATAATCATCTTTTAGTAAAGAAAATGCTTAACAGTTTAAATTTACTTTGCAGCTCTGCAAAAATGAAAATATACCAGGTCAGCTTTTCCCTACAACCTCCCAGTGATCTGAAAACATGGAATGAACTTCCTTTTTGTCCCAGACAGACAACCTTTAATTTCAGTTTTGAAGAGCACATCAGCAGAGCACAGTAATTTCACAACCATAAGGCGCACTTCCAGGTTTTGATCAAAATCTTAGTCTAAAGGGTGCACCTTATACACGTGAAATTACTGCACTCGCCAAGATTGGGAAACTGCATCAACTACAGTAATTTCTCATTAATAAGCCACACCTATTTCACTGAAGAATCGAGCCGATCCCGGAAGTGCGGCTAATCACCAGGTGTGGCTTATTTATGGACAAATTCCGGCAAAAATGCCAACCTAGAAGTGCAAGCCGGCTGGGGAGGGAGCTGCAGTGGAGCCACTGCTGGGTGAGCAGTTAGCCGGAGCCATTGGCGAGCGGGTGGTGAGTCGCCTTCATGCAGCGACGCAGTGGGCCACCGCTTTTGAGCGGCACGTGGAGCCGCCACTACCAAGCAGGCAGGGAGCCATGGCAGCCAGCGCCGGGGGCGGGAGTGCCGGGGCCCACGGCACGGGGAGGGCACCTGGGGCTGCGTTTAAAGGCTTCGCCGGTCTGTGAAAACTGTTTGCAGATTGAGCACCTGACAGCAAACCCCGCGCTTGCGCAATTCTTTTACTAACTCGTTACTTTGTTGCACACGGATCCTCACTTTAAAAGGAAAAAAAAAAAGTGCGGCTTATCACCCGGTGCGGCTTATTTATGGACAAGTTCCGTGGTCTTCCCGGCTACCCGGAAGTGCGGCTTATAACCAGGTGCGGCTCATGAGTGTGAAATTACTGTATTTCTGTTGCACCACAATCCATTACAAAGAGGATGGCCAAGTTCAGCCTTTCTCTATAGACCCACAGCTCAGGTCTGCCACAAGATGCATTTGAAATTTCAGTTACCAAAGGGTTGTTTGGATTTTCATTTATAATTAATTGCTTTCCATTATGTACACATAGAAAGAAGCATAATGAGTGGTTTGACTGGGAAAACACTGCATTAAAAAAGGATTTTGGTTAGTAAAAGTTCTAGAGACACTGGACACATTTTATGTTTTTACACTGGTAGTCCTCTGGATACATTTATTTTGACCAGGTTTAGTCTACTGCAGATTTGCTGAGGATAAAATGAGGATGACTGAGAAGCAACACTCAGATGCACTGCTCAGCTTCAGCCTCTTCCATAGTCTTCCATTAGATGAGTTGGGCATTAAGAATGAGCAGCGCAGAAGGAAGCCCAGCAGGATGTGAAGCACCAGGTGAGGCTCTCTGGCTACGATGCTCAACACTAATAGCTTCTTGGAAAGAAAGAAGAATTTGAACATCCTATTTCTGTCATGCAGTGCCAAGGCAGACATGGATTTTGGATGGAGATGTTGGAGCATTTCTTTTTACTTTACCAACTCTGTTCTTCTTTAAAGAAATGTTTCCACCATATGGTAAGAGCCATAAAATGACAGAAAAAAATATCATCTGGATATTTAGTCAACTGCTGTTTCCAGAAAAGGTGGCATCCTCAGTCATATAGGAAAAAGGCAGTAAAAGTAGGGCTTCACCTGCAAGTCTATAGGCCCTCTGGTATTCCAGCCTCTGCAGAAAACTGGCTGAAACTAGGCTAAAATCTTCAATTAAAAAATGTCAATTCACTGAAGATATACTCAGGAGTATGATGTTTAAGAACACTCATTTGCTGCATTTGACCCTTTCCATCTAAATACCCAATGTCTGTTTTTATTATTTTAATTATTGCATCCAAACACAGACACAAACCTCCTCCTGAAGGACAGCTGCAGATGCTCAGTGACATCTGAAAAACAAACTACTTAGCAAAGAGAGAGCCTATAAACTAAAACAATGTGCAAGAAATTATCCAAAGGGCTGCATGTCATGCACTCTACACTACTGGAGTACAACTGTCACCATAAATTTTCCCTCATTTTCCCCCTAAGAGCTATCAGTATGTTTTGCTGACTGCAAAGGCACACAGGCATGTATCTCCTGCCTTCCAAACACCTTTCCAACACTTCAGGTTTCCTACACAACACCTGTCTGAAGTTCACTGC
This sequence comes from Sialia sialis, assembly GCA_009812075.1. Lineage (NCBI taxonomy): Eukaryota > Metazoa > Chordata > Aves > Passeriformes > Turdidae > Sialia > Sialia sialis. Next base: position 10,183,741 of record VRYO01002734.1, read on the forward strand.
ATCACTCCTGCTTCCTTCAGCACCTGCCTCCTACATTCAGAGGAAAAGCTCAGCTCAGTGCACTGCAGCACACAAATTTTGTACAGCAAATTTATTTTACATGAAATTACTCTTAGAGACATAGAAAGAAAATGGAGAGAATAAAGCCAAAGGAAGCAACATTCTAGGAAGGCAGACCTGCACAAAATATACTGTGAGTACAATGTAAAGCCCTTCATAAAGTAAACAAACAAACAAAATCAAAGCGATACAATCCAGTGTACTTCAATCCTAATATTACAAAAACTAAAAAAAAATCAGCAAATGAAGTAGATGCCTCACATGGCTCTTTCACTATACTGTGCATAGAAAGCAACTTGGAAAAAGATACTAAACATTTGCATGTTTTCCTCCTCACAATGGCAAAATTTTAGTCTGACGGTCTTTTATAATTTCAGAGAAAAAAACATGCCATAAAATAAATAGTTAGAGCAAACTAATTAGAGCTTGCACCTATGCAGAAAACACAATTCAATCTCCTAAATAATTAAAAACATTTCTGAGTGTCAGCTTTTCTTATCACTATCAAAAAAAATCAGTTGATATTGCAGCTGAGATTAATATTTTTAGTATCTGACTGGAAACAAATGTGGAAGTGAATGTCTATTAAAACTGTGTGATGGCCCAGGGCTTTATAAATAACCACATCCCCTCATTGCCAGTTGCAGTGATGACTACAGATCCAGCATGCTAAGTTATTCCATCACAAGTCACACGCTCGCAGAGCACTGCAAAGTGAAGATCAAGGTTAAACACTTAGCAGGGATTTCTAAGAGGAAACATGGCTGTGTGACCTTGGAGCTCCGACAGGCTCCAATCCAGGGAGACACGGGATGTCAGGAATCAGATGTTACCTGTGCTCTTCACAGGAGCATTGTTTTTAATTTGATATTGTTTTTAATTTGATACAAAGCATTTCATGTCTAAAAGGCCAACTAGGAAAGTCAAGAGTTCACTGCAAACAGTGTGCTGTTTCTAATTTTATTAGAAACATTAATTTGCTACAGGATAGATGCTTTACCCCCAAATTCAGTGCTTGTGCTCATCTGATACAGAAAACTCTCCTGCACTGAAACCCTAATGGAAGCAGCTTTAAAAAAGACTTGTGGCACCTATTTTCACTGGAAGGTGTGCAGCTGCTTTGCAGTATTTCCCAAAAAACCAGCACCATCCTCATGAATGGTTTCCCAATGAGGGCTGATTAATATTACAGCTAACAGCGCTGTCCCAAACTTTGCCTGGAATTTCCTCCCTCTAACTGTTTGCACTAAAGATGAGTTTTCATAATCCAGGCACGAAGGTGACTTCTGCCAAGCAGAGGAAGGGACTGGAGCTTGACAGGGTGCCTGCTCCCCTTGGCTCATTCAGGGGCCAGAAAAGCAACTCAGCAAGGCTGTGTCGCACAGAAAGCCAAAGAAAAGGGGCCAGGAAACTTCATGCTGGGATTTTTCCCAGGTTTAACTCTGTACATCCATCCACAGCTTCCCTTGAGCCAAAGCAAAGCTGAGACTTGCCTGGCGTGGCTGCAGAGCTGGTAGCAGGCAGAGTCCCGTGTCCTGTCCGAATTCTTTTCTCCTGGCAGATTCCAGTTGTCCTTCCCTCCTGTCCTCCCCTCCTGCCTCCTCCACACCATCCCAGCTCTTGCTTTGAGCAGCCTGAGTACTCCCTCCCAGAAAGGCACCACTTGAGGGACTTAAAAACTTGGCAAAAATTAGGGTATGCTTTCACAGAAAAGGTTTTTTAAAAGGTAAGACCCTGTTATGGGTTACTGATATGTCAAAAATTAGTAAAAATAAATTCCACCTTGTTATTTTAGAAACAGCCTGAGCAGCTCTAGAGGCAGTTTTCACACTGGAAGCTGTTACAATGGAAATCTTGGTGTAGCCAAAATGAAAGGAAGCTCTGCTACAACTTCCAATGGTATTTCCATTAGTTTTATTACCCCTATCTCTACTTAACACAACGCCCTTAAAAATTATTAAAAGCAATAAAATGCCTCTTTTTTTCCTTCCCTGAGGAAGAACACAACATTAACCAAACCATTTTCTTTAACTAAAATGACACTTTGGACATTTCATTATAATTTGACAACCACTTAGTTTGCTTCCAAATCAACACCCTCTACATTTCTAACTTCGTGTAACAAAATGTGGCTGAGCATAACCCGTGTTTACACTTCCTATGCCCAACTCACTCTGCTTTCTGAACTGTTAGCAATTAGAACTGCTAAGAACAAAAAAATAAATAAAAGCTACTATTTGTTTCTAAATTATTATCAGAAGACAACAAGTTTCAGACCACTCCAACCTTAATAACTACTGCCAGAGTTGTTTCTACCCATTAGTAGTTGTCAGCAGATTGGTTTCACTTAATGGGCAGCCAAATTCAGCTTCACTGAGCAGCATTTCCCTGGGAAAGAAACAGAGTTTGCAAAACCTTCATGTGAAGAAAATGAACAGGATGCATGCAGTAACATGCAGTTCAAAAATGAAATGCAATCTGCTCAAAAACTGTGGTATACAGTTTTATTCTCCTATATTTTTTTAGCAATTCCTGTTGTCTAGATGTGTATTCCAATTGGCAAAAACAATACAACCAATATCCTGAGACAGCAGAATTTTTCAACGCTTAGTTGAAAAATTACTTGATTTATTTTTTTTTTTTTTTTAGTATAGCTCCAACTCTTTTTCTAAGGACATCAAGAGTAGTTTGACATACCAGATCATAATAAGACATGGAAGAAAACAGCTTTTGAAAAAGAAAAAATAATCCAACTATCCCAAACTGTTCCCCTACCTGCTGGGCTATTTGTTTCATAGCCAGAGCAGAACAAAGTGTTATATAGTCTGAGCCACAAGCTACTACACTTGTAATTCAGCTCATTTCTCTTACCCTGACAGAAAGCTACTGGCAAATGCAGGGAGACTCTTTTTTTTTTTTTTTAAATTAATTCCAAAATTGAATTTAAACTAAAGGAGGAGAAAGATTAAGTGAGCTATAGCAGAGGTACCCCTGCCCTTCACACACCAGATGCTGGGATGCCTCCCTAGGAGAAGTCTGCCCAGACTTCACACAGAGGTGTGAATGCTCTGCACTGGGCTGGAGATTGAAGCTCCAGTGAGGTACCTGGGGGAGAGCAAGGAGATTTCCCCTCCCTCTCCCCCTGGTGATGCCCAGCAGCCAGAGAGCAGAGAATCCACTGCAGCACATCTCTGCAAAGGGCTCTCTTGGCAGCCTGAGCAGCTGCTATTTCCCCTTGGTATTTGCAATGTGGGGTGTGCATGTCTGTGTGTGTTTGTTTTGCTTGTTATAAACCAGTTTTAACACATGGACAAAGCCTGAGGTGAAGTGATGGGAAAGGTTTGGAGGAGGATGCTTTTGAAGAATGGGGTTTGATAGCTGGATCACTGAGCATCTGCTATTTGTATATGGTCTCATTTACATTAAGGAGGAAAAACAAGAATAACAGCAATTCATGGATACAGGAGCAGTGTCCACAAGCTGATGGAGAGGCCTGTCCTGCTCTGTTGGGTGTCTGGCTCTGGGTTTAGGAGCTTGCTCAGAAGCAGAAGAGCCTTAGTCCCCCCTCATGCTTCGTGTACGCCATTCCTTTACAGAAACAGTGTCTGCACATGAACACTGGCTGCCAAAAATGTGACAAATTCAAACAGACAAGCTCTCGTAATTACCAGAGAAATCTGTACACAAAGGAGGAAAGGGAACTATGCTCCATGGAGAAGAAAAAAAGAGGGGGGGGGGGGGAAATAAAAAAGCCCAAACATATATGAAAGCAAGACAAAGGGAGCTATTGTTGAAATGAGTCTTGCCAGTTCCCAAAACATTTGATTTTCTTTTTCCCCCTCAGGCTTTAAGAATAAGTGAATACCTTTTTTTTTTCCCCCTCTTGTTATAAAATAAAATCATTCTATATTTCTTTTATCTGGGAGCGAGAAAAATAAAAAATAGGAAAATCAGCCACTCGACCAATCCTGCCCCACGCAGCACACACAAATCTGAAGAAAATGTAACATCCCATCTGAAAATATCTGAATTCAGAAAACACAGCATCATACAACTCCTAAAGGCATGGAGTAGACCTACTGAGCCCTACTCAGCAGTACAAATTTAATAAACACCCCACTGCTTCAGAATCCACATCCAGGACTTTTTGTTGCAGTCGGTCAGCCTGAAAGGCTTCTGCTCTCATACAGGAGTTCCCTTTACTCAAACAGCACTGAAGATTCAACTGGAATATTTTCATCACGATCCTGAACCTCTTTTCATGATTTTGCACTTCGTAGTGCCTCCTGTCCTGCCCCAGCATTCTGTAGCAAATCACACTCCCAAATACAAAGGCAGCACCATCCCATCATCCTGTAACATTCATTATATCACACTTTTGTCACCGTTATCTCTCCACTGAAAGCTGATTTGAAAAAAATGATTTTGTCATCTCATGGTTCCTTCCACTGTAAATTATTAACAAGAACTTGCTTATTTTCTGACCTCATCCAACAACCTTTTTTTTTAAACAATTGTTTGGGTTTTTTTAAAACATCTCTTTTGTTTTTTAACCAACCCTTACTCTGACAGCTTCCATTTAGTATCCGTGTGAACAGCAGAAAATACTAATATTGCTGTTTTTCTCAAGTGAAATTTTCTATTTTATCTCAGGTTTTTAGGTAGGACTTTCAAGAGAATGCCACTCTGCTCAACAGATTTACGTACAGGTTTTACAGCCTTTCTGCTGTGGGTAATGTACCTACCATACCACTTCAAAATGATGCCAGTATGCCAAAAATGCAGTGCTACTACTTGGAGACTATTTCATAATGCCTTAATGAAAGAAACTGGATCACAAACCATGTTATTGCCATTAGCTGTGAAAGTCATTACTGTGGAGCCTAATGCTGCTGCAGAGCAGCTGCACACGCCAGCAGAAAACCTTCCACATCCACTGGCTGCTCCTGAGCCAGCTGTGCCAGCACCACCACCATCAACCACAAGAATTTCCTCTTCTCCACTGAAATCTCTGCACAGAAATTTGTTCCATGCTAATGCCTAAAACTGAATTTTAACACTACAGATGAGACATACACAAAATGAGTTTATCATTTTCTCAGAAGAAAACATTTCAGGGCCAACCCAGTGGTTTCAAGATGCAATAGGAAAGAGTTAATTCTGACAAAGTAATTCCTTTTATTCCTCTGATTTTCAGAGGAATGCTTTGCTGATATTTATAATTTGCACACTTCATTTCTAACTCACTTCAAAAATGGATAATCACAAAAATCACCCAGTTCAGAATCTGTGATGTTGGGATGCCCAAGGTGGGTAGGCTCCTGATTAAAACATACACCCAAAATGCAATGTCTACAAAATTGGGAAATCTTCTGACTGACATATACTGGACAGGAATAGAAATTGTCTTTACACTGATTACTCATACATTGCTCAGGATCTTCAATTTCCCCTCAAAATGGCCAGTGTCATGAACTGGTAAGGATTATTGTTAGTTCACACTTGTAAACTGAACAAAAAGACTATTTTTCTCAGAGCATAAATTAACAGCACTAAATATGATGTTTTGGAACATTCACATGAAAAGATCAAAGGTAGCTTTTGCTTTTTAATACTAGAAGGGTATTTATTAAGTTGCTTTTATATAATATATTGGCACTTATCTGGCAGAAATTTGAGAAGAAATGCATAACATTGATGTAACAGTGTTTTCTGTGAAATATAAAATAATCTGGCACATTTTTCTCTCTACCATATGAAAAATAATTCAACTACAATCTCTCCTAGATATAGATTACTCTCTGAATTAAATATAACTGTTTGAATTTTTTCCCTTTTCTACTTTAAAATAGAACAAGCAGAAAACTACAAAAACCTAAACCAAGAAATCCATTTAACATTGCCAGCTTGAAGTTGTTTGGATGTACCATCAGTTACTCTTTCTAGCCCCACAGTCACATTAAGAAATCTTTAGGAAACACTGCAAAGGAGTGGTACAAGAAATGCACAACTTCAAAGTGCAAAGAAAGTATCCTCCGAGGCAGGAAACTAAACTTCCAGGACTGTCTTGTTTTGATGGTTTTCAGTTCTGCAGAGCTTTCTATTTTTCTTCAATTTAGCCCTGGGAAGCTGTTGTGGGAGGTATTATCTATTTGATGGGGATTTTTTTTTCTCCAGATTCTAGCCAAAAATAGATGATGAGAGAGAAAAAAAAAGAAAAGAAAGGAAGAAAGAAAGAAAATCTCATGTAAATACCCTCAGAAGATGTGATTTACAAAAGAAACCTGCCAGCCACAGATTAAAACTCACTATATTTGTTCTGAAAGAGAATAAAATGAATAGCATCATTAACTGCATCTGCTAAGAAGTCATCCCACTTCTGTACAGAATGAGTTTCTGCTGAGGAAGATTCCTTGCCCACATCTCATCCCCAGAGTGTGTGGGATAGAAACACAGTGGCTGTGGTCTCCTGTTTCAGGCAATTGAAGGTGACAGAAGACAAAGAGAGGAACAAACTAAAATGGGTTCACCACAAGAAGAGGATTACACAACCTTAGATATAATTTGTACAGTCAATGAAGAGGGATAAAAAGAGGAATGAAAGCATTCAGCAAATGACACATATATAAACACACACACAAATAAATAGGAGAAAAAGCTCACCCCTTCAAAGCCCAAGAATAAACAGTATTATTCCATTATATTATAGTGTCAGAACTGTCAAGCAAGTCTGTAGACATTAATAAGGTTATGTAATTGTTTAGACTGAAATGCAACACAGCAATAGCTAAAATACTTTGCAGATGGGAACAAGACTATTAAGTCTGCTCTTGGTTCTTTGTTTGCTCTTAGATACCCAACCATGTGTCTAAAAGCAAACAGAACAGGTTATTAAACTTATTCTTAAAAACTGATAGCATAAAAACCAAGTAAAGCACATGGAACATGAATCTGATCCCAAGTTACTGGGCAGAGGTGCTGGGTAGCATTTGACTCTATCATTTTCAATTATCAATTACATAAATAGTCCTTAATATTTTTCACTTTCAGAGTTGTACATGACAATTTCAGTGTTGGAGAAACATAGAGGTCTAAACCCTGACACCTCAACAGGCTGTGTTCTGTACCCACCCTACGTGTGTGGGATAATAAAGTCAAACAAATAAAAACAAAAGCATCTTTGACACAAAAGGAAAAATTATTTTCAACTTGAAAATTGAAATTTCAGTTGAAAAACTACAGTCAGGCAGAAGGACAAAGTGCACTTCTTTCCAGACTACAAAGTACCAAACTACTGAACATCAGCTACAGATGCAGAACAGTCCTATGTGTCCCAGCCAATGCACGACCCATGCAAACCTTCCCTGATGTTACAGAGCAATAGCTTATTCCATCTCCCCTTTAAATTTGCAGCAATTGTCAGCAATCAAGGGGTTAAGTCCCTCTTCTCATCTTCCTCCTCTCCTCAGCTTCCCACACAAGACTCAACCTATTTCATAAATGAGAGCTGTCCTCCTACGTAAGATTCATATTAATAAAATCACTCTTGGAGCATCACAGGCTCCATCTATCCCAGCACAGAGAGCAGTGCCAGGCAGCGCTCTGGGAGAGGGATGGGCTGCAGTGCCATGGTAGGAGATGGCCCCTGGCAGCACCTGGGCCCTCCCAGGGCAGTCCTGGCCATCTGTCAGCTGGGATGTGACCAACCTGTTGGATGTGAGGCTCAGCAGTGCTGGCTGGGGCTCTGCTGTGCCACTGGCCCCGCTGCCAGGGCAGCCACAGCCTTTCCATGCACAGGCAAGTGCCAGCAGCATGCAGGGTGTGCAGCCTTGGAGCTCCAGCTGCTTCACCAGTGCCATGGACAGCAGAACCATGGTATGTTAGCTCTCCTCTGACTGTGGATACGGTCATCATTGCCACAGGAAATGCACCCTAACACTGGGGAGGGGTGTCCTGTGCTCCAGGCGGAAACATCAGCTGGCTGGTGTGAAAAACCCAGTGAGTTTAAGACTGGGGAATGTGCTCTATTTGTGTTAGTTACCATACAAATCTGACTGAAACTGAAATTAACCATTATTTAAATAAATTTTATGAGTGCAGAGCACAGGTTCTAGGTACCAGTGCCTTCAGCAAAGGCATTCAAAACTGCCTACACTGAAACTCTTTAAACTGACAAATCAAGATAGTGTCTTGCAGCCAAAAATAACTTTGCTGTACATAGGAGAGATCAGACAAGTGCTACTGTATTTTATTCTATTGCTTCGATAAAATATAAATATTAAGAGAATAGATCAAGTGATCTGAGGGCAATATTATCCTCACCAGCCCATTCTCCACATTATGGAGCTCACAGGATTCCAAACTAGGTCTGTCACACATCCCCTGTGGTCAGAGGTGTCTGCAAAAGCTGACAGAGGAGCTTCCACTAAGACTGGTTTTAATGCTAACCTCTGCCCTCAGTTTCCTTAGCAGCTGGAGTGAAGGACAGGAGGAAGGCGCACACACACACACACACACACACACACACACACAGGGATCTCTGGTGGAGCAGGTGAAGGTGCACAGTCCACATTCAGCCCTGCCTCTGGACCTGAGCACCACAGTGGTATTGCAGACAGCCAGGAAACAGCCAGCACCTCAGCTGGCCAGCTCAGTACTGCCTGTGGTGTAACTGGGCACACTCAGGCTGCAGGACAGGCACCCAGGTGCTCCGGGCTATGACAGATGAGGTGCAGAAATTGAAGGTGTTACTGCCAAGTCTCACTTTCCCAAAGCCTTTGTTCAGCCCTTCTGCTGGAGGTGGCAAAACCAACGTGGTGTGTGCCCCAGCCGAGGGCATCACCTCAAACTGCCCCTGTGAATCTCATCCTCTGTAATTACAGCCAGTGATGAAGATGCAGCTCTCAAGACACAGAGGGCAATTAATTACCAGAATCTCCATTGCTGGTTTTAAGTATCAAACCAAACACACATTAACACGAGGCAGCACTGTGTTATATAGCTGTGGATCAGAACACTCAATCAGTACGTGTAGAACACAGGAACATTAGGTAAAAGCAACAATAATTTGAAAAATGTGATTTAAAAACCAAACAGAGAGAAATGGAGTTTTCTTTTTCCAGATGACCAGTATAACACGAAGTGACTTAACTCATCTGACAAGATGGATTACAGCTGGCCCCTTATCTCTTGGCCTGCTTAGTAACATGAAAGGAAAAGAAAAACAATGCATTAATTGATGGTGGAGAACGTTTTTCTTCCTAATGGTTTCCAGCCAGAATTTTTGAGCCTGAGCCATTTCCCAAATAATGGCTAGCATTTGTGTACACATTACTTTCTTTCATGTGACAAGGAAATGTAATTTTTCTTTGAAAACATACTCATTAAGGAAGCAAACCCCTCCCCCAGCCAGAAGCCTTTGCACCCCATTCATAAGTGTGACACAGTATAATCACTTTAAAAGTCTGGAGGAACCACAGATCCTTTGAAAACTCCCACAGCACAGACACAGCCATGTGCCTCCTCTCCTATGCCCTCTATTAGATCAGACCTACCCAGTATTTTAAGGTTATTTGCAATGAGACAACCATGAGAGATCTCAATCAGGTTGAGAGCTATTCTAGGAAACACATTTAAAATTTAAAAAAATGAAAGAAACTAATGATTATTGCAAATAATTGAAAGGAGCAGGCATCGTTAATACAGTCATAATATTACATAGGTTGATTATATGCTCAGAAGTCTCTTGGAAGTATTTATTTTCTCTGATAGATGCTTTTCAGCTCTGTTTCACAGTCCTTTCAAGAAAAGGAAGTGCACAAAGGGAGCTGCAGATGATTGTGCTGCACTTCTCCCCAGCCTCAATGCCCGGGGTGATCTGAGTGTGACGGATGAAATGCAGCACAGCAAGGTGAGCAGCAGTGCAGTGAAACTCCCTTCCCTACCACCGCCATGTGGATCCTCAGAAGACAAACTCAACTGCAAAAGGGTTCAGTGAAAATCTCCAGCCACTGTATGCTGTGGCTACTAGAAGCAGAAAACAAAACCCTCCAGAAAAGACAGATGAAGACAGTGTGTCCTGTAAGTTTGTGCCACACTGCCAGTGATGCCTTGGGTTAAACAAATGCATCTGCTTGACCCTCCATTGAGATACAGCTCAGACACAGAGAGCATGGTATCACTCCAACACAGGGGCCTGAGCTGTTCCCAGAACAGAGACCATTTAGCACATGACCAGAAGAAATTAAGCTATTTTTTCTATTACAGCAAGAACTGCTTGATCTCCCTGCTTGGGCTGCACCCCAGGACAGGCTTAGGTAAAAGAAATGGCAATTGCAGTAGAGTTCCCTGGCTGAGACTAAAGCTGAAGCTCAGTTATACAAAGAAACAGATGCATTATGACTGTGTAAGCATGCAAAATTAATTTAAACCCACCCTGAAAATAGGGAGCTGAGAGATGCTCCCTTGTGGAAGCAATCCCAGCAGTGCTGCCTTGTCAAGCACTGCCTACCTGACAGGGCAGAATGGCATGTTGAGCACCAACCACTCAGAGCACAGACCAAGCTGATGCTGCACATCAATTCCTATTATTTTATTTATAACCCCAGTGCTGAGATGTGTACTAGTTATGTGGGGCAAGGCACACTTCCCTACTCCCTCACCCACTGAGGGATCAGCAGAAAGCTGGTGCTTAGATTAAAGTGATTAGCAACAATTATCACATAAGAATGCAGCCACCAACTCTTCCCTCTTATATGATCACAAACTGGGGATCCAAAAACGTCCAGTCCTCTACTGTGGTGGATCTCACGAAATCTTACAGATCTCTGTAATTTGGGAAGGCCTCAGAGAATGTTGTATTTTTCAGGTGATGGCAAGGTATCTAAGAAATACACTTACTCCTGTCAGCAGCTCTCTGAAACATTTAAAAGTTCATTCTAAGAGCAATAAATATATTTCATAACCATCCCATAGGAGTTTTTCCTCATCAATGAAACTACTGTACTTGGCAAGGAAGCGGTGTGACATTTTTTCCCAAAGGCTTTGGAGTGATAAATGATAGCTAAAATGAATTTTTCTATTAGGCTTAAAGCCTCTGCAGAACAGGCTTTAAGAAGAAAGGTTTGGATTAAGAAGTCCAAAATTTAAAAACCTGGAAATGTGTTAGCGTATTTGAAACATAGACACGACTGATACACAGAGATTAAACTAATTTAAAGCAAACTCACAGACAACTCTTTGGTATGAAACAACTGAGGGATTGGAGATATCTCCTACTGCCTTTCACAGAAACTTCCTCTGAAAACTAAACCAAAATAACCTTATTAAAACAGGGCATTTCATTGATATTGAGCTGTGTTCAGTATTAAAATAGTTCAAGTATCTTTCAGCATACTCTAGAAACATGTTTGTTCTTGAATGAGCTCACTTGAAGTACACATAGAAAGAATAACAGTAAAATTATCAGCCTGAGGGTTTGACATTTTTAGAATCTAGAAATAACAAGTTAACACCCAAAATCTTAAGTTTAGATCACCAAATTATTAAGGTTTTTTTTAAAAAAACAAATTGGATTATTTCTCTTGTGGTTTTCGACTGCTAGCTCTATAAGTGACTCACATTTGCAAAAGTTTTAATGTAAAAATAATTTTATTTTGGTTTTAATGAAATCAGATCCAATCTCACAATTTACCAGGCTGGCTGGGTATTAAGAAAAAGGTTCCAAAACTTCACAGTTAACTCTTCTTGACAGCTTAGTGTGGAATTTAGCTATATTCAAAAACTGTGTATCAAAAACTGACAACCTTATTGAGATGGCACTATTTATGTCTCCCAAGTTAATGTGAAAATGCCTGACCATTATGGCCACTAAGACTAAACTTAGTTCTGGATCTGGAGTCTCACACTGTCTGAGAGAGTGAAGTCCTGGTTGCACACTGCAGATGCCAGTCACTCATTCCAAAGGGGCACAGCAGCTTGTGGCATCTGTGACCCAGTGTGAGGAAATTTGTGAGATTCACCACCAGGTCTGA
>VRYO01002734.1:10196832-10270401 GCA_009812075.1 Sialia sialis
AGGCGCACTTCTGGATTTCGATCAAAATTTTAGTCAAAAAGGTGTGCCTTATAGACGTGAAATTACTGTACTTCTAAAAAAACTTAATATACAATAATTTTAAGCCTACGCATCAAATGTACAAGAGACAAAAACTTCAGCTTTATCTCTGTAGTCACCAACATCCTGAGCTGAAAATGGAGAATAAAACAGTTGTCAAAAGACCAGTGCTTAAAAAAAAAAACTGACACATCAGCTAAACAGTGTTACATAATTACAGAAGGAGCAATGCACTGACATGCTTTTTGTTCCCACTTGGAGAATATTAGAATAAGAAGTCAGTGCCCTTAATATCCATTTGGATTCATTTCCTGGGTATCCCACTCCCATTCCTAGCAAAACTCAGTAACTGAAAATAACTGAAGTGAAATGTTCTCTGTTTTCTAACCTGTAAATGTCTATCACACTGAAAGACATTTCTACAGGTGATTGAATGAGGCAGGGGAACAGTTTATCAGACACAGAGCATTTCACCACCTGGTCACTGGTTCCAGTCCAGACTGAAATTGATAGTCCATATAAAAAAATAAAAAATAAAAAAATAAAAGCCACTAAAACTGCCCCAAAGTTTCCAGCAGCTGTTCAGTAGTACTTATTATACTCCCTGGTAACAGTAAACTATTTGTACAATCTCTCTGTACAAAATGTGGCATTGAAATAAAACCTTGGCCAAAATTACTAACATTTCAGTCCAGACAGGATTATTCACATGCCTAAAGTCTCCTGTCTTGGAGAATGACAACCAAGATGTGTTTCTTCCACAATTTTATAGCAGATGCTGCTGAACTCCAGCAATACCCAGACTGTGGCTCTGGGCTGCCTGCTTCTATCAGCTATAATCTGTATTTTCACATGATACTGATCACGACGGTCCCATGCACGCAGCCAACAACAGACTGCATTCATCTCCAGGCAGACATGCAGAGTCCCACTGACTCCTTTTGGGGGAAAGTCTTTATAAAACTGAACACCCAGTGCCAGGCTGCTGCCATTGACTGACCTGGCTCTCCACTGGGCTGCCAGCTGATCCCATCTCTGTACCCAGCCCAAGCCTGCCTGGACCAGCACACAATGAAAATGGTTCCGGCACTTCCAGCCAGAGCCCAGCTACCAAAGAGCACTCCTAAGTGCTGGGTCATCTTACACACAGCACAGAACAGGAAATACACTTATTCAAAGTCTGGTGCTTGTGAGAGTGGTTCAAAAGCATCTGAACACACCCAGGTAAGAAGGGGTACAGCCCATAAATTTCTGTCAGTGCTCTGCTTACAACAAAAATCTGGAGAAATCTTATTCCAGAGCAGTATCCCATCACCCTCAGAGGCAGATGGAAGCACTGCACACAGAAATACCAGATACCTGACACTGAATTACTGCAATAACATACATATGGCATGTGCAGCTCAAAAAATTGTGCCTGAACACTGGTACCCCACAGAACCACCATGCATCATGTTTAGGGACAGGACCACAGGCAGCACTCACATGCATAGCCCCACTTGGCAGCTGATTTTGTGTTTGTTTGTTTGTTTATTTTTCAGGAGGGCAGAATAAATAACTCAGCAGTCCCTGTCTGCAGTTGTCATAACTGGGCTTGGATGTGTGAACTGCCCATTTAGGTATTTTTTAATTTTTTACCTGGGATCTCAAGGTAACATTTACATGCCCTAAATACCAATTCCCCAGTATACTTTTAGCACAATGAGGTGATCAAGCAGAACTGTAGTCATGTATTTCAGCCAAGCAGCCATTAACTACTGGGAGCAGCAGCATTAGCAGTTCAGAGTTTTTTCAGAGAACAAAGATAAAACCTTTCTCCTGATCCATAAAAAGCCTCATTGGAGAGTGTATACAAAATGAGAGGGACATTAATATTAAATGAGAAACCACAATGAGACAAAAAAGATGTGACATAAAAAAGCAAAAATTTCAACCAGAAAACAAATCCTATGGAATGTGAAAGAGAAGACAAGAAAGAGGGAAGAAGAAAGATTATCTCGAATTCTTTAAACAGAACCAGAGGCATACTGAATAGTTACATTTTAACTAAATTAGAAATAACTGGATGAAATTCCATGACCAGTGTCATACCAGAGAGTAGACTAGAGGATCTAAGGTTGCTTTCCAGCTTTAAAATCTAAGACTCTAAGAACAGAAAAGGAAAGAAGCTTGATTGGCAGCAATGGAGACATAGCTATACAAAATGTTATTTCAGGCAGAGAAAACATACTGCCAAAAATAGTAAGAAAATATGTCTGACATATGCATATACATGCTCTGTTCTCTACTACCCACATCAGTACTTACGTATTTAATGTACAATTTGGCAGGAAAAAGAAAACCAACACAAAAGGATACAGTGGGTCCCAAGGGAATTGCTTCACAGGTGCCAATAAACTTGGGAAAATAGGAAAATCCTCAGATATGGTTGGGTCTTCAGCCCTGCCCAGAGCACAAATAGTGAGGCCACAGCCCAGCAACTCCTTGGATTACAGAGGTGTCTGCCTCAGCCACCTCAGCCTTGCTCCACCATGTCCAGGATGAGCAGGAGCGAGGCACCGCCAAGGAAAGGGCTGGCCCCAGAACCAGTTGTTCCAGCTGCTCACAGCTGCTGGACACTCCCTTGGGATTTGGGGACAGCTGGCACAGGCTGGGTAGCCAGCATTTCTTAATAAACAAAGAGACATGTAGGGAAATGGCCACAAAGACAAAATATAGCCCAAGATTCCTAACAAAATCATCAGCAGTAATCAGCTTTGTTGTGTTACATCAAGCAGAAAGAAGCACTGGAAGCTTTTCTGGAGAGTTTGGACACAGAAACTGCAACACAAGTACGAACTGTCACTGCTAGATACCTTCAACTCAGTACTTTTATCCCACATTAGGAGCAAATTTATCTCAGAAGTGAAAAAGAAATACTGCATGCAAAGCAATGCTTACAAAGCTGTATTGCTGCTGGCTTTAGTGACAACCACACTGTATTTGCACAGTGAGGCATCATGCTTTTGGGAGAGTGTGCTCCAGCCTCCAGAAAACCTGCTGCTGTAGGGCTGAGACTGAAGCAGCCCCTGAATCCTGATGAACTGCACACCAAAGGCTGTGCCTAAGTCAATTTGCACAGTGCCACTGCAGTGACAGGAAAACAGAACTGTTTACACCCAAGAGCCCTGGTTCCCTCTGAGTAACCCACCTCCCCCAGGAATCTCAAGCACCAACTCCTTCTCCCTGAGGGTCCTGCTGATTTCCTACAACTGCCAAGTACAAGTCCCTGGGTGTAAGATTTGCCATAGCCTATCCAAAATAAGTAGCAAATGCACTATTTCAGAAATTGCCAAAAATACACAATGAAACCATCACAGCATTTTATTACATCAAATCTTCCAGATTATTGTTGTGCAGTTCACTGTAGAGCATTTTAAAACTAGTTCCACAGAAGCCTGCCTATGCTGTGCCTACACAGATGAATATATGCAAAAGCCTGCGGCTTGTGAAGGCACAGTCATAGGGAAAAAAAAGAAAACGGAACAGAACCAGGAACCAAACTCCCACATATTTGCCTTTTTCAGCTAATCCTGCTAATAATAGCACAATTGTTTCCTTGTAAAGGAATGCAGAGAGGTTTAATTATCAAAGTAAAACTTGATGCTTTTGAAGCTGGGGGGAAAAAAAAATGAAACCACCTTCCTGTATTTCCTAGCCTTTAGCACAAGGACTGTACTTAGAAACAGAGATCTCAAATTTAGCACTTGGTGTCACTGGAGATTTTAAAGCTATCACTCTCCTCTTTTCTTCTTCCCAGATCACCCACCATCACACAGCACACCAGCTCCCAAGAAAAGAAAGCAGCAATTTCTGAACTGCTGATGTAAATTTTTGTACAGTAAAAGGGGGTGATGCCAAGAAAGAATCCTTGACTCTCCAATGTCTGTTTTGAAATCAAAGTTTCATTCACAAACAATTGGTCTGGTATCTTGATCTCCATTCCTTTACTGCCTCCAGCACCAGTAGAGCTCATAAAACATCTTGCATACAGGCTATTTTTTTGAGTACTTCGATGGTGGAACAAAGATGTGGGAACCACAACTTCAATTTCACGTTTGGAGTGTGATGGCCAGAGCTCCAGGACACTCAGCATAGTGACCTGGTAGGATACTGCTAGTCTATAGTGACCACAGTGAGAGCCAGACCACACCAGACTTCAGACAACTCTGAAATAAAATGATAATATAAAGCATTTTTCCCCCTTCAGTTCTAGATTTAAAACCATTAATCCATAAAACCTGTAAAGCTAGGAACTAACATTATCATTTACTTGCAAATTCAAGGAAGTAGTTAGAGTTCTGAGGCTAAGCTGCATTTAATTTCTGCCCACCTGTCACTAGCTTTGGTGTGATATGTCATCCTGAATTCTAAAAAATAGGTACCAGATTTCTATGTTATTTCTGTTGAAAAGGAAAAAACTCTTAACCATGTTCTTGAATATCCCATCTATTGAAATGCACAAGTAAACCTTAAAATAATTATAACTAACAGCAGTAGTCTCATTTATTTATTATGAATAAAACATGATGGAGAGCTGTCATAAAAAAAGACACATCTAATCTCCTAAGACACACAAGTGCATTTCCTGTTCATGTCAGTAAGAATAAACAGCCCTGTGCAAAGCCCAGTGAATTTACTGGGGCTTAAGTGCCTCTGTCATATAAGAAAAAATTACTTAATATTACATGTTTCATGGACAAATTGAAAGGGAGGAAAGGGAGGAGACAAAGGAATAATACCAGAAAATATGAGCACTATTCATTAAATTCAAATTCAGATTTATACTCCATTTTTTCTAGGTTTTCATGGTCAGTGAAAAAGAAATCAATATTCCTGACGCCACAAGAAAACTTCTTAGAGCAAGGTGTTTCTGCTGAAAAAAAAATTATTCTGAATGACATCTCTAATCTGTTCTCAGCAAACAGGAAATTCAATGGACTTAAGAGGTTACTTGTAACCTAAATTTTGTGATATTTTATCCAATATTAGTCTCTTTGTTTCCTCAGTGGTTCAATGTGAAAAGAAACAACACCATAGACACACAAAACTGCAGGACACACATTAGTAATTCCATGCATTTGCACAACAGCCAATTACCACATTTTGGAAATACAAACAGGTGTTTAGGCTGCAAACTACTGAATATTCCTTCCACGCGGTTCAGCTTTGCTAGAGCTCAGGTGAAACCTGGCAATCAGCTCAGGGCACCACACATTATCTCAGCACCTCCTAAAGCAGTCTGAAGCAATGACAGAGGTGCAGAATGTTTCATCTGTGCCCTGTTTAGTGTCCAGGTAAAGGCTTTGTAAATCACCCAAATGAGATATCATGCAGCTGATTCCAGGCAAGAGCAGGGAACAGACTGGACAATCTCTCCAGGTCAATCCAAACCCCATTTCCTAAGAACATTAGCAGTAAAGTTCCTTTCTGCAATCCCAAGTGAAAAGGCTTTGACCTAAGGATCATAAATCCCAACAAACCCCACTTTCTATTACTTTATTGCTATTATTTATTGCCATCAATTCCACATCCAATGCAGTGCACCAGCCCAAGGATCTCAGCAATACAAGCCCAAGTTGCACAGCAAACTCCTGATTCTCAAAATCAAGAGTTACCACATTGTGCATGAGATAAAATAGAGAACTTCAAAGACAAATGGTGACAGCTCTGGTAACATTTTAGATCCATGTAAAAATTGAGATGATTGCTGACATCTGAACATCTTCTGACTGCAGTTCCATTTAAGAAAACGGAAGGAATTATTTTAACATATTCTGGGGGGAAGGAAAACTGAACTATTTTTAAATTCACAGTTAGCAAAGTCCCACTTTATTCGTGAAGGTTAGCCAGAGAAAACCAGTCTAATGATCTAAACAGTATGCTGATGCTCAGAAAAGCAGATCTGAGAAAACCACCTTTTCTTAATAGACATGCTCTACATGTGACACACAGATTAGCTCTGGCTGCTTTAGAGATTAAAATTACATTTCTCCTCATTTGCAGCTCTTTGCAATTCAAACTCCAACAGAAACTGAATGCAGGAACTAGACTGTTTCTGGGTCATACACCATTAGACCTGTTAGTTAAATGCCAGTTGCAAAGCTGCTATTCCTGGCTGGAATGTGTGAGCCACAAAAAACATGGCCTGACATTCAATTTATAGGGTTGGCACTTGGGCATTTGGAGGCAGGACAAATTTTTCATAGATGATGCATATTTCAGCTAGAAGTCTTTAAAAGGTCCTGAGTAAGAAATGCCACGTTCAAAGAAGTAGCATTCATATTTTTGTCACATATTAGGCATTTCTTTAACTCACAAATTTTCATCATCTTATGTTCAATTTGTAGAAAGAGCAACCAAGAAATCACATTGATCAAAATGCTCTATTTTGACAATAAATCAATAGCTGTTAAAATAGGGAACTGAATGAACAGCTCTTAAGACACTGGCCTGCAGTATAGATTTCTTTAAAACTAAAGTGATCTGTTACATGAAAGAAATACTTTACTAGGTAATTAAACTTCTTACTCTGCACTAGGAAAAAGAGTTTCAGGAAGAAATCAAATCAGGACTGATGTCTGCAGGGATGTTTTCAAACGCATAGTTTCTGTAGAAAATTTACGTACTTATTACATTTACAAAGGCCCATGATTTCCTTAAGGACTTGAAATGCTAAATTATTTCCCCCCTGGTTCTAGTTTCTATTATTTTTGACTGCTTCAAGAGAATAAACAGGTCACTCTGCTTATTGCTTCAGCCGTGTGACACCATAAGACTGACCAAAATTAACAAAACACAAAAGATTTAACGAGGAAGAAAGAACACAGGAACTGACTTTAATTGGGATCACTACATTCTGCAGAACTAAAGGAAGGGTATCATATAGGAAACTGATTTATAGAGGAAAGTACAAAGGAGTCAGGATCTGGCAAGCAAATGTGATACACATTTGGTGAGGCAGTCTGTTATCAATCTTCCTAGAAGGAGATCTCTTTGTTGTTCTGCTGGGACAGTTTGTAGATGTCCAACTTGCAGAGTGGGAAAGAAAAAATTGATGCACTTCTAACAAAAAAAGTGTGATGTTTGTAAAATGCAAAGAGATTCAGGGCCCAGCCCCGAAAACAGGGATGCTCGTGGTTGTCAGGGTAACGTGATCACCCCAGACAACAGAGACGTCAGCAGGAATGTGCAGCACACACTTGGTACCCAAGCACACAAGTCTTCCTGCTTCCCTTCTGTAATTAAGCCACAAAGGGATATAGGTAATTGCTGCTAAGGTGGGGCTCTTTTCTCTGTGTTAGGGATCCAAGAAAATCAAGAATCTGGTTGATGCTTAAAAAAGTCTTTACTGGTGTTACCCAGCCAACTTTCCACCATTAATTAGAAGAATCAACAGATAGCAGAAAAACAGCGAACTGTAAGGGATGATCCTTCTGTTTAAAGTAGCAGAGTCCAGCAAATGTGGTAAGATGTAATGACACAAAAATACTGCTATTATTTTATTTAGGGTAACAATCATGTAGCTTTGCTTTCATTACATCAGATGCCCATTGCATGCATTCTCCCAATAAAATAATAAACAGTTCTCCAGCTTTCTGCAGTCTGACATCTTGAAAGCTACATTGCCTTCTCTATCGAACAAGGTTTCAAAAACATACAAAGATTCAGATATGCAACAGAATAAATGAACACATGAATAAGTCTTGCTTGTGTGCCTTGCTGATGATGCCATAAAAAAAAGAAAGTGAAGTCATGTGTCTGATGAAAGTGCAAATTTTGAAGGATTTTTATTAAAGAGAGTGGATATAGGCCACTGATCCCACAGCATTACCAATGTATCCTCACAGATCACTCTTGTATTTCAGTTTACACATTTGGTATTTTGGATAGACTGCTGTGGTTTTACCAGGCAGGCACCTAATCACCCAGCCTCCAACTCGCTTCTCCTTCCAGTGGGACAGAGTAAAAAACTGGGGGGGAAAAAAGCAAAATTTGTGTGTTGAGATAAAGACAGTTCAGAAGGACAGAAATTGAAGCAGTAGTAGTAATAATAATAATAATCACCAAATACACAAAACAGGAGATGCACCATGCAATTGCTCACCATCCACTGACCAATGCCCAGGCAGGTGCCAAGTGCATCCCTTGGCTGACTTTTTCCCTAATTTTTCCATGGAACATGATCCGAAATGGTGGGATACCCCTCTGTCCCAGTGTGTCCCCTCCCAGCCTCTTGAGCATTCCCAGATTCCTGGCTGATGGGGTGGGTGAGAGGCAGAGAAGGCCTTGGCACTGTGTAAACACTGCTCAGCAACAACTAAAACATCACTGCATTATCAACATTATTCTCATCCTCAATTCCAAACACAGCACTGTACTAGATACTGGGAAGAAAATTAACTCTATCCGAGCTGAAACCAGGACACCGTGAAAAATCTGGCAGAAAGCTATCTAGCAGAAAAGAATTCCCATGGAGTAGAAAACATTGAATATTCTGAATTTTGAATATTAAACTTGACAAGAACACCCTCATGGGTTTTGAATCTTACTCTATGTCACTGCTGTTGTTTTCTTTCAAGACCATCTTCTTAAAAGAGAAAAAAGTATTTAAATCACTTTGTTTAAATCCCTCTAGAGGGTAGACCAGCTCTTTAGCACTATGGATTGAATAAAACATTCACTCACCAAAAAGGATGGGATACACATTAATGATTATGCAGGAGGAAGAAATAATATGATTTTAAAAAAACCAACATTCAGGTACAACTAAGTTTACTTTTTCGTTGTTCTGATATTAAAAGACAATTTATACTCAGCAAAGATTAATGGAAGAGGGAGATTAAAACAAGTAAATGGGAAAAAGCCTCCCCAAAAAAAAAAAGATGGAAAACATGACTTAAATTTTCAGAGCAGCAAATGGAGCAATCAGTGTAGGTTAACATCCAATATTTACTCCCAACCATTGTTGGGACTCTTTGCATCCAGTTTCGTAACACAGCCCTGCCCCAGATGCTGAAAGATCCTGTTTCTTCACTCCTGAGTCCAAGAAACTTATCTGTGCTTGCCCTTCCCTCTGCCCTCCCGGGCTATGTCATAAGTTGGCCAGTTTGCATTTAGGGCTAATAGGTCATATGCAATAAATGAAAATCTTTCCACCACAGTTTCACAGTCAATACAAGATGCTAGTGTGCTTTCTCTGTTCTACTTGAAACTGAGTCGGTGTTGCTAGCATAAATATTTACTTTATATCCACAAACACACGTACACCTTCCCACACACACCCCTGTGACCATTATGTAGCTACATGGCTCATATTACCCATCTACAAGTAAAGAAGTTTTTCCAGTTACAACTTGAGATGTCTGTGAGCAGATGTAGGAAACCAATGACCTGAAACAGCAGCTGGCACTGAAGCTGCCTATAAAACAGCCATACCTTCAGCTAATATCCTGCTTTGCATAATTTACAGGTGATTAATAATCTCAAGTTTGCTTCATCAATATGGGGATGGCACTGCCCACATTTTGGCAGAAAGGGCCCCTTGTCCCTGTCTCAGCCCAGCAGGTCCCCCCTCTCCAAGGCACACACCCAAACTGCTGGGGAAGGAGACTGGGGGTTGCATCAGTGCTGCTGCAGGAATGATCACAGAAGAATCATGACAGCTAAGAAACATCAACTCAGGTAACACATGAGCCAGGTAACAGATATAAGTTACAAATAATAACATTCTGTTTGTGTTTGATCGCAATCATCATGTGCATTACAGAAAAAGAATAAAAGGAATAATTTTTATGTCTCTTTTTGTTTGTTTCATATTAAAACGTTCTTAAAACCTCTTGCAATAGCTGCTCTACCCTGTGATCTAAAATACAAACCAGACTCTGGCAAGGCCAAGCACATTCAGTTTAAAGACTACATCAAATACTTCTCTGGAGTTCTTTAGGTGATAACAGATTAAATCCTTTTTTTAATCATCATATTTTTTTCAATCCCACTTGACTAACATCAGACAGGAACAGCAGCTCAACACCTTTCTTAGAGGAGCTCTGCCACCACCTGGCACAAGGCAGGTGGGGATTACAGGCAGTATGAAGTGAGTTCAAAAATGCCCCTAAAATCACATGAAAGCAGAGCTGGATCTCAAAATCACTTCACATTTCTGGCTGCCCTTATGATTTCTCATCTAACCTTAAAGTAGAGCTTTGTCCCCATGCTTGGCAACATAAAATGAAATGACTACAAAATTCTATAAGTTACAAGCTGTAATGTCACTATAATACAACATTACAACTCATATTCAGTTCTTCAGAGAAAAAAATGTGGAGAGGGGAGGTCAAAATCCAGTGAAGTTAATTCCTAAATTAGGAATTTATCTGGGAGATGTATACATATAGGCAACTAGCTTAGAAAACTTTATGGTTGATCTCAACGTGCATTTGTAAACAAGGTCAGGTATGATTCATCTCTTCCTGAGCTCTTAGACACTTACTGAATTCCCAAAAAAGAGTGAAGTCAAAGAACTGATAGACATATTTGAGGGAATCAGATGGTTATGAATTTTATACACAGAATCAGTGATATGCTCTTTTAATTCTTAACACAAAATTCCCAGGATTCACTTGAAGGCCTTATCCTAAATACCCTGCTGCAGAAGGACATCTATTCATATTCCAGAAGAGGAACAGACATAACTCAGGAGAGGATTAGGCTAAATATAGCTAATATTGGTTTAAAACACATCTACAATCAAATCTTGATTTGCATCAGTCTTCACTAATTGGCTCACATGAGTTCAGATTCCTGTGTGCAGTGTAAGTGTTGTACTCAAGTGCTGAATTTATTATGCCTTCCATTAAAAAAATGACCCCAGCACAATGGTATCGGTGACCCTTCATGTTTTTGTTACTAGTTGCCAAAGGGGACAAGCTGGAGAGATGCAGAAGGGTCTGGCCAATGCACTGGCTTGGAGTTTTTATTTTATTCCACACTCTACACCCCCTCCTTCCACCCACCAGGTATTTGTTTCTCCCTCTCCACTATGGACTTCACACCTTCCTGGTTTTGCTGATCCTTGACTTCTCTAGGCTTCTTCTTTTTCTACTAAAACCTCAAGAGCTAGATGTTAGTTATCAACCATTTGTGACATGAGATGTTTTTTTATGTATGCATTCAAGTATATCTACATGACACTCCAGGATCAAGGGTGATCTCTGCCTCCCTCTTTCAAGCACAAAAGCAATCAATGCAAATACTTTAATAGTAATGTCATAGCCATTCGTCATTTCTTGAAACTTCAGATCTCTGCTTTGAAGTGATAACAGGTTAAATGACAGTACTGGCCCCCTCTGTAATTACGTCCCTTTTATGGCAAGTTTTCTGGTATACAACAGCTGGTTTTATTAGTATTAATGCTGCACGATGACTACAGAAAATCTGACCTGAACAGGATAAAACCAAACCAGCTGTTTCATCTCCTTTCATCTATTCACATCTCAAAGGGGGCTTTGTGCACAATCGGTTTCCACCCAAGAGCAGAAAAATCACGTGCCACAACAGGGGCCCGACGTATGTGGGTCAGGAGTAACCCTGAATCCAGAGCCACCGACAGAATTCTCTGCCCAGCCCATTCTCCCCCGCCTAATCTCACCAGGAGGAGCTGGCACCGAGGAAAACAAGGAGCACTCACTCGCTCCACTGAATTTCCACAGCGGATAAACACAAATGACACAGCCAGCGCGTTCAGTTGGAGATCTGCCCTGAGAGTCCAGATGAGCAGGAGAGGAAAGGGTTTTAGTCTCCAAAACAGGAAAAGCAGAACCGAAATTTAGATCCATTACGTTGTTTCTGCACAGAATATAGAAATCACTCTTTTTCTACAGCAGCAAAGGATTTCTCCCAGCCCTCTCCCTGACAGCCTCCTCAGCTACCCTGGTTTCACAAACCATGCTTCTGTCACCTGAGCAGATACAACAGTGCTGCCCACCAACTCAGGATGACAAAAGCTCAAAACCAGAACATTTTAATTACTGATCTAATTTTACTTGCAAAGAATAATAATTAGAGAGTGAAAGAAGCCCACACAAGCCCAAAAACATCCCAAAGACACTCCATGGACTTCACCAAGGTTCACACGTAGTTCCCATTTAATGATCCTAGATGTTGTTACTGGCAAAGTTTGGAACTAAAACCATTTTACAGAACCATGTTAAGTACAAGCTTAACTCCTTAAGATGCTGCAATGGTTAATTAGTACAGACTTGAGATGACAATGCCAGAAGATTATACATGTAAAGTACATTTTAAGGTATTATTTAGCCACAGCTCTGACATGGCTGACTCTTTTCTCCTCAAACACCAGTAATTACATTTAAACAAAAAGCCAAAAACACATCACTTTATGTAGCCTGAAGAAAATTAATCATTCAAATAGATGTTTATTTTCAACAGACATAACTATTAAAATAGGATGCAAAGAACATGCATGAGCAGCATTATAACCAACTGCTGTGTTTCCTGCATTTTCAGTTGTCAGTGTAACAATTAACTGAGTGGTACCTCATGTCCTTTAGTGAGTTAAAGAATCAGTCACCTTTATAATGAAGCACAGCTGTTAATTGAACACGTGCCAACAGTGGCACCTTGCATGGAGGGCAGCCCTGACCCTGCAGAGCCAGCACTCACAACAGCCTGGTGCCAGCCCTGCACCAGCTCCAGTGGGACCACTGAGATTTCCCTGGCTTTTGGGGACTCTGAAATGTGTGTATGCAGCACAGTGTAGCAGAAATAAGGGTGTCTTGGATCTGGACACGTCCTGGAACAGTCAGTATCCCATTAAACTAGGCAGGAGTGAAGAGCCTGGAGGGGAACAGTGGGATACAGAGCACAAACACTCAGAAGACAGAAAATAATTAGCCTCAAGAGCAAAGCCTAAATCAAAATCCTCTCTGCTTTTCAGCTCAAGACACACATCACCAGGGACCTGTGCCAGTGTGCATCACAGCATTTCCCTCTGCACAGAGGAGTACCTCGAAAAAACATTGCCCTAAAACTTGTATTGCACTGCTCCAAGCCACAATGTCAGGGCTGCTCTGAGTTTTATTTGGATCACAGGGCAAGATTCCTGTTCCCTCCTCTCCACACAAAAATGCCACGGTGGAAAAGCTTTCCTCAGAGTAACAACCTGACACGCTCGTATGGAAGTGAAGAAAATTGCATTCACACCAGTGTACCAAGAAAGAACCACACATCTTTGTTAATTAACCTTATTTACATAAAACATGATTTTGGTGGCTTCTTACAACCGACCTTAAGCTAATTGATCTGCCACAGGGCAATGCAGAATTTCACACTGCTGCAGGTCTCAGAGTTTCAGGGCTGAAACTTTTAAGAGGCCTGTGCACATTTAGGGTGACATTGGTATCAAAGGTGTCCTTAAAGGGACCACAGTGAAGAACAACAGTATTCAGATTTCTAAAATAACTTATTTGTAAGTTATTGTGCAGTTTTATCAGCTGCAGCACTTTTACAGTCTATCATCTCAAGTCTTGGGTTAATGGCTCAAGCAATAATTTACAAAAAATCCCTAATTTGGAGAAATTACATAAATATATAATAAACCAAATTAATAAACATAAAAAAACCCTTTGGGATTCACTGCAAAATTTCAACCCTGAGTAGAGAAAAAACAAAGCAAAGCAAACCATTTGTATAGTCCTGTTAGAGTAACTCCTCTGCAGAAACCATTCTGAGCAGAATCAAGGATTTAGTGTCAAAACTTGTGATGTTCTTTTAAAGCCTTAGAGACAGAAACTCCATAAAATACATTTCAATACTGTAGCCAAAAAGAACAAGTAAAACTAGTTGTGAACAATAGATTTTTACTTTACCTGAACTAGCAATAAACTTGCATCTGACACCAAAACCCCCTCATTTTTAGCATTATATAGGCAATGAAGGTGCAGGATAAACTGCAAATATCAGATACACATGAAAAACAAAAATATTTAAAAGTATCATGGAGAACCACTGAAGTTTTGATGATGGATACAAAGATAACAGAAAACAATTTCCAACTTGGCAGACCACCTCAAATCAATCTGTTACGGAGGTTATACACTTGGAAGCTTAATTGCACATACCTGTGTTACCACATAACAAAAATAAAACCAGAGATAAATATTTCAAACATCAAGTTCCTTCTATCTTACATGCTCTGTAGCATGTGAAATGAAGAACGATAAAATACATGGTCCCTCTTCTGAAGGTAGAGGATCAAAAGTTAGATTTTCATAGCTCTAAAGGAGCATGTAATCCAAGCAGATATATGCTTGCATGTTTCCCTTCTCGACCTTCTCAAATCCAAGCTAGGAAATGGGGATTAAACATCAAGGCAGGCTTGAGCTGCACACAGGTAGGCAGAGGCAATGTGTGGAGCTCAGACACCAGTTCCAGGAGTGCCTCTGACATGGAGCAGCTGCAAGAATTTGTTTCTGCAGTTCTCCATGCAAACAAGAGGAGCCCTGGTGATTGTGCAAGGTCACCTTGGCTGCTGCTGGCCATCCCCACTGATACTGGGGATGCTGTGTTGGTCCCCTAAAGCATCACCCACTGCTCCAGGTGGGTCACCCTTGGCAGGAACCTGCTTCCCTCCAGTGGCTGCACACAGAGCCAGAGGGACCAGTTCTGACCAGGACAACTCAAAGTGGACATCTGAATGAAGGTAGATGAATCCTGCTCTTCACCTCTGAGTCACAGCTCCTCCCTCGATTTTCACCTGAGGCTGCACAACTATGGAACGCCCACAGGCAGGACTTAAAATACATCCTGGCCAAGAGCAATCTGTAAAAGCAGGAGGATACAAAATTTTGACAGTTTTATCATAAATAGCCCGTAGGCCTTCTAAAAAGAAGCCATGCAGGGAAAACAATTACTGCCAGATAAGTGTATGTTTTAATGGGAGTGCAGATCTCTGGAAATTAACTTCACAGTCATGTTGTAGGGATATGTTTATTGCTCCTCAGTGATAAAAATAAAACTATCATTTAATTTGACTGCCAGGGCTGAAACCTCCATCAAAGCTTCAATCTCCCTGGTTTACGCAGCACCATTAGCCCCACTGCTAACACCACATTAGCACTGCCATCCTAAGAGATGCAAAAGTCAAGCTAAATAATCCTTTGCTGCCCAAAATAAACAGACAACACTTGAAGCTGCAGAGAGAAAGCATTTCTGTTGTAAAAATTTTACCCTGTCATATTAACAAACTATAAATAGATCTAAAAATATTTACTGAAGGCCAGAGCTGAATTTACCCAGTGGTGTTATGTAAGAAAGGGTTTCAGAAATGCACTAAATGTGGCTGATGCTACAGCTCTAGAAATAATGTCTTCCGTTTCCACATTTTTTCTCAGTTCCTTAAACTGATAAACTTGCAGTGATGTTTTTCTCTTCAAACAAATCTCCAGTACCTGATGATGATGAGTTGGAATGAAAGCTGGAACTTGTGGCCTCTTTATGCCAGTCTTTCCTCCCTCATCCAAAAACAGTTCTGCTGTAAACGCAACCAAAGATTACAGAATGGCAGATTGAACTGAAACAGTCTTAAAAAATGATGAATTTAAGCCTCCCTGAAAAACTTTTATCATCGTCATTTAATTTCACTGAGGAGACTTGCTGTGCTTGAAATATTTTGGCAAGTATAATAAATTAGTGAACCAGTGGCACGAGACAGAGATGATCTGGGTCAGGCATTTCTGCCAGCTGCCCATCCTGCTGCCTGCCTGTCTGGAGTCTCACACACCCAGCTCCACAGGTTGCTAAAAGAAACTCCTGGATTATCCCACATGAAGACAGCCCTTGCTTTTAGGCCTCCAGCCAAGCATTTTGCAATTCCTTTACTATAATGACAATGATAATAGCAGAACATGAAAGTTAGAAAATTAACAATGGTAGAAAGTTAACGACAGTAATTCCATAGTAAAATTCATTTTTCTCAGAGCATAGGGAAGTTTCTCACCCACAGCTTCCCACCAGTATAAGCAACATGCACATGTTCAATGGCACATGTGGAAAGTCTCAAAAGCCAGAGGAAGACAGAGAGAAGACTCCTCACTGTGAATTTTCCCCTTCTCCCTCCAGACAGCAGAGGACCTGAGTAAATACCCAGGCAAGAGCTCACAACAGCAAAACTTCCTCAAGGCACACGATTCAAGACCCTGTTCCTGCAAGCCCTGTAGGCACCCACAAGGTTTGTTGGCCACATCCACATTCCCCTGCAAAGCCACAGATGTGACAAACAAAGGGGGGAGTCTCCACATCACAGCTCTAAAACCAGTTGTAATTCTGTCCCCAGAGAATCTCATTTAAAACACAACAATGTTGTTAAGCACAGAACAGACAGAACTTCCAGGCTGCTCTCCATGACCGACCCTAAGTGGGGACAGGGATGCCAAACCCTTCTGTATCATGCCAGCAGGTGGAAGAGGGTTTGGCCAAGACAGATCAAATCCCCTTTGCTCAGCACTGGCAGAAGCAAGTTAAATGCTGTCATGCAAAGACTTTTCTTGAGACAACCCAGGTTTTGGGTTCTGCCTCAACCATATCGGCATCCAGCCTTTGGTATGGTGTTTCAACTAGTGGTGTATCAGGGTCAAATGATACCAAGGAATATTACAGAAAGTAGAAAATATTTCTAAATCACTGTTTCACACAACAGCCTATTGAGAGAGGATATGAAGTCTGACTCACTGTAATCTTCATACATTTAATGGATTTTTCCACACTCCAGTTGGGCTCCATACCAACAGGAAGAAGGTTATTTTCCTCAGTGAAGATCATTAACAATTCATATGCAGCAGTTTCTGCCATATGTGGCTTGTCAGCTGACTGCCTTGATCTCTTAACCAGTCTGCTGGTGGGGTTCTTCTAGCTTAAATGAGGAGCACATTATTATATAGTTTTAATAATATTACCAAAAATGATACTAAAGCCATTTGCTGTGAAAGAAATGTTGCTTTTATTCAGAAAAAAAGGTTGTTAAACCATCCTCTACCTAAATGTGTTGCTCACTTTTTTCTCGTTCTCCTCTATGCTTGCGGGGGAAGAAAGACGTGGGAGGACATTTGCAAGACATAAAAAGCTTCAGAAGTTTCCAATCGGTACCATGCACTGATAAAACCTTGTTTCAATTGGCCAGAAAACAAGACAAGAGAGAAAAGGGGGAAAATTTGTAGTAACGAACAGTTCTCCCACTTCCTTCCGATCACTGCTTAGTTCACTAAGAAAGGGGTAAAAAAAAAAAATCTTTCCATCAACATAGAAGAAGCAGATTTTAAAGCAGTTTTCTACAAATATCAGCACTATCTCTACTGCACTTCCTCCCTGCATTAAATCACCATTTTGCAAATATTCAAGTTTTGGTTAAACATGAGCAATTATAGGAAGCAAAAGAGAAAAATCATTATTTCACTTCAGCTTTATGCAAAGTTATACTTATGGAAATCATTGAAATTATTATTGCTGTGGAATGAGAAGAAAATGCATTTTACATTTCTCCAAGCTACTTCCATTCTGTGCTCCATCTCAGCTGATGACACTGCCACCAGTATTCAAGGCTCTGGTCAACAGTCCAGCAAATTTGTCAATTAATGATGGTTCCCTTCTCCACAACTGAGTCCTTAAAAAGTTACCTCTGGCCCCTTAGCTGATACAGTAGTGACTTCATCTTAATCATCATAATCCATATGAACTACTGTACTTTCAACATGCATTTCGAATCAGTTCATCTCAGAGTCCCAGAGCTGTCTGTATGTATCACACAAGCAAAACTGACTTTGTAAAGGAAATAAAATCCTCCACAAAAGAAAGCAGCAAGAGCAGTCAATGCATCCATGCATTCAGATGTTTTGGGCCAGAACAGATCCATTTCCAGAAAAAAGGGACAGATTAAATATGACCTGCAAATATTACATCTACTCTTCAGATTCCTAATCCCGCTCCATGAAACCTGTATCTACTTCAGAAGGACAGTAAACTGAATTATTCCAAACCCAGTATTTAATGGTTTCTGCAGTGACAAGAAAACACAAAGAGTTCCTAAGCAGCACAAAGATACTGCCAGAAAACAAGTTAAAGGAATTTTGGCCGTTTTCCTATAACATTTGAACAGCCAGAAATACAAATTTTACAAACACAGAAAAGGGTCATAAAGAACCATTCCAGCTGTGTTTGTTTTGAAAAGAAACTTGTTTTAAAATAAAACTGAATTGTGGCCTCAGAACCAGAAAGATGGGGAAGATGACACAGGCGACTCCAGGGTTCTGCTCCTCACCTCTCACAGGGTTTGGGGCAAACTGTGAATCTCCACAGCATTCTCAACAGCCCTCCCTCTTCATCTTCCTGGAGGGATTTGAAATGCAGCTACAAAGCTGAGATGTAATAGACAGCATTTTCAGTCCAAATGTTAATGGTTTAGTTAAA
Organism: Sialia sialis; assembly: GCA_009812075.1. Classification (NCBI taxonomy): domain Eukaryota; kingdom Metazoa; phylum Chordata; class Aves; order Passeriformes; family Turdidae; genus Sialia; species Sialia sialis. The sequence continues at coordinate 10,215,391 of VRYO01002734.1, forward strand.
TCTGAGTTCAAGCTATTGATATTTTGTTAAAATTCTTCATACCATTTTCAAGGGATTGGTACAGAGATTAGTAAGAAGTATTTTTTTCTGCCTTAGATAACAGAAGAGATTCAGTTATAGCAATTATTTATGTCTTGTTGTTCTAACATTTCCTTAGCACGGAGAATTAAATTAACTGACTGCTTTTTTCAGGAGTAGCTCTTAGATGGTTTCAACAATGACCTTGTATTCTCAAATATCTATACCCAAAATGAAAAAATAAATTCTGACAATCCTGGGAAGCTGAATATCATTACTACATCAATACTTAAGTAATTTGGTTTATGGTAGAATACTAACATGGCATATTGTTATCCAGATGAAATCAGCTTAGTGGTCACAAGAACAAAAGTGAAATCAAGTTAAGATTGTTTCTCTGAAAGGAAAAGATGACTTGACAGACAGTAATCAAGAGTTATTTTGTAAATGGATTTGCTGATGCTTTCCAAAGGCATCTAAAAGGCTTAAGTTATTCAAAGTAAAAATTTTACTGCTTCATTTTTAAATACTTGTCTTCTCAATTTAATTTGTAATTGAAGTGGATATTATGATATGGATATTATAATATGCAAGAACTCTTCAGGCCTTAGTTTTGGAAAATGTGAAACCTGTTTCTCTTTCTAATTGAAAAAATGAAAGCAGTATTTCTGTTCCAATAAAACAGTAGTGAGATTTATTTTCAGTTTGACTGAATATTCAGGTAACACCAAAGAAATTATTTCAGTGGGAGTGAAGAAAGGAAATTAGCCCAGAACTGGGGGCCACTTTCTTCAGTGGTTTCATGGATTTCAGATTTCCATTCTGATGGATTGATGCTGATACTTTGAACCCATTTAGAGTTAAGTTTTCTTCTGTCCCTGCACTGTTGATTAGCTTCACCTTCTGAGCTGGAACAAGCAGCAGGGAAAGGCAGAAGATCTTGCATCTTGATCATGAAAACAAAAGCATCTTCAAGTAAGATTGATCAGCACTGCAAAACTGGAAATATGTGAGCTAGTGGAGATAATTTTTTTCCAAGTAATCAACCTCCTCCAGAAGGAAAATGTGATCCTGAGGTCTCATATTAAGACAACATGCCTGATTAAAAAAATTATTCTTAAAAGCTGCCTAAAATGATGAAGCCTCCAAACCTGTATGTGATATCGTTGCAGCATTTGTAAGATCTGATTCACTGGTTGAAGTGTAACTCCCTTCTGCTTCAGCTCACAGCTGAAAACACATCCCCATGACAACCCGGAGCCGCGGAGGAGCGCACAACACCCAAGCTGCTGCCAAGCACCGCTCCAACCAGGGACCTGCCAACCCACAGCAGCACATTTCTGTCACTGCTATGGGGCCTGGACATGTGTGTGTCACCCTGGATCAGAACATTTTCATGGGAATGGCATTAGGTGCATGCCAACAACCCTAACGCTCAGCCAACTTTTTAACTTCAACAGTGACAATACCATCTCTGTAATCTAACAGACTATTTCTGTGAATAGATCAGGAAAAATTAAAGGTTATTTAGATGCCCAAATGTCTACCTCCTGCTTCAGCAAGATCAGTGACCAACCCAGACTTGCAGTATGAATCCATTACATCTCAGACCAGTGAAGCTGGTTTTCCTCCTCAACAACATGCACAAGACATCTGCTAATGGTAAGGTCTGAGCTGAATAAAACATTATAACTGCATTTGTCTAGATCAACACTGCAGACAGATTATATTAATTTCACCACTAAAAGCAAAATAATTAGCTGCATTTATCACAAATGACATCAAGCACTGTGTATCTCAGCAGTTGTACTGCTCCTTCAATTATTGTGCCTCTCTGTTACATAAGCTCTATTTTGCAGCTCCAGGTGATACAAGAAAAACCCAAATTCATATCACTTTTGTAGTCTACATCATAGCACAGAGAAGAAAAAAAATATGTTGGGAAAAATCAGGCAAATCACCTTGTATACTATTTTAAAGTAGTTCCACTTCAGTGATTTCATGTACATAGTCTCATGATCCACTTTGGGCAAGGACTTAATGGATTTGGCAATCAGAGTCACCCAAGCATTGAAATGATCCCTGGTTAAAATAAAACGTGACTGTATTCAGTCCAGGGTAGTTGGTACTTGTGTGCACTACTTCATCCACCAAATACAACAACTAATTCACATGGTAAAATCCCAGCTGAAAAGAAACCAATAGCAAAACCTCATTACCTTGAGGCCATGGTGACCTATAACTCTCCTAAAAAGACTGCAAAACTCCTGTTAAAACATAGTCCCCTTATTACAACATTATGGTGAGTACATACAACTTGCCACATATTTTCTTGACCAATATTTCCAGAAATTGGTTCTGGAAAACAAATCCTACCATCTCTGGGGACTGGCAGGCTCCCAGTTCAACTCTTCCCAGAAAGCATAAAATCACCGAGTTCAGCTGGCATTTAGTGTCAGCCACACAAAGCTGCTGGTCAAATATTCCATAGCTATTGCTGCTTAGCTCAAAAAAATTCCCATGTTTAAAACCAGAGAACAAGACTGAAACTTGGTATTTTCTAATACGACATTTTTCAGTCATCTCTCCTGACAACTTGTTCTGGTTTGTGTGCATCACACTTCCTATTATTTCTTAATTTGGTAAGTAAGATCATAAATTCATAACAATTATACAGTGTAATCAATGATAACAACCCACTGGGAAGTCAGGCTCTAACTCTTCAACATCTCCTACATCCCTTAACCCTTCCTTGCCCGTACCCACATTCATCACCTCTCATGTGAACCAAAGCCACCTGCAAGAAGAGGCTGACTGACAAAGCTGATTACTGAAATTCAGAATGACACTGCTAAGCATGTGCTTTTCAGAAGCAATTTAAAACATGCCTCCCAGGAAAAAGCACGTGGATGATACCCACAGAGTACCAGCCAGCTCCAGGACATCGCCAGGACCTGGCAGCCATGCTCAGGGAGAGCCCACACACTACCTGTGCCCAGCATCCTGCAAGTCCCATCTGTCTCCTTGACGAGCAATTTCACATTCTTTCTAGGAAGGATTTCAGGAGAACTGCCAAAACACATTCTGTGCATTGTTTCTGCCTCGTGCTGTCACCACAAGGCCACACGGGATGGCTGGAGATGAGGGCCTACCACAGAGCAAATACAGGTACCTGGGATTTCCTGATGGACATGCAGCCAGTGCAGGGCACACAGGCCAAAGGAAGCCAAGAAGTCACCCAGGGAGCCAGATCTGCTGTTCCACGTGAGGATGTGGAGATTGTGCCAGAGCTGCTGTCCCACGTGAGGATGTGGAGATTGTGCCACCAGCTCACACCGTGCATTGATCCCACCCCATCAAGTGCCACAGCCTGCACGGGCTGTTTTGAATGTTGCACCAAGTGCATTCTGGGGTGAAAGTCTAATTTTTCAAGGCAAATTAGACACACAAGGACTCACATTAATTACAGGTTCTGGGCACTAATCCATGAAGACAGGTGCAGAAACCACAAGTTTACTGCTGCTTCGAGAGTTTTGCGATGGCAAGCCAGAATCAGTGTGTGTCCCGTCCCAGGATACAAGACCTTCTGTGTCTAAACAACAAGAGCGAAGCAGCACAAAATAGCAAATATTCACATGTGAGAGTGCTGCTCAGAACTTTACTCTGAGGGAAACACTGCTGGCTCTGTTACCAACAAACCCATCTTCTGGCCTTCTTCAGTGTTTGCATTTACATCATATATTCATTTTATCAAACAAATCAGAGCTCTACTACTGAAATGATCACCTAAACCTAAAGGGTTTTCAGAGAAGTTTTTATTAGCTCCTTTTAAAAAGTCAGAACAGGCTAAAACAGCATTCTGACCAATGAGTCACATCAGTGGGCTGCAAGAAAAATGCCTTTGAATGCCACCAACAAAAATGTTCTTTATAAGAAGCTGCTTGCCATTACACTAGCAGATAAAGCTTGGAGAGCTTGTCTGAAAATGTTACTGTGTTCTCCAATCCTATCACCTGCACCTACACAGGTGGGACCAGGGTCAGCCTGACAAGTGACAGCATTCCTGCTTTTGCTGAGATTAAGACCCAGCTGTATGGACAAAAAAACCTAATTTGGGTTTTAAGGCAGAGCATTCCTACTGAAGGTGTTTCTCTTCTCCAGCAGCTGAGCTCAATGCCATGTTCCCAGCCTTTGCCAGCTGAAAAAATACCACCAGTTTCTGGTCTCCCACTGACTGCCAAGGCAGACACACAACACAGTCTCTTCTGAAGGCAGATATGGATAAAAGTCCCACACACTCCTTTCACCTATTCCTGCAGCTGATACCAATCCAAGAGGGAGGATAACAGGTGAATTCCCACAGATGCTCAAAGGGACAAAATCATTTCCAATAGGACAACATATTTCACCATCACCAAATCCCTTTCCTCTTCCTCAATAGCCCCTTGAAGTGCTTTCAAAACAAAACAGCACAAACCCTAAGATTAAGGATTTCAACCACCAGAAGCCACAGACTGGCACATTATAACTTCCCATACAGCTTTTCATCAACCAGGCCCTGAAACTTTTCTTAAATATGTGAATAATTTGCATAATTTAATTGCATTCAATACAGGTTTTTTCCAACTGGTCAAAGATAGTATTAATTTGAAAAAATCTGCTATCACAATTATTTCATTTCTGAAGGCAACCCCCTAAGCCTCTCTGGTTTCAGTAGTTTAGTTTGACTTATCTAGGACAAATCTAGAGCAAAATTTAGTGTAAGTTGGAACTTAAAAGGCATTCTGAACCTAACAGTTTTACTAGTATTTCAACATCATGGTTGGGAAGTTCAAAGATACAAAACAAATATAAGATCAAGTCTAAAAAATCCTCACTGTGTACAAACACTGCAATTCAGGCATAAACAATCCACTGTGCTGCAGCATCTCTAATTCCAGCCCTTTTTTTTGCAGGGAATTACATAACATTTCTTCATCCAAAACATTATTCTACTCCCTCCCCACCTGACCATGCCCAGCCGTCTGCAGCTAGAGTTTACACAAATCTCACAAGTGCTCATAAAGTGCCAATTATAATCTCATTCTTTTTGATTTCCCCTGTTCCAGTCCCTGCCATTTTTTTAGGAGATGGGCCAGAAGCTCTTAAAAAGGATCTAGTTACTGTACAACAGTCCTGTTCAATTTAGGAAGAGATACAGATGGCCTTCAGTGACTTCTTGTGCTCAAGGGATGCCAGCTCAGAGAACAATTGTGAATGGTTGAAAGACTGACTTGAAAACATCTTGATAAACAAATACACCAATAACCCTTAAATGAACTTGTTTGCCAATAATTAAATGCATTTAGCTTCCTAAAGCTGAAATGCCAAGGATGCAAATGTTCATTAAAATCTAAAGGCACTACAATCAATACAAGATGCAACACTAGTTAAATTAGCATAGTCTAGGGCTCAAAAGGACAAAAAGACCTATAAATCTGCATTTTTGTTTAAATTCCATTGCATGTTAAATTCTGCTGCTTACAAGCCAAACACTGTGTGCTTCACTGATACTAAATTGTCCCAATCAAGTCAATAAAAACATTTCTGTCATGAAATAAAAATAATTCACTCCATGTTAACAGAAAACTTAATCCAGGGAAAAATGTTTCTTTTTTAAATATCACATGAAAATGTAAATTAAGCAGTGGGCTGGTGCCTGCCATGTAGTTTAAATGAAGACAAGCAAGGCAGATTTAATTTTGAATGCTAGGAAACTAGGATGCCTTCTGTAGATTTGAGAAAATATGATATCAAACTACCTGTTTGACTTACCTAGTGAGCAACTGGTACTTCAAGATACTGCAGGCACTGAAGATGCTTCAGCAGTGTTCAGGAACAACCTTACAAGCACCTAAAGGGACACTTAACTTAAAGTTTCCTATACTTCTGCGCAATATGCAAAACACTTCCATCATGTAAGGATGGAAATACCTTGCAAGAAACTTCTGTTCCTTCAAGAAAATACAACCCTGCAAAATGAGGGGGCTGTGAAATGAAGTTTAATTGCACTGAAGCCTGTGCCCTCTGAACATCACAGTCACAGACCTTTGGGTGCAGACTGAAATGGAGGTGAGAGGAAAGGTTCCCCAGGTGTCTCTGATGCTGTTCCTGTCCATGGCACTCAGCTCTGCAGGCAGGATCCAACACGGCCCACCTGGACTGACATCTCAGAGGAATGGATCTTTCTAGATATGTGGACCAACAAGTTTGGAAATGGGAATGTCTTGGTTCCTTCTATTTCTTTTCTGGACATGTTAGGAACCCAGGAGCAGAAGAACATACCTGGAAATTATCTGAAATCCAGTCCAGCCATGAAATAAGGCTCTGACTTTTCTTGTTTTCCCTTCTACTAAGCAGATCTTGCAAGAGAATCAGCTAAGGTACCTCCCTGCATCAGAGTGGTGTCTGTGATGCACCTATCTACGGACTACTAGTCTGGAGCTGGATAGCTGTAAAATCTGTAAAGCAGCTTTTGGAACTGAAAGGCCCCTGAAGTCTGAAGTAAAAGGACTTATTCTGATTATAACAAACAAATCCTATTCCAGCTGTAACAAAGGAATTCATTCTTTCCTGCATGAAAAGCCATGTATTTTAAAAAATTCTTTTCTACCTTGCTGGTTATATATATAGTACTTAAAATAACTTACTAAAATCTACTTATCAGGTTACTTAGATATCTAGAATAAATAGAAGTTATAGTCAGAATTCCTGTCCCATTTTTCCATTGTTTGGCAGTAGAAAGAGTCACTGAATCAATCCATCTGGGGCCTGATCAGAAACACTGCAAATATCAATAGTGAGATTCTCTGGCTAGGATGTCTCAGTTTTGTCAAATGAATCCATCTCATTAATCTGGTTTCCACTCCTAGACAATGGTTAGAGACAGACACTCCTGGGCTACAATTCACATGACCCTCAGATGTCTAAAAAAAAGATCAGGTGAATTGTGTCCAAGAAAAAACTGTTCTTTTCCTTTGATTACATAGGGAGCCTATAATGCTTTGATCAGAGGCAGACACCCAAACTGCTATCTAACCTTACACAAGATGATTCACAGCTTCAGCAGCTCTCACTGAGTCCACCCAAGACCTCTGTGCAGCCATTAGCCAAAATAAACCAATATTCTCCTCTCAGTTGCCAGGACCCATCAAGGTCAGCATAGCCCTTCAGCTCTACACAGGGCTGAGTTATCACAATCAGTTCTATGGGAAATCTCTTTTGTGTTCTATATTCACATTTCAACAAACATACAAAGAGAGATGCCAAAACCAAAATTTTGTTTGCAATACAACTTTTTTTTTAAAAATTGAATTCTACATGCAATACAAGCTCCAATGTGCAATGTTACAACAGCCAACAGGACTGTCAGTATACAGCATATTTACATGTATTTACAAGAAACAGGTGAAAGGATGCACACAGGCTAGATAAATTGAAGAATTCAACAAAAACCACAGGTATTCTGCATTTCATTCCCTCTAAATTAATAATTCAAAGATGCTGAGCACCTGCATTTCTTACTAACAGCAGTGGAGCTGCCTCTTGAGTGCTTCCTCTGCACTCAAAAGACATTTATCACGGGTACTGTAAGGAGGATATTATTTGAGTGATGACCTGGAGAGGCCTTATCCTGCAAGATGCCAAGTGCTTCCTGTGGTTTGAGAGTGACTCTTGTGTAGCCATGAGATCTGTCAACACTACAATACACACACCTTCCTTACCCTGCCTCCCCCTCCACGATGTCTGCTCACCAGGACGTCTTCTGACCCTGGAATGTAATGCCTTTGGGGTAAAACTCACTTCTTTTTATACTTTTCTATAATAAACTGGAGTGATTGGGCCTGACACTGACTGTATTAAACGTAAATAAAAATCAGCAGTGCACATCTACACTGCTCCATCAGGAGAGATTAATTAGAACCATATAATGACAGGGCTCCTTCTGTCTCACCTCAAATGTCACCAAGGCAAATCACACTAGATATATAATTTTATTTTTGACCCTACCTGTTCATAGCTGGGGGAGATAATAATGCATCTCATGTACCAGCTTTCATTTCTCATGTCTATTTATATTGTAAACTCTTATGGCTGCCCCTGCCTCTTACTTTCCACAACACTCAACAGCAGTGGTTTGAACTACACTCTACTGTGAAAGATCTGCACTATTTATTATCTCCAGATCAGAAAAATGCCAGGGTAGCTTAGCAAGACTAGGTCTTTTACACACCTATAGCAGCACACTCCTACCTAATAATCAGCTTAGATAAAACCATAAAAGATGTACTAAGAAGACCAGGGGGAGAGAATGAAGTTGACAATGCAGTAGCCAGTAAACCTGGAGGTCCCTTTAAGGAAACCACTGACACTGGTGGCAATAAATACTACTCTGTTTCAGAGGTCCTGGCAGAACTTTATTTTAATTTAAATTCTCAGATTGCACATAAAGTTTCAGGAAATGGGAATATTTCTTCTGTTGGGTAGGAATGCATCCATCACAGTGAACCAGGATCTGATAGCATTAAAACAACAGGTCTTGCACTGGCTTGAATACATTATAAAGTAACACTCCACTTCAATAATGAAGTGTTGCAATACCCCTGGCAAAACACTAATCTATGCAGTGAAAGCCATGCAAGAAGAAAAATGTGTCTTACCACATAGTAAATAAATTTCAAGTGTTTAGTAAACCTTTATAAACACCAAGATTTGAATGCCATGGCAAACATAGCACTGAATCAGGCAGGAAGAATGGCAGGTTGAGGAAGAACAACCCACCTTGGGGCAGAGAGCTCACCTGGACAAGGACACCCTCCCTAAAATGATGATTGGGAAGCAAACAGCACATGAAGAATCAAAGCTCCTCTGCTCTTGCAGGCCCTCAGCCTGATGTAAAGAGGAGCAGACAGAACTCAGACCATTTTCTCCTGCATGGCTATGAAATCCTCAAACCTCCTGCCATGGATAGTGTGGCAAGGCAAGGCAGGTTTTTTGGGTGGTCCAGGGGAAAGGAGAATAGGCTGCATCACTTGCATCAGGGCCTACTGCTCAGCTGCCTTTACATTTTAATAAAAAATAACAAAAGAAAAAAAATAGGCATCATATTTCACAGCAAGGATGTAGTCAAAAAAGCTTACTAAAAACACAAGGGCCCCTTGCAACAATGGACAATGATACAGATGTCAAAAATGGCACAGCTAACTACCTGCAACTGTAAAATCAGGGATTTAATTGCTCCAATGATCAAAGAGGTAAAAATTACTCTTTACAAAAAATGTCTCAGGTTCCACTGTGTGGATCCAGACAGCTCTTATCTGTGAAACTCTAACATCTCAATTACCAATGCCACAGAGATCAGACCAGCTTCTCAGCTTTCCAGTCTGGCCCAAAACCATAATCCTGTGCCAATATGCAAATCGACTGTCCCATTGTTAATGATTTAGAAATGTTGAATTTTTGGCAAGTTAGCAATAAAGAGAATTTGAACTACATACATTAATACACTAAGACAGTATGCATTGCAACCCCTCAGGCACATCAGCAACTATATATATTAGGCTTTGGAGATACTTATTTTTGCACAGTTGAAAGGTCTGAAAAAATAATGGTAGGGCATAAGCTGTCATTTGTCTTACATGACAATGAGGTTGTTTGGATGTTAATTTTGGGGTTATTATGCTCAAATATAGTTCTTATTGAAATAGGCTTTCTTAAAAACATATACAATGACAATTCCTGGGTGTTTTTAAATAAAATACAACTGTATACTGGGGATTCTGTGAAGACTTTTTATCACTATTTATGGTATTAAGTGTTTCTTCATTTCACAACTACAACATCCATGAGAAAGAGAAAGACATATCTAGGTTCTGCTACTAAAATTATCTATCAGGAGAAAGCAGCCCTGATCTCAGGGTACATTTTCTGACTTGCCTTTAGCTAAGACATTCTTTCTAAGAAAGGAAAGCTAAGGAAAGCCAGCCTAAAGCTGCATGTGAAGCTGTGAGCTGTGCTGCCTCATCTGCTCCCTTCAGGCATTATCCAGGAAAAGGAGCAGCCACCCAAGCCATTTTCCCATTCCATTTGACTCAATTGCTGAATATTACTTTCATGCCTCTGTCTGAGGAGCTCTGACCATTTTTAATTGCCAAATCACTAATTAGTTTTGCTCAGTTCTTAGAAAAAGCATTGCCAAGATCAATAACTTTTCAGATCTCCTGCTTTTTTCATGCTTGAACTTTACTCAACCAAGGTTTTCTAAGCTTCCTTTGTGAAATGTTATTCCTAAATTCTGAATTCTTCTAAAAGTTTAACAAAGTACAATAAGCCAATTCTCTTTTTTTAAATAGTGTGAAACTGAAGGAGGACAAGGTCACATGCTGATACACAGAGTCCAAAACATTTAATTTATGCTCAGCATAAAGTAAAAGACAAAAGATTAAGTATATACAATCTGAATTAAATATATAAACATATAACTAGACATTTCATTAATATTTACAAACCACAAAGGATTACAAATAATTATCAAATGTGCCATTCTGAAATGCAGCATTTAATCTGATGTGTCCAATGGTTATAGTTTGTGCCATAAATTGCTGCAATCAACTTAATTAAATATACAGTATTACTTGAGTAAGATGGTTATATTCATTCTAAAATTTAATATACTGCAGCTGTTAGTGCTCTGGTTACATTTTTGAGACCATCCTCCTCTTTTCAGCATGAAACAGCAAATGTAGGAGAGCATTTTCCACTGTTTTCCAGCTCTGGGAACACCAGTGCTTACATTTCACTTAAGCATGGGCAGTCTCATTTCAGCCACTGGGAATACTTGCAAGTTTAAATTTAAGCAGAATCATGGCATAGCTGTTCACATGTAACAGTCAGAACATAAATCAAACCACACTAAAAATGAAAAAAAAATCCTGTTAATTTTTTTATTTCTGCCAACACTGGCCATCATTGCAGCCTGCTGGTCACAACCTTGAACTCAACCCATACAAGACACCATCACTTTTAGGTTCAAGACTTTTTTCTGATGCACAAAATTATTCCAATGTGTTGTAGGCAATGTCTCCCTCTCAAAAATGTTTATTCAATCTCTGTAGTGAACATATTCTTAATACTTATTACATGGGGCCTACCCTGCTAGAAAATGCAATTATAGAATGAAAATAGAGGTCAGGAGCAACTTGCCAAGGAATTTAAGAAGTGTTTAAAACTGGCAAGGATGAAGCATAACAAACCATCCCACTGGGAACACACAGACACTTGTGACTGAATGGACACCTCTGTCTTTATCACAGCCACCACGATATTTATTAACAACACATCTGCAACAAAAGTAGGAAAGAGTTGCTCAAATCCTAATCCATTGCCATGCAACGTGCAAAACCTGACCCTTTAAGAAGCACCTAAAAGCCTCCTGTTCTGGAGAAATAAAGACTGCAACATTCCCCAGGAAACACTGTGTGAGCAGTGGTCATGAACAGAAGTGAAAGTTACTCTTCATTCATTCTGGACCGCCAGGAAACGCCCCTGTGAACTGCTCTGGGCATCCCATTCTCAAAGTACAGTTATAAGCCGCACCTTTTTCATTGAAGAATCCAGCCTACCCCAGTAGTGCGGCTTATATTCAGGTGCGGCTTATAATTGTGAAATTACTGTAACTTACATGAAACAAAAACACCAGATACATATGAATCAAATTAGTCTTTTACTTTCCTACCACAAAACATAGTTTTCAAATAGAGTAACTCTTACTGTGCATAGTTACACAGTAATACTTAAAACCCCTTAAAATTTTGAGCTTGAATGTATTATCACTCAATAAGAACTACACTAATCACTGTAATTAAGTCTCTATTTAAACAATTATTTTGGTATTAAAACTGTTTTCCACAGCCTCAGTTTTAATGCTATTAATCCACTGTGAAGTTCCTTTCATTAAGCACAAACAAAACTTTTGTTGAGAAACTTCTTAATCACACAGTAAACACGTTGCTTCTAATGCTGACTTTTATGGTCTTAACAAGAAAATCTGTTTCATTTACTTTGGATAACAAGGAGACTTTTGACACTGTTACATCTCAATACACACAAGCACTTTGCTTTGCAAAAGGCAGAGAATTCAAGTCTCATTACAGCCACCTACACTTGAATAATCCCAAGTAAACCGTGGTCCTGTACAAATGTAACCAAAGAATGGCCACAATTTTGCAAGTCCAAGTTTCCACATCAGAGTGTGGCAGTGATACCACACCTGAGGAGCAATAACAAGGTGGATTTAAAATCATCACCATGATCTGCCCTGGTTTTCCTGTCATTGACCTGAGTTAGAACAGACAACATAATTTCAAAATTCTAACTAAGAATGCAATCAAAGCATTTTGCTATCTGAACCATTGACTAACTTTCCAACCCAGCCTCGTTCTTTCAACCTAGACAGTGAATTAAGAGCATATTCCTTAAATACTGATCAGTTCTGTCTGTAGTTATGTTCTTATTACAAGATTATTGCAATAAACTTCTCCACATTGAATTTTACCTTCACTGAATGAAAATTAATTAGGCACACACCGAACAGCATCCGAAATTCAGAGGTTATAAAGTTTAAATGCTGTATGTAGACCCTGTTGAAGTCTTTTGGTTAATTAACTCCTCTTCTCTTGCAGAGCACACCACATGCTTTAGATAATTTTAGCCACGTTATCTTCAGTAAATTTTTCCATTTCCAGTGTGTAAGAAGCAATATTCAAAAGACTAAACTGTTTATGCCTCCATATGACCTTAGAATTCAAGAACTACTTAGTTACCTTTAGTTGCAGTTTCTGACTTCAGTCTCATGAATTCTATTACATGATCAAAAAGTAGAAGGCAGGAAACATTTTTAATATAGCATATATACAAAATTATTTACATCCCTAAGCTATTGAAAAGGTCTTTATTAAGTATGAAATGCCTATGTTTTACTACAGCTGCCATTAAGATTCAGATGCAGTCACAACCTCCTTTATTGTGTGTTGTGAGTAAACTAACCCCTGAGGGGTCCTGTTATGGTGGGGCTTACACAAGGCAGAGCAGAGGGCTCAGAATTTTAGACATTGAGCAAAACTGAGTTTGACACACACCCAGCACTTCAATAAAATCTAGGAGGGAAAAAGAAGACACATTCCTCCTTCAGGAATGTTACACAGAATTTGCATGCATGGATGGGCCACATTGCTACCACTCTGGGGAAAATAAATTGCAATTATGGCAACCCACTGATAGTTGAAAAATACGGTTAGTTCGATGGAAAAGCTAGTTTGCAATATCTTTAGTTGTAACTATGAAAGAGGAGGAATAGACAGGATGGGATGAGATGGATGGGATAGTTCACTGGGAAGGAACCTACAAGGATCATCAAGGCCAACTGCAATGTGCCAGTTTTTCCAGCAGACCTGGAAAATGAAGGTTTTTTCAGAGCTGATGCATCAGTCATTAAACCTTGCACACCACAAAAGAAATAGCACTGTTCTCCTTTAATAAAAAGTCTTTCTCATCATGGTAAGTAATTTTAGGCTTCAGCAACTCGCATTCTCACTTTCAACAGAGCTGGTAATATGTCCAATTTCACTTTCAAAAAGCAGTGCAGTATGACAAACCTCCACAGAAAAGGTATTTGAAACAAATCTCCAGTTCCGTTGGGATCATCACCATTTCAATAAAGAAATTATCCTTGCAGGGAGAAACACAGCAGGGGCTGGAGCTCTCACAGTACACAGGAGCCTCCAGAACAGCAGCCTCCAGGCTTTGGGCTGCTCTGTTACATGGGCAGTTTTTACCTGATAAAGCTTCATCACCACTAATGAAAAGCATTAATGACGAGTAGGCAGGAGAAGAAAAAAAAAACTTCAAGAAAGTGTTATGATTCAGGTGTTAGTGATGGGAAAGACATCACCTGTGGGATATATGAAGTCATGGGCAGGGTAACACAACAGTAGAACTGCTACTCCTGTATTCAGATGTACACAATGCCACCAAACCCCAAATCTGTAAATCCCAAAATAGAAAGAGTCATGGATCTGCCAAATTTTGCTTTGCCAGCGTGGGGAATGACATCAGTGTGACTCACAGTGCACAAGGCAGCAGGACAGCTCAGAAAGGGAGCGAGGAGGGAGGGAGAGCAGCCATTCAGGAACTCTCCTGCTCTGCAGAGCAGTAGTCATTTACACATTTATGTTCCTGTGCCTTCATTTTCAAATGAAGAGGACGTGCTATATTTAGCTCAAATCTTTTCTCATGACACATTTTAGAGTCTCAGTGGCAAGCTGTATGGAAAAGCAGTGCAATTAGGAGTTAAAAATCTAATTGCAAAGGGCCTGTGAAAATACACAATCCTGAAATTGCATCTTACGGATGAAAACATTGGGTTTAGAAAACCCAGCTGCCTCATGTTAACCATGTTAACCTATCCTGAATTACAGAATTAATCTTTCTGCTTAATCCTATGTTTCAAAATAATCTTGAAAACATAAGTTCACTTTTTAGCTATCATATTTCCATAGTATATGCAAGCAGGAACCAAAGCTATTCCAAAAATAGAGTTCTCCTGATTGGACATACATTGACATGATGCAGCTTTTTTAATACTCTTTTTACCCTAATAACAATTACCCAATAGTGTAATTCCACCTCTGGCAACCACCTTATGAAGCATGTTTTTCCTTTTAGTCTTCTGTTTTGCCATTTAGATTCCCTGGAGTCAATACAAATACCCTACAATTAATTACCCAGGAAGAAGTTGCAACATAAACACTGGTTATTCCTTAGGAGAAAGCAGCAGCAGTGTTAAATTTAAAAAGTAAGATGCAGTGGCCACAGCTAATGAACCTATTAGAACACAAACATCTCCAAAGCTGTGTACATTGCAACAGCCAAGCCCTATGAAGTCCAGCTCTGACTCAAATCAATGCAGGAAAATGCCTCCTTAAACATCCCCCTGTGTCACAGCTGCAAATAACCTCACTTGAAGCCTTCATTAACAAACTGGCTAGCTGAAAGAAATTACACAGTATAATTGAATTTGAAAAGACAACAGATCCAGTTCAAATACTGTCTGTTTCTTTTTCCCACTACTCCCCAGTAAGGTAAACATTATAATTACATGTAACAATAGACAGCTAACTCTGATAAAATCACACTTGGGGGGCTCTGGGTGGGAGGATGATGAGAGGCCAGAAAGAGGAGAGATCTTTCCTCTCACAGACTTTCATCAGTTTTTCCATCCCAAGTCAAAACCAAAAACTAGGACAGTTATATTTGCTTATGATCAGATAACCATAAACTAAGACACTTTTGGTATAACAGAGGTATTTTACCAAGTATGAGGTTTCTTTGTTACATCAAGATCATGAATAGATTTCCAACTTTTTCCAACCCTTGCCACCAAAATACCCATCTTCATATAAGCCTGGATATTTTTAATAACAAAAACATCCTAGATATTTATAATTTTTTTAAAAAAACATCTGCTTGAAAACTAGTTGCAGTAGGACCCAGGTGAATTCCCTTCCTGCTGCCATTGCTGCTGAACTCCACCTGGTATCTGGCTATTAAAGTAGATTCTGAGTGTGACACTCTAAAAGATCTCATCAGTTTTCACACAGAAGTTTGCTTCTTAAATTTATAAGACCTCCATAAAAAGTACAGTGATACAACAACTGTTAAAAGCATGAGGAACAGGGATGCATATTCTCTATTAAACCACACCCCAGAGAAGTGAAAGCAAACTGCAAAATTTTCAACTCTTTTTTTGGATTAATCTGCTCTTAAATACCATTTCCTAATCTCTTGTTCTTATTTTTTTCAATCATTCTGGAGTCAGAACAGAAATAGCCACAAATTCATGTTTCAATTTTTTTACCTTCGAGATATTTTGTCACTGCCTTAATTTCTCACTCCACCTCTTCAAATCTCAAAGTCACTGTAGAAAGCTTAACAGAGAAACAATACATAGAAAATCGGGAACACTTTAATTCCCTATTGTTCAAACAAAGCTTGAATCCTTCAGATATAGATGTACTGAGTTTCTCAAACTGTACAACTCTTCTGTGTGCTAGTTTTCTGTTCTGGCTGTGTGCTGGTTTTTGGATGGTCACCTACTGAGATACTTCATTTAAATGTTGAAGAGTAGTTGAAAGGCAAAAACCCAAAAAATATTAATGTACTCTCAGAGAGACAGGAAGTCAATGCAAGAATTGGAGCTGCCCAGTTGCCTGGAATATCACTTTCCTTAAGAACTACTCACAGGACTTTACAGGAATTTCACCTAATTATTTGCAGGAATGAATGAACTGTTACACAGGAGGAAGCCAAAGGACCATCTGATTGAGGATGTTTTCTCTAGCACTTTCATATTTTATCTAACTTTTGGAATTATCATCCTCTCTCTTGTAAACACAAAAAACCCATGGGGATTCACAGAAATTACTGTTCAGTGGGCTAAAAAAGAATCAAACTAAAACAAAAGGAGGGACCTTTCCACACAAACAAAGTCATTAAATTGTGAAACTCTATGCTGCAGAAGCCAAAAGAATAAATGGTTTTATGGAAAAAATTCAGGGGAAGTAAGTTCATGGCTGACTATTGACCAAGATGACCAAGTTAACAGCTCGGAAAGCCTCCGGCTTGGCCAACTGCAGGAAGTGCAGGGGATTCACCAGGGAAGCACTGCCCTGTGCTCACCCCTTCCTAACACTATCTGTGCTGGCCAGGAACATGCTGGGCTTGTCAGATCCAATACATCTCTTCCTGTGACTGCAAACAGCAACAAGGAGTCTGCAGCTCAAAGGATTGAAAACTTTCCCTTGATTCAGTCCTGGTGCACGATTTTCCCCTTTGTGTTGTTAACAGCTAACATTAACCTGTGTGGTGATATGTGAGCAACAAAAGGGTGGAAAGGATAAAGATTCAAGAATATTTCTATGGGTGAAGAGTCTTCCTAATTTTGGACAGTGCAAGACATTCACATCCTGTAACACGGGAAAGAATTTTCCCTTCACCTACTTAAGATGAGTTTCTCAAACTTGTATGAACACCTCCCAGAGTAATGGGCAGTGAGTAGAACACTTTTAGGGATGTCCATACAAATAGGCTGTACCAAGCTATGCTGCCAGCTGACTCAATAACATCCCTGCAACTGTTCTGCTCAGAGATCTAAGTGAATGCTGCATTCACATGTACCAGCATCTGCTAGCTCCCACATCAGCTCTTCCTATCAATTCACTGAATCACAAAGGAATTGGGGTCAGCAGGGATTTTGGAGACTACCCAAATCAGAACTGATCAGAGCAAATTGCACAGGACTGTGACAAGTTGGGTTTGAATAGCCCCAGGGATGGAGACATCTCTACTTTATTGTACTTTAGCAGAATTTCCTGTATTTCAGTCTGTGCCCACTGCCTCTTGTCCTAGCGCTGGATACCATGACAAGAGCCTGGCTCCAGCTTCTTTACTCCCCCCCATCAGGTCAGCCCCACCTTCCTCATATCACAGACAGAAGTCAAAATCCAGAAAACCAAAAAGAAAGTAAAAATAAAGCTTCACTGCCTGACTCTGGACTAAAAAGACAGTCGTCTTAGGTGCCTGTCTCAGCTGTCTGATCCCTGCAATTTGTATGGGACACAAGGAAGGAAGAGCAAACTCTAGCAGAAAACTTACAGCAGGTCTCATAAGAGTTTTAAAACTCCAGACAATCTATTAAAGTAAAATAATCAAACACCAGCAACAATTTTAACATCCCCAGAAGACAGACTACTCAACACAGAAAGATAAAATTACTGCTACCTTATATTTTACTCCTCCAAGAAAATATTTATAATGTAGCCCCACGATACAAAAATACACCACCCTGTTCACAAAAGCAATTAAATAAATAAAATGTAAACCATCTCAGTACCCTCCAGGCACTCAGACTAGCAGACTCAGATTCTCCATCATGGTCCTTTATCCAGGCATGCTCACACAGCCACAAGCACATCCTCTTCTTTCATCTGTCTCTTCCATGGACACTTAAGTCCCATTTATGTCCTGGCGCTTCCCAGCACTGTTTTTTGCAGAAATTTTAATGATTAGCAGCAAGTGGTGGTGAAATATCAATGCTGTCAAATACATCTATTACTCTTTCTTGAAACTGGACTGAGAAAGATGTTTTCCAGCTGTTTCAGTGCAGATAGTTTTTAAAACCACACTCCCCTAACCAGCCAGCTCATCAGTCAAGCACACCCATTCTGCACCAAAGAGAAGCCCTGAATCTCAGAGGAACGAAGGGTGCCTGAAAGAAGGCAGGTGGCAAAAAAGGCTAACCCAAACCCTTAACTCCAACCCTAATCTTCCCCTACTTCAGCCAAGTATCTGCATTTTTCCAGCAGTATAAGATTGTTTCAAAGCTCAACACTGGCATCTTCCTAAGACTACTTAATGATACTGCTTGCTTTCAATTTGTGAGCAGAACCACTTCAGCTATATAGTTGGAATGAAGAAAAAATGGTAAGTTGGAAGAAAAAATATAACTGTGCACTGAGGCACAAAATGCCCTGACAAAAAGAGAAATATTCCAGAAATAACTTTGACAATACAATTATTTTTAAAACGTCATGTACCTAACAGAAAGAGCAATAAAATTATGATGGAAGCAGCAAGTCTACTCCTCAGTTTTAACACACAAGGAACTAAGGAGTTGGCCCAGAAACACAGAGCATAAACCAACTTGGTGGAAAAATTCTAAAATTTAAGATTTCTAATTTGTGCTCCCTCGCCTGTTATAGTCCATAAAAACATGACTTCATACCAAAAATAGAAAAGTGAATACAGGAAAAGGATAGTGCAAAAGTTAAAGAGAAATATTCCCATGAATTAGCACACTGACAAACCCATGTGGATAAGATGAAGTAAAGTGACAGTGTGGTGGAGTCTCCAGGGCATTAGACAGCTTCCACTTAAAATTACCACGTGGTATCAAAAATTGTCATTGCTTCTGAGCAATGAGTTACAGCAGCATAAGCTTTTCTATTCACAAATAACCTTCCACTGGGAAACTCCCAATCTATACAATTCTTTCTCTTTTTTTTGTTAGCAGGATATTGACCTACAAATTGAACAAACTAAATTAGGTATTTTTTGCTACAAACCCACATTTCTGGATCCCATTCAAGGCCGGTCTCTCCAGGGCATTCCCAGTTCTCTGTCCTTCCCAGAAGGCAGGACAAGCTCCAGCCCGTGTGGGAAGCACAGGATGCTTGGCTTTGCTGCTCCCCTGCTGTCAATCAGTGCTTGTCAATCAGTGACAGGTTATAAAAAGAAAACAAATTCCTGCAAGAACTTGGGGACAAGTGAGCTTACCTAGAAAACTGGGATAAGCACAGCTACTGACCTGTTAAGTCAACAAGATCAGAAAAACCACAAAGCCCTGTGCCTACAGGCAGGCTTTCAGCTCTCCTGCTTCCCCTTGGCATTCCCAGGCATGACCCCATAGGTAATGCTGAGGTGAGAGGGGTAAGGAAGTGGGTGATTTATTTTCAGATAACCTTGACCCTCTCCTTCAGAGTAAATTAACTCTCTACCATGCAGTGCAGTGCCAGATGGGGATGGGACACAGGGAGGATGCTATTCCCTTACAAAGAATTTTAAGGCATTAGTTTTAATAACCACAAATTTTCAGATGGTGCTCCTTAGCACCTGGAATGTGAATGGAAGGTACGGAAGCAGCGAGTTGCCAAGTAATCTGACTTGGACAAGATTCAAAGCTCCTACAATTGGTCTGATTTTACATTCTTGGCAGGAGAAACTTGATTAAGAAAACCATTTTTTACTAGTTACTGCTTCTGATAAATAGCCTACTACTTGTAGCCTACAGAAACTGGTATAGTGACTAAGAGTGGGTGAAGCAGAAGAGAGGATGACTTGCCAGGCAGCTATTATTAGACATCTGATGTCAGAGCAGTGATGGTTACCTCTGTGAAAACATTGTTCCTGAGCACAACAAGGCTCATCTCTCAGGGAGGGACACGAGCAGATGGAGACATCAGCAGACACCCCTGCTGTTCCCTGGGGAATATTAATTCATTCTTCCCATTTTAAAACAATATTCAAATAATACATGACATACTGCCCCTCTGTAGCACCTAGAAAAGCATGAAGTTGGGATGGTTTGCCCACAAACATTGTGACCATGCCCTCTGGCAAGGCCAGAGGTGACCCAAACCCCTGCTGCAGTGTAGCCTGGATATATCCCACTGTTTGCAAAAACCCTGCATATTTGACAAGGTAGTGAATGGATCTTCTCACATCTGATAGCATCTGCTGGCAACTGCCAAATCAGGAAAGAAAAAGAGGCACCCAAATAGAGGGAGAAAGATAATTTCTGTTCTGAGGAAAGCTTTATCTTCTCAGACATTTGTAAAGCTTACAGAAAATCCAAGAGCAGCATGATGGATAGCTTGTTGGACAACCATTATGTTGATAGAGAACACCTGAATTTTGAGAACAGCACATAAAGCCTAAACTCAAGCAGTCCTCTAGAAATGAAAAACCTTGTGCAAATGGAATCCAGACAGACACAGAAGATGGATAAAATAAATCTTGGCAATCACTACCTTTGTACGGAATCTTCACCTTTCAATGGTTAAAACATAAAACATGCACAGAAGTGAAGGCAGTAATACCCCAGGTTTTAGTCAGCTAGATGGCTGCTTCCTGAGCTGCTTTGTGCACTCAGCCACAGCTCGGGCACAGCCTGCAATGCCACAGCCCCCACCAACAGCTCCTCTCTTCCCATTGCTTGTCCAGCGTCCCCCCACCCCCTCCCCAAATCAGGCACAGGGTCTGGCTGTCAGCACATCCTCAATTAAGCAGCCTCTTTGGTTTCTCATCCTCCACACACAATCACGCATTTGTCCTCAGCTGGAGACACGGGGTGAAGGCAAAGTCAGGAGACTGATCTCTATGGTCAAGTAATCAAGATAATTTTAGCTCATAAACCCATGTTCAGCTCTACTCCAGCTTAAGAAAAAATTTTAAGCTTTTTGCATCAGACAGAAGGCTGGGGAATGGCCTCATTTCTGGACTGGAAAGTCACTCCCTCCCAAGTAGCTTGGGCTGGTTGTGGCAACACAGGGATGTCAGCAGCCAACCAGCACAGCCCTCCAGCAGCAAGCTGTCTCCATCAGGTAGATTTTTAACTGTTCTTCTGCATTTCCAGCTGAATTAGGTCCCTGGCTTACTTTAACAAGTTATCCAGTACTTACAATAGCTTAAATTCTCCTAATCCACTGGAGTCATTTTTGGCAAGTAGCAAAAACAGTGAATCATCCCACATTATCCCAGAGAGACTTCATAAATAAATCCTTCTATCTGAGAAGAACTTGCTGAAGGCTGTTTCATGTGAAGGAAACTATTTTGGTCCTGTAAATAAGTAACAATGATTCAGTCCAATAAATGAGCCATTTGCTTTTTCAAGCTGATCTTTACTAGAGAATGATAGGGCTGGTATACTGCTGTACACCTCCAGATTTCATTCATTCCCCTCCAGCAACCTACCAAAAGAGAGAGAAAAACTGATAGAAACTCTTTTTTTACATGTTTTCAACTGAGTCCTGTGTAAGCTCATTTTTATTTTAAAAGCCTTCCAAGGCAGAGGTGACTCAGCAGTCATTACCTCAGACATCAACACAAAATTAGAGATGTTATAACAATTATGTCAATTAAATTAGCTAGACATCTTTAGCAATTCTGATTATAACCAGATATTAAATTTCAGACTAATTTGAATTGCAATCAAAGCCCATATTTACATCTTAGACGACTGCCAGATAGAAATGTCAATTAATTTGTATATATTGTTTGAAAGACCAATTATGATCATCAGGCACAGTGTTAGACAGTAGCTGCACAAGTTGCAAACAACCTGATTTCCTTTCAAAGAATGAGTTTGCCAATTTCCCTCTTTCTGCATTTTCACATTCGTTTGCTTATTATTTTGTAGGTGAAAAAAAGGAAAAGACACTTATTTCAATAAAAGGTTTTGGTTTTCCTAAAAATGTTAAATAAGCTCTCAAATCCAGTAAGCCTATAATGTGCATTGCTGATGGCATATTAACTGCAATAATTACTCTTTGTTAGCAAAGTAAGCTGCACGAGTTTAGCTGAGGTATAAAAGTCACTAAACAATGAGCATCTGTCATAAAACGGTGCAATACATCATGCACAAAATCTCCAGTCCCTTCAGCCAACGGTAAAGATTTTCTCCCTCTGCCTATGATAGGATTTCTGAGCAATGAATGGGGCTTTCTCTTCAGCATAATCCTTTCCCAATTTAGTGTCAGGATTTTATGATGCAATTCTTCTATTCTGAAGCTGAAACAATTTCAAGTCTCTCTTCACAAAAATAAAACATTAATAACTCTGTCTTAATGACATGCAAGTTTTGTAAACATTGAATTGCCTTTCTTTCCAGAAGACAATACCAACAAACACTTTCTCTTTGCCATCTAATGTCTTTATATACTTACAGGGGTAAAGAGTATCTATAAAATTGCAGCTGACATACGAATCCAACGTTGGAAGGTCTGACAGTCACTGGGAGCTCATGGAGAACTAAAGAGTCTGTCAAGCCATTTAGCAGCAAATTGGATATCTTATTGTTCTAAATAGGATTGAAACAGGACCTGCATTGTTGTACAGAATTAGGAGTGACAATACAGATTACTCAATTCTAAAAGGAAGGGAAAGAAGTAACTGGACCTGATGCACAAAAAGGGGGCTACAGACTCTCATCAAAAACCTTTCATAAGCAGAGAGGAACTTTTTTCCCTATGAATACATATTTTAATATAGATAGGTAGATTTTCTTTACACACAGATAAAGAAAAAATTATCTATGTGATATTTTAATAGGAAATTCACTGCTGGAGAATAATTGGGTGAAATATTCTCTCTCTGGTCATAATTTGCTGTCACAAAGCCCACTCCTACAGATCCAGAACACAGCACTGATCCCTCCAGTGTGCACAAGGCCTCAGGCAGCAGCTGGGAAAACCAAAGACTTAAACACAGGGCCACAGTTCTGCACCAAATAGGAGGATGGGGGGACAACCAACCTTCCACAAACACACCCCAAACCACCACCATCAACAACATCACCAAGTTTCCAAAGTTTCCACACGCAAAATGACTAAGTAAACCAAAAAAGACCTCACCCTATAATATCACTAGTTCTAAATTTATCAACTTAATTCCTATTTCTGTCCCTAACATTACACAGAGAGCCTCTACCCAACATGAAACAGCATCATGGGGAGCAGCCTCTATTAACTGGCAAAGCAGGTGAGCATGGCCAAGCAAAGCCCTGCAGACAGACTGACTGCACTGTGCAAACCTACCTTTCAGGGTTCTTGACATAAGTTAAGATCGCATAGTTAAAATGCATAATCACACAAAAACGTAATTTCAGATAGTGAAAATGCCAGTTTGTTATGTGCTGTTTTAAAGGAAAACTATTTTGACAACAGGACTTGAGAGTGGTATTTTTAGAATTCACATACGGCACAGCATTTCAGCCAGAGAAAGAAAGCAGCAAAATATTTCTAAACTGAAATACCAGTGTATTTGTGCTCCCTATTCCTGACTCATTAAAATCTCAAATGCTCAATTTCAATCTTCCACACAGTTAAACAATGCTTTTTCTCTTTGCTTTATGCATTTTCTTATCTGCAATAAAAATGCTTCATTCCATGTCCTTCCTAAATGAACCCTAAATAACTTTTTCATTAGATACAATTTTCTGCTATCACAATTTACACTGCAGTATCCTTCTGCTCAGCCTCTTTTTTTCAGAATAGATCTGGACTATCAGATTGGACTAGTCAGCTGTTTGGGTCAATATCCTACTCCTGACAACAGGGACTTACAAAGGAAAAGTTGTATTGAAGCTTCAGGAAACCACTACACAATAATCTGCGCTTGGAGAAATTTCTTCATAAAACCAATTTATTTTCAACTAGTCTCAGCTCCCAGGCATTAGAATACGTATCCAAAATCTCCACCACTCCACTTCCTTTACTTGCTATAATTGAAGCCTCTTTTCTGCTCACTTCACCTGAGTGCTACTACGTTGTACATATGTTTCCTTGGAATAACTTCACAGAACTCACAGATTAATTTTATATTATGTGTGGGTTTTGCTTCCTTTTTTGTTGAGTTTATTCACACCTCAGTGATCCCAGTGTGATGCTCCCTGTGATCACAACTGTCACCTCCGTGAGCGCGTTCTGGGGACTTGGATGCTCGGACAGATCTGAGGGATGTCTTTGAACACAGCTCTGGCAGGATGAAAGACTCTGTGCAAGCAGATGGCACATTTGCCAGCAGGTTTAACCAAGGCTGAACTGTGTATTGCTAATGAGGTCCTGTCACAGAGGAACTGGAAACTGCCCCTCCGCCCTTGGCTGGAGGATCTGACCTACCCACATTCCTCAGATGCACAGGACACAACTGATGCTTGGAACACTTCAAACACAATAGTAAGGAATCCAGTGACTCTTACAGCTCCTGGCCCTTCTCAAAAATCATTTTAAACATTTAACTGTCCAACCATGTGTAAAATGGCCTTGAGGCTACAAAACAATTGATGACATGTAAGTCATGTGAGTGAACAATATTGAGTGTGATCCTTTCATGGCATAGGGCTTTCTGAATAAGATAGACCACTCTTCAAATCAGGTGGAAAGAATACCCCTAGTCTGGAAGTGTCCAAAGCATTTTTTCTGACTTGTACGCAGCAGAAACAGTGCACAATAAAAAGGATTTTCACTAACTGTGAAAGTCAAATACACTGGAGCTTCTTTGCATTAAACAAAACATAGTACTAACAACAATTCCTGGAGACTGTCGCCCTACTTTGCTTGTCAACTGAGCCTTTAAAAGCAAGTGAAGACAAATTAGGTTAAATCAGAAATTACAACATAGTACAGTAATTTCACAATTATAAGCCACACCTTTTCCATTGAAGAATCCAGCCTACCCCAGTAGTGCCGCTTATATTCAGGTGCGGCTTATCTATGGACAAATCCCAGTGAAATGCCAACCTGGAAGTGAGAGCCGGCCGGGGACGGCGCCTGGGACTGCCTTTAAAGGCTTCACTGGTCTATGAAAACTGTTTGCAACTTGAGCACCTGACACCAAACCCCACTGGCACGATCCTATTCCTAATTTGTTACTTTGTTACACATGGATCTTCGCTTTTTAAAAAAAAAAAGTGCGGCTTATAATCAGGTGCGGCTTATATATGGACAAATCCCGTGGACCACCTGGCTACCCCGACATGCGGCTTATAATCAGGTGTGGCTTATAATTGTGAAATTACTGTATTTTACAAAAATATTAAAAATGTTGACTATGTTAATAGTGGTTGACTATTAAAAATGTCAAGCCATGATCCATGCTGTGACCTTGGAAGCAAAAGATAAAATGAAAGGCCTTCACATAGGGAGAGAATCAGAGTTTAAGTAAATTTCACCTCACCACTAAAGGCATGCAAATGAATGTAATTAACCAGGTCTCATTAGCAAGATTTGCTCTAATTTACAGTCTTACTTTCAGGTTTTCTCTGAGTGTCCCAAAGATAAAGATCAAAAAAGGAGGTCAAACAAAGATTTGTCTTACATCCACAACCAGTTTTACAGTAAAATGAAAATGGGACACAAGTGTCACAGCTGGTGACAGCAAATCCAAGAGAGTCCAAGACTCCATTACTCAGTTTAAAGCTATAAAAACTCCAGCTCCTCCCCAAATACAATGTAAAGCACCAGCAGTTCATTTTGCAATATAAATTAGAGCATGATTCCTCTTCAACAAAATGCTTAATGCTATTATTTCAGCTTTTACTTCTTCTATTAGGACCAATAATTTAATTGGGGAAAAAATTCTCAAGTGCTTCAAGATTTAACATTTTATTCAGGTTTTAATGACAAAGCTCTTGAGGACATGATGTGTTGGGTTACTTTTTTGCTTCATGAAGTTATAAATCAGCAATATAAAAATTTCATTGTAATTCTGACATAGTTTAACAGGTTTTATTTTTTTTTTTTACAAAATTGTTTCAACAGGTACAACTCCCCACACAAAGGCCAGGACTAAGGACAAGAGTTGGGGATTGCATGGGAAAGGAACCAGCACAGTGCACTGGATGTTAAGTACTCTGCAAGAGACCAGCTGACTTCTTCTCACTATAACACTTCAAATATTTGGAACAAACAGGCAGTACCTCTGCAGTGTCTGCAGTACTGTTTATCCTTTCTCACCTCATTACTGCTCTCCAACTAAATACATTCAAAGGTTTTGCAAGTGCTCATCTAACTTATGTTGCTATTTCCAAAGGCACTGTCTAACTATAATACCTGTTACAGAGAGTGAGCATGCAGCTGCTGCTTGGCAAAGCCTGGCATGGACACTGGAGAATGTGCATCAGCCATTATTTCACATTTCAATTTGCCTTCCGACCTACTCTAGCTGTTCTTCTGAAAAAAAAAATGCCAATACCAAAATCAGAAGCTCAGAGCCTTTTAATCAGGGAAGAAATAAAAGCTTAGTTCATTCACATGGTTAAAGAGAGGACAATCCTACTGTGTTTACAATCCTAGTGGTGGCACCTGGAATGAGCCTTTTTCTTAATTTGGTTCAAATCCACAGAAAAATGAAACCAAAGTCCAGAAATCATCCTAGCTGGCTTCTGGACACCGTTATTTTCCATTTGGCATACAAGTTGAAAAGGGACTTTTGCTTGTCAGTTCTTGGTCCTTGCATTATGTGATTCTACCCATTATCTCTGCAGCAGGGAACAAAACTTTATCAGAGAGAAATGTTACAGTCTTTATAATCCAATGGTAATGTCAACGATCATTAAATAAGGAGAGATTTTACAAGCAGAAGTCTGTGTTTTCAAGTTCAAATGTTCCAGTTTTTTATTCAATGATTACAGGCTTGATCCTTATGCAATTATTTGCTCTGTTGGGCACAAATTTTCGATGGCTTTCTCAGCCATTACAGTCAGCACTTGAAATAAATGGCAACACTGTCTT
This sequence comes from Sialia sialis, assembly GCA_009812075.1. Taxonomy (NCBI): domain Eukaryota; kingdom Metazoa; phylum Chordata; class Aves; order Passeriformes; family Turdidae; genus Sialia; species Sialia sialis. The sequence goes on from VRYO01002734.1 coordinate 10,242,570, forward strand.
TGAGTGGAACACAGAAGTTCCCTCTTAAAGCAGGTGGCATCAGCACTCTCAAAACGTGTTCAGTGTTTCCAATGATCCAGCCAATGTCAATGTCAGGACTTCATCTTTGCCTTTCAGGCAAGTGCTACCAGGACTTTTTATAACTTTCAATCCCCGTGACCTCTGACCACTCTTTTGTTACCTCTGAGCAGCTCAATCACACACCAGGCAGCTACTTCCAGCGCAGTGAGCTTGGTTCACACCTTTCCTTCCTGCAACATGGGAAACTGAAGAACTGAAGCAATGAACCTTCTCTGACACACTCCATTATTCACTGCTTTTTCACTTCTTCTTCAGCTGGTGTCTGCTGTGTAAACAGGAAGCTCATCCAGTGTGCTTGTGCTCCCCACGTGGAGTAATGTAGCTCAGGGTCTGAACCATGCTGTCATTCAGATGTCAGACACAGCCAGCCACCCTCTGCTGATAAAGAACAGCCATGACCCCAAAGGGGATCTTCCAGGAGGGCTTTACATGGAAGGAGCCCTTCAGCAGTGTCACTGAGTACAGCCCCTTTCACTGACACCTGTCCCAGCCCTGTGACCTGGAGTCTCTCACATCAGATGCTGAATTCTGAGCATCCGGCTCTTGGGTTTGGACTAACTTGCAGAAGGAAGCATCCCCCGCTCCCTTCTCATTTCATTTGTGGATCTGTGCTCAAAAACATGAAAGGCCAGAGCCAGACATGCTATTGAGCAGCCTTGAACTCAATCCATGGGTTGTAAAAGAAATCCTTTATACCATTATGCAGGAAAACAAAAGAAGAAACACTTGAAATACTCCTTCACTTTCCTTGGACAGAGGAAAGTAACTCTCTTTGTCCCCAGACTCCATTCAGTTCTGTCAGATAAGGACTTTGTGAATAAAACAGTCACCCCATACCACACACGAACTTCTAACAAAATAGGCTGTACTTAAGAAAGGAAAAACAAAGATAAAACACTCCTGCTCTTTAGTGGCTTTTGAAATCTCAGTCAGACATTTCAACTTGGAGGTTCAGGTTTTAACCTGGAGGTCCAAACAGAAGTACAGCCCTAAAATTGGAGAGACACTTCTGCAGCTGGCCATTTGATGAATGCAAGGAAAGGAAAGGACTTGAACCCCAAGTCTGCTTCTTGAAAACAAATCCTGAATTATTTCTTTGCAACCTAACCTCTGATGAGGTTCTGGCGAGCACGTTAAGCAGCACACCCTGCATCTGCCAGCTCCAGTCAAATTAACACAGAGCCCCATGACAGTGACTAAGAGCAAGCATGAAACTGGCCTGAATACAGAAGTGCTCACAGTTCCTAAAGAAATGGATAATGGGTAATTTGTAGGAGTTGGTTGTCAAATTATATATTGGTGGGGGGGGAGGTTATATGCAAGCTAATAATAGGCTTAAGCCAGTAACTTGACTAGGAATAATGATTAAAGTAGCAAGCTCTGGCAGGTTCCCTCTGAAGGACTCTCTCAGCTGAACTCCTCCCACAGCCACAGCAAATCCTAAGAGGTACCTTAGGAATGGATAATATGAATCACCACTTTTTTAAAGCAAGAAGGATAATGCAGATTGGCAAACATTTTTCATTCTTTCTAAAGAGCTAAAACCTGTCATGAAATAAAATCACTGCTGACCCACAGGAAGCCACTGGCACAGCCACTGATTAAAAGAATCTCATAAAACACATCCAGGGATGTTACATCCTTAACTCTGAATGATTTTTTGCCATTTTAGATGACAAATTGTACTACGGTTTCAGTCTCACTAAGTTGACCAAGTAATTTTTGGAAGTGTCTGAAAACAAAGATCTATTTAGTCTTTTTAGTGATCAATACCATTGTATTACACAACATTATTCAGCAGATTTAGCAGGAGTTAATAGAGAGCTATTTGTGAATCTAGCATGGTGACTTGCCTGGATATACATCTAAAAGGGAAATTAGTATTAAGGGGTGATGTGGCAAGCTGAGGACTGGTCAGGTACTGGCTGAAACTAATACCCTTATAAAAACCAATGAAGTAATAATTTTCACTTTAATAAAACTTTGATTGATAAAGCACTGACTATCTAAAGCACACAGTGAAAACAAAAATCAATTCTGAACCTAATTCAAGCCTTGTCCATACATCAAATTTGCATCCTGGTAATAGGATTGGTTTAGAAAGACCAACCAGCAGTGAATGCACTGAAATTATTTCAAGAGATCTTTATTGTAAATTACCATACAATGTACTCTTTCATCAATTCAAGGGCCAGGCAAGAGCTTTTGTGACTGTTTTAAAGGGTTCAACAGCATTTATAAGCAAGGCTTGTGTTATGTTGGAGTGGTATAGAAGTAAATTGCTGCATACTGGGGCTCCCCATTAACCTCCATCTGTCTTCCACCTGCTTGCAGTACAGTGGATGGTAGCAGGGAGTGCCAGGGATTTTGAAAGTTTCTTTTTTCCATTAATGTTTTTCCATTTTTTTCCATTTCCATTAGTGCTAGAAGCGCACAAGCAAAGGAAACTTAAAAAATTAACAACCAGAGTGGAAAACAAAAGTTTTAGCTAAAAGGAATACTCTTCAAGAAGCAACAACAAATGCTACCATCAAATTAAAGTTTGGTTGCCTTGCATAAACATATCAATTCATCACAAAAAATCAAACCCATAAAGCTAGAAACAAAGTGAGAATGTACCTATGGAACTAAGTTATTATCTCTTCCAGAACACTTTTTCCACTTAGTAAAATACCCACTGCCACTATAAATTACAAAAATGGAAAAAGTAGTCAGAAATAAAGACAGAAAATTTTTAGGGTTTTTTGTCATTGCTGTTAAGTACAAGCATTTTCAGCCTGCAACCAGAAGAATAATTTACATCAGAGGAAAAGAAAATAGGAAGAAAAATTTAAAGACATTTCATAACTTCAATATTTAACTCGTACATACAATAAACATGTTAGATGATTGCAACAACATGCCTACTTAAGTGACTTATTTCACCTAAATTAAAAGGTAATTATAAGGCTTGGATAATTATGCAAGATGAAAAAGATACAAAAATCCATCATGAATCCTAAAGATGACATCTTTACTTCAAGACTAAAGCCACAAACCTTGTAGTTTGCACGTTACAAAAGGGCATGTATTCATTTTATAAGATGGTGCCAAAAAGGTCACAATTAGAGCAGTAAGGAAACAGTAATGTTAGTTGGATTCTACTTTATTCAGAGCAGGGGAAAAAAGTGAAACTAGTATTATCCTTCAAGCATAGAGGTTATTTCAAGGACATTAAACAGGAGAGAAGTGCATGTTTTCATCAGCAATTCACTCAGTAAAATGCATTCAGTCCATCACAAGCAAAATCAAGACTGCTTGACACTTATGAATCAAGGGTTTGGATTACTGCACACCGCAACATTTTCCATCTCTACCTGAAAACAACAGCAGTAAACCAGGTAGGCAACTCCAGCCCTTGACATAAATGGGTATTTGCCTCTATTAAACCACAGCTGACTTTTGTTTTGTCAACCTGGCTATGCACAGCCTTTGATCCCAAATGTCCCAGGCATGGCTACTCCAGCCACACTGGTTCCAGTGGGATTCCTTCCAATTGGCTAAAAGCACAAGACTCCTGTAGTGCAGGCTCAGAGGAAAGCAGCTCAGAACTCAGAGAAGAGCAGCTCTGCCCAAGCCCTGCACCTCAAACCCTGCCCCACCTGCTACAGTGCATGGCCAACCCAAGGACATCCATAAAAAATTCCATGTCTGGAGCCAGTTAGGTACAACAGTGCAAGCCAAATGGGTGCAACTGGCCTGTGAAGGAAGAATGGATTGTGCAGGAAACAAAGCAGGAGGAATAAGTACTGGAAGGCTCACTTGGCTACGAAAGCCACAGCCATGTGCAGCAACGAGCCCTGAGCAAGAACCCAGCCGCTGCAAACGCTCAGCCCTCCAAGCTGCAGTGCCTGTTCCTGAGAACAGACCCACAGTTGTCAATGTTAACACAATTTCACACTGTCTCTAATCACATTTTAATTTTAAAATAGCACGTTTCCAATAGAGCACTTCTACTCCTTCCCATTTTACATGGAATTTGCATTTCTTAGAAGCAACTGGCTTCTCTGGGCTCGCACACTTTGCTTGAGTCATATATTAAAAGCTGCTCTGCTGTTAAACAGCCATTCCTTTTCCTTCAGATCCAACAGGAACCAGAAATGCAAACGCACCCAACTAAAAAGGACAGGTTTGCAAACTAAAAGGGGTAGGATTCTTTGCAGACACAAAATAACAAGCAAATATATATGTATCAAAAAGTAGCATTGAAAGCCACTTTTTCTTTCAAGTCTTCACTCCTATTTTGCTGTGCTTGATTGCCTAGAAACCACGATAAATGAAGCGCTAGGAATACAATAACTAGAAAAATTACTGCAGCACAGAACAGGTAATTTACATTCTATATTTAGTGCATATGCATATGTTAGTGCTGACATGAACAGCTATTAGAAATGCCTAAAAGTGTCTCAAGCAGAGCTTTTGCAACTAAGTTTTTAATGGTAAACAGGACATGAAATATTCAATATTCAGAGTTAATAGTTTGGAAGAGCTTCCGTTTCAGACTGCTCATCACTGTTTATCATAAGTGCAAAACAAGTTTTATGTTAGCCAGTGGATGGAAATACCTTGAAGCTACCAGCCTTAGAGAAACACATAAATAATTATTTGTTTGTATTTAAGGAACAAATGGAGATTGAATCTGTTTTAGGAACAGATTCCTAGACTGTTTAGATTAAAGATACAAGATTAGAACCTGTCTCTCCTCCCTCTACAGTGGCTAACATAAGAGGATTTGCTACAGACAGATAAATCAGCATCACTTTCAAGACAAAAGCACCACACTTACACTGGCAAGTAAGATACTAAAAAATTCATGTCATTAAGTCTACAGTACAGCACCTAAGATGGGAACGTACTGGATTTCCACAAATTTGGGAATCTGCTTGCTTTCTGTGGCAAAAGGCAGGAGGTCTGCCTTCTTCTCCCTGCCACATGCAAGATGAAGTGGGGAGAACAACCTGTGACTCCAGCCCCATGCTGGGCTTCCCAAAAACCTGCACTGAAGGCTTGGAGGTGAGGAGGCAGCTTTTTGGTGAGAGTACAGTTTGTCATCCTCAGACAAGCACTCCTTCCATAAGAAACTTATAGCTGGGGTAAAACGCCTTCACTCCAAAATAATACAGGAAAAAAATCCTGTGTTGTGTTAGGAATCACCTTAAAGCCGGTTCTCAAGGAGCAGCTGATGAACTTTGTCGCAGAGAGGAATACTGAGACACAAGACCATGTAGTTATCATTGTGCTAATTCCTTCCCTGTGTTTGGGGCATCTCAGCAGAGCTCAGCACCATTTGGAGGGCAGAACACAGCAGAGCTGGCGGTGCTGCAGCCTGTTCCCCTGCCAGAGCAGAACCTCTCCCCTCCCAGCTGCACGCAGCCAAAGGCTCCCCATGGAGGCAGAGCCACGCTGGGGAGGCACTGCAGACACCCCAGAAACAGGGAACAGCTCCAGAATGATGCTCTGAGAGCTCCCTTACCCCAGGAAATCAATGAGACCTGCCCTTCCAAGCCATTCATAAAACTAAACCCAACACAGTGTAAAAAGAACACATGGAAAACAAATGGGATGAAAACAAAACCTCAAAACCTCTCAGATCTCCTGAGCTAAATAATCCAAGACAGTGCATAGAACAGACATGCTGTAAGATGAATTTAAGTTGACATTGCTGAGATTTAGGATGATGCTGTTCTTTCAGTAGACCCTTCAACAAAAACTTTCTGATGCCTTTCCTCATTAGGTAACCAATTTGGATTGATATTAACTAGCCACACAGCTCAGAAAACTTGCTTCACATTTCAAATTCATATATTCTGCCAAAATGTACTTCAAGTGTAGGTGTATGAAGAGAAGAATACAGCCTTTTTATTTTTGAAAAGAAATAAAATACAAAACAGGGAAAACATTACTTAGACAGTGGAATATAATTAATCACCAAGTTCATAAGAAAAAAGGGTGAAGACACACATTAGAACCAGTTCTCCACAGAAATCAATTTTACTTTAAAAAAAAAAAATAAAAAAAGAAGATTGCCAGGTTTCTTCTCCTAACCCTAAAGAAATGGGGAGGAGAATGAAACATTGCCACCTTACTACAATTTTATGCAAGAAGCAATACTCATCATCAATGAGTGTTCTCTCAATGAAACCCAAAGGAGCTTCCAATCCTTTAAAGCTGGTTTGAGTGTGAGTGTGCCCTTGCCACTGCCAGAGCAGTCCAAACCTGAACCACAACAGTTCTTCCAGCAGTGGGAATGACCATGCCTCCACCAGGGTGTTTTTACTGTAAAGTGCTAATCTGCGATTCCTCTTCTGCTACCAAGCAGCAAGCAATAGCTGCTAACAATTTTAACACTTCTTTTGGACTAGTACAGTCAGTTTTCCAAAGGCAGTAATTAAAAACACCTAAATGTTTGTGACTGGTATTTGATTTAGAGTAACTGGAAGTATATTACTGAACACAGAGAAGGCAAAGCAACAACTGAAGTAAGCACCTTGGTTCCACTCAATCCAGACACTGCTTTTGCAGGCTTTTGATTTCTGCTACTTGACAAGATTTATGACAGGAACACACATCATGATACAACTCCTAACAACTTGACAAAGAAATACACTGCTGAGATTGCCCACAATTACTTCAACCACTTTGCCTTCACTTAGAACAACTTTGAACAACATACAAGCACCTATGGACAGAAATCCTCCCACCCTGACAGGTAAAGCTTAAATTTAAAATTTCCATAATGAGTTTCTTACTGCACTGTGATCCTGAATAAACAACACTTAGAGCATGTCATGAGTAACTCCACAAAGTATCATTAATACCTTACCAATGAATTAGTTACCAATCTACACCTCCGCAGTATCTGAAAACCATTAGTGGAATTTCTACTTCCAATATAACACTGAGCTAGCAAATGGAAACAAACACCACAAACAGAACAAGCCCTGCTCCTACAGGAATTCTATGGCTCAGGCAAGAATTGAGAACATGTTTATAAAGACTCTCCATCTAATAACCTTTCTAGGAACACAATCTTTTTATGAAATATGTGATTACTATTTATTCTCTATATTCCATGACGATGTCATTTTCAGAAAGAAATGGCAGCTTCAGTAAAACACATCAAGAGAAATTCAAGAGCTTATTTTGCCTGTTTTGATCTGCTGAGAATTTCTAAGACACGGGGCATTTTGTCACTCTTCTAAGTAGAAGTCATGTGCATTTTCCACAGAAAAGGAAATCAAGAAAAAAAGTTATCACGCACTTAATGACTAATAATGACTAATGACTAATTAAAATAAACCGAAGGAATTTTCATACCTCCTTGGGCTAAGCACTTTTTTACAGAATAATCCCTGGAAGTTTTACTTGGAACCTTTACACAATTGTATTATCATTTTAGAAAGCCTGTGACTAGGAATCTACAAGCAATTGGTAATGGCCTCAATGCCTGTTCATAAACAATGAACTCAGTTTTCCCAACTACTACACCTCATGCTATAAGGAATTACATAGCAAGCTAATTCATCACTATGCAATGTACAGAGGAATTAATTAAAGAATCTACCTTTTACTCATTGATTGATTTCTTACTTTAGTCACAAAAGGTACTGTGCCTAAATGAACCAATTATGTCTCACAGCCATCAGAAATAACCAAACCAGCTACAGGGCAGTACCTTCAAGGACCTAGTCTCTGTAATTTAAACTTCCTGAACTTATTGAAGAAGTTAAATTTCATTCATAACCCACCATGACCCCACACACAAACCCAAGGCCACCAGGATGAGAAAGATGACACAATGGTGAGTTGCAATGGGCTTCTTAAACTCAAGGCAAAGGATTCTTACAGAAAGCTTCCAAGAAACTAAAACAGTGCCAGTCTCACTCATCTTAGTGTGGGGAACTGTGTTTTTATGGAAAAGAAGCCACACTGTGTCCTTTGCTTATTTCTGTGAAAGCAACAAGGTGGGAAAATGGAGCTGAACCCTGAGGACAACTTCACTTTTAAGCATTACAATGCAAATCCCAGAGCTTTTGTTCTGTCAGACAATAACTCAATATTAAATATTACCAGTTATCTCTGTAGGAAATGCTAAAGAGTAAATAGTAACTCAATTTCAGTCCAAAAAGAAGAAAAGAAATCATAAAAGGAGCAGTAATTCAAATGCCTGATTTCTCCTTACAGCATAAAGAGGTATCAAAGCTGAGATTTGAGAAGAGTTAGGAAGAAAACTAAGCTCTACAATTCAGAGAAGATAATCCCATGCATTCAATGAGCCACTGACCCATTTCCTATCCAAGATCCTCATATAAATAGATATTCCTCTCTTATCAGTGCACAAATCACAGCAATATTGCAGATAGCTGGCAATGCTACTGAGAGCCGGGGAAGTGCCTCAGTCCCATTCTGCACACCAGGAACTGGTGCCAGAGCTGTGTGCAGCACTCAGCTGAGGCTTTCTACCTCCTAGGCACAGAAAATGCCTCCTTGGCAAGGAGACCTGTTACAATAATACACCAAGTCCCTTGTATCATGTTATCTGAGGGTTAAGATCTCTAGGTAACACAGGTCACTTCAGTTTGCAGTTGAACCTCTTCACCAGAACAGATTTCTTTCCTCACTAACACCAATTAACCCAGTTAAATAGATTCAATCCATTATTGGGATGGGAAGTTGCTGCAAGGTGTAAAAAAAACCCAACATACCCTCCAGAGTTTTCTTCTTGGATGAAGTCTTACACAGCAAAAACACAGAATGCACCAGAGTGTGACAGCATCAGAGGGAAGGAAGCCAAAATATTAGCCATGGGATACAGATTTAGAAAGACAGGTTATGATAATTGCTTTTATACAGACACTTTGGCATGGTACTATTTGAGATTAATGAACAGAGATAAGATTTAACAAAATCAGTTCCACCTGTTGCCCTGTTCTGGCTCAAATACACATTTGAAGGAAGTGCTTCCAAATGTAGTGAGCACGGAGAAGAAAAAGGACTCCTGAAATCCAGAAACCAAATACAGATGGAAAATTGATGCTCTGTCCTTCATCTGTGTGACTGAAGGAAGAAATTGACTTCCTGCAAGTTATCAATAAATTTACTGGGCAAAATTTAATCCTTTGTGTGTGGCCATCACATCGTTTCACTTTTCAGAAGACTGAAATCATACTGTTCTAGCTCACTTCACCTTCATTTTCCCAGTCCAAGAAGAGGGAATACTGAAGTGCTATCCACATCAGGCTGAGCCTTTAAAAGTGGCATCAATTACTGATCCTGTTCTTGCTTCTGGGTTAATTCCTCTCAGATCTAAGGTCCAGCTTTCCTAAAAGCAGCTATTCATTAAAGTTCAGATAAAGCAAAAGGGACTTCATTCACGAGGTAAATACAAATGCAGCTTAGACCAGCATTTGGACCACATCCTCTGTAGTGAATGAAGTAACAGAAGGAGCTTCAAAAATAGGAGTGCAATAAAAACCTGTAAAGGACTCATGCTGGCAGCAGTTGCTGTCCATGCTGGAAAATGCCCCCTCCAGCTCTACAGCAGAGGGGACAGTGTGTGGCCAAGCCCTGGTCCCACACTTGGGCTGGAGAGGGAACCTTAAGTTGGAGCTATTCCTCCAAAACCCCTTCCCCAGCAAGAGGAGTTCACAGTCCATGACATCTGTACAGTGCAGGAGGATGGGACAGTCACCATCATAAACTCAGAGAAAAAAAATGGAAGAAAAATGGCCAATTTTTTCAGAGATGAAAATCATTATAAGTCCACCCTACATTGCCATTGAAAATGTTCTCAAGAACCATGAGAAACATTAGTTTTAATAGTTCAAAACTATTAAAAACACAGCTGTGTGCATATTACCGGAACTGTTTTATACAGCCCCACTGCTGGAAAAGGTGGTTGTTACCATCCCACCTCCCAAAGATTTACCCACACTCATCACTACCAGCCACTGAAAATTACTTTCTTGCTTGGGCATAAGAAAGTCAAGATGATATTGGAATTTTTGGTATAATAAATCCCCTCCATTTCCAAGTGACCAAAAACTCTACAGCCTCAGCTCTGTTCTGTGTTCCATGAGGAACAAAATATCTGAGAGCAGATTTGCATGTATTCCCCATTTGTCCATACACAGCTCCACAAAAATGCACCCTGCAAACACTGCCTTGCCAATCATTCATGCTCACAAACACATTTCTTTGCTGCTGGCACAAGCAGGCTACCTGCAGCTACCTTTTTTGTGCATTGGTCAGTGTATAGAAAATTTAACACCGAAAAACAAGTCCCTCAGATTAGAAAACAGACTGCAATAAAGCAAGAATTGAATTGGCCAATTATCTCAATATGTGGTTTTAATTACCTCTAACTCATAGCAGTCTGCTCATTTGCATCCTTCAGATGAGACCGTAAATATCCATACCCTCTGTGCCTGCTTTGGACAAAGAAGATAGCTTGGGGCTTTTTGGAAAAAAAACAGATTCCTGCCTGTTTTACTTGGCTGCTACAGTCCTCTGAGGTGACTGCAATTCAGCAAAGCCATAGGGCTTGCAGCTTGGGAGCTAGGATGGAAATTGTTACATGAATGCAAATACTGTTCTTGGTCTTTTCTTGAAAAAAGCACCTATTTATTCACCAGCCTTAAAAATTAAATGAGGTTCTAATTAAGGAACAATGAGCAACAAAGGAAAAAACAAAGCCTGGCAAGAATAGCCCAAAAGACACAATTTAAGAGTAAACAGATCAAATAACCAAGTTACCACTTAAAGATATCGAAAAAGGAACAAAAAGAATAAAGGAAAGATGGAATCTAAAATGAGCTTGGCAGGGTCAATAGAAAAGCTGAGAAAATGAAAAACAAAGTATAAGATCTTGACCACAGAAGCTGATTGGAGTTTACTAGTGAATGAAATCCCAGTTTAACAAAAATGCATTATTACAGTCTGAATGCAGCCAGCTCTTTGTAGGGCATCAGAGAGGATTAATCTCCTGCCTCACCTCCTTTAACACACAGTAGCCACAATCTGGCCCTTCAAGTCTGACTGCTGCAAAATGCCAATCAATTTTTATGGCAAGCGGCAGCTTCAAAATTACAATTCATGGCATCTTTTTACTTTAGATAAATATTGCTTTACATATGCCATGCTCATGAGAACACCAATTCTGAAGCATCAGGTTTAAATACCACGCAGCAGACACACTACACCATTGGTTTAGGCACCTGAATTAAGTGTTTTAAGTTATGGGAAGGCACTGCTGCAGCTTTCAGCTGAAGCACAGTATGGAACCTGACAAGTGTATCTGAAATCCTGTAATTTTCACCTAGATGTCACTTCATGCTACAGCTAATCAGCTTCCTCAAACATGTCACAACTATCTCTTGCATTTTTAGAAACCTTCACCTTCCCTTGTTCTTGCAAGAAACCTCTCCCAAGCCACAAGCCTGAGGATCAGGACAGGTGCAAAGTAAGCACATTACTTAAGAAAGGAAAATCACTTTTAATTGCTAGATTACAGCCTTAGCTGCAGAAACGCAGAGACCTGTAATTTTGATCTCTGCCTGAAGATATGCTTGGCACTGGGGTAGTGTTCAGTGACACCAGACTGTTTCAGATGGCAGGGTGGCAGGATGCTGGCTGACAACTGCAGAGTTTTGGATGCAGGGAGGGCAAAAGGGGCTCCAGCCTCTGCAGTCCCTGCAGGGAACAGCTCTGCCCAGGGAGGGAGAGGCCTCCCCATCTCCACAGGAGACTGCACCTTTGAAAATGTTTACAGCCCCTGAAGATCTGTCCAATAAAATCAATTCCAACTCTGTGGGAATAAACCTTAAATTTGGTGCTAAAAGCTGATTCTATTTCCTTCTTGCTGGGAGAAGGATTTCCTGCACTGTTTTGTTTGAACTGGTTAGTCGCACACCAGGAGATAACACTGGAGAAGGTTAAAAAAAACAAACTTCAGCAACAATGAACAGCTCTAAACAAATCAGGATGGTTCCACAATGCTGGCAGCCAGGGAGAGAGCTCCAAGGGTAAAAGCAGGAGTTAAGTCATGGGCTCCAGGCTCAGGTTCACCTTAATTCACAAGCTTGTTTAGAAACAAATTGGCAAATAAAGTGACCTGTCTGCCCTGCCCCTACATGCTTACTATGTTTTGACTAAAAGGTTGTTATCAAGAGATGAGCATGTTCCCAGCACTATCTCATTTAACCCTCTGCTGTTTTCCTGAAATAAAGTGCACCAATGGTACATCCTGCAAGTTCTGTTTCTTGGTAGTAATTACACTACAGACATAGTTTCTTTGTATTAAATATTGGCAGGGCAGTTCTAAAAGAATCGGTAGCCAAACATTGCACTTAACATCTGCCATTTTAATAACCACCTCTACTTCTACTGAACAATTTAAAAGACAGTTGTAAAATTCTAATAAATCTTGTGACTGGCACCCATCTCTATTTTATCTCATTATAGGTTTCTTGCTTGCTATAATTTTGTAAAAATGATAGCTTTAGTTTTCCAAGACAGTGCTGAATTTAAAAACTTAAGATGTATACCATGCAGTTTCAAGACAAGATAAAAAGCACCTCCATTCACAACTGAAACTGACTGTTCCTACTCTGCAGGACACTTCCATCCCTAACCACCCACCCTCTCCTCTTTTTAAGTAAGGCTGCAGCTGGTCTCCAAGAGGATCTAAATTAAGGCAGGAATGTGGTACAAAGTGCATGTGCATGAATTCAGATCTCTCCACACCCACTGAAAAGCATCTCCAGAGAAACAAAAGCCCAGTGCAGCAAGGGATGGAGAAATCAGCACTTGTGCTCTGTGCCACCCATCTTACAAAGCAACTGCTAAATATAACTCAAGAGTTAACTCACATTCTTGAACACTGTTAATAAGGTACACAGAACATTAAATAATACATATTCTATTTCACCTTGTGCTCTTTCATGGAGTAATAAGGTATTGCAAAAATTCAAGAGAACACAACTGGAGATTGTAAATTAGATCAATAAACATATCTGTAAATAATATGAAATAAAGATAAAACAGTCTTTTAAAGGGCTCAACAAGAAGTGGAAAAATGTTCAGAAATAGACAATATTTACTTTAGAATACCTCTGCCCATTGGAAGGTAAAGATCAGATCAATGTATGTGTACTCCACTGAAGGCCAAACCCACCAATCAACATCCACTTTTGGTCTGTAGGGTTTTTTCTCGAGATTCCAGAAGCAAAACAAAGCCTCCTGAAAGTGAGGTGAAATGCCTTTGCACCTCCTGTGGATACTTACACATACAGGAAAGATGTCTCTGTGTTTCTCAGACTTCCATTTCAATCAGATGTAGGACACAGAGAAGGACATGATGGAAGATGAAGCAAAGTCTTTCATTAACCACTTATAAACTGACCACATGTATTAACCTCACACTGAGCCTACAATCCCATTTACCTCCTCCAGATGCTAACTACCCTTCTCACATCTTTGCATTCCCCACAGGCTCCCATTTCTGCTCCCTTCTTCCTCCCATTGCTGTTAGCATGTGTCCTGTTTCATCAGCAGCTTCTGGTTTTGTACTTGCCATGGTTTAACAAGGGCTTCCCACCTTTGTCATTCCTACAGCTCAAACTGATGCCTGGAAAGGCTGACCTGGAACAGAGACTAGGCAGAGTAAAAGGGATAAAATTGGTATTTATTGAAAGGATACAATTTGCACAGTGCAAGAGCCCAGCTGGGGCTGCACCCAAATCAAATTCAAGATGGATCCATCCTGGCCACTAGTCTTTACACTTTAATTAAGTTTTGGTTCATCTATATATGGGGGTCAATTATCCAACCACAGCCCCAGGCCACGAAGTCTCAGCCCCCCAGCTTGCCCCCTTTCCTTCCCTGTTGTTTCTGCTTTTTGGGTACTGGGTGTCCTTGATTCTCTAGCTAGGAAGGGATTGTTTTGTCTGACTACCCTGTGAAGAGAACTTACTAACACCTAATATGAAGTTTCAGAGTTGCACACTAAGCAGCAGAGATTCTGAGACAATATAAAAGCCAAAACCCAAGGCATCATTTCCGCCAAGGCATCACTGCTCTAGCAGTGCTGCACTGACACATTCTGTAGAGCCATGATGCTGACTGGATCAAAAACTGACCCAGCCACGCAATTCTGCAGTTTTCAAGGCAGATCGATCCCTTGGCACAGGGGGGCAGGGATGGCACACCAGCCTGGGAAAAGGAAGCAGCAGGAACCACTGCAGAAACCTGGTCTGCCACTGAACTGCAGCCCTAAGCTGGGCTTTCCCTACTCCCACCCTCCCAGGATTCTTTCCATGACCCCATTCCCCACCTGGCAGCACTGGCAACTCTCACCTGGAGCTCCTCATCATCCAAGTTTCACTCAGCACTTTGCTAGCAGTGACACATGCAGCTCAAATCTCTGTCCCAATAACTTACATTAAAATGCTGTGGTTCAATGCCAGATTTTAAAGCCTGATAAGTTAGACATTTTGTTTATTAAAGAGATGGAAGTGAAAATAGATGAAATCTGGAGAGGCAGATATTGCAGCAGAACTCTCGTTAGGGGTAGAAATGAGCCAATACACAGACTCTCACTCAACAACATGAAAAGGGTCCCAGTTTATTCTTCTTTACAGCTTTGCCATCCTGACTCTGCTACAGCAAGCTCCCACTGCAGGGTCCAGCTGCAGACTCTGCTGGCTGTTTCCTGCTGGACTGTGACTGCCAGTATTGGTTTGCAGATTCTGAACACATCTCTCACCCTCTCAGCTGTGGCTGCAGCTCAACAGCAGCTCTGACTCCATCAGACCCAGACTGACCTCACAGCAGATCTTTACTGCAGCAACTCTTCCTTGTTTCATTCTTCTTTGCGTCTCTCTGGATAGTTCCTTCTTCCTCAGGGCTCCTCTTTCTCCAGGCCCTCTGCCTCCAAAATCACTCCGACCAGCCAACCCACCCCTTTGATCACACTTATCTTTATTACTCATAACTGCAACCCAGTAAGGGCAAGGCTGTTCCTCTCCTTTGGTAATTAATACAACTGTGACATATCAGGGACGTAATCACCTACAGGCATACTCTCATGTTATTCATACCAGCATATATCCAAATCACCATTTATTTCTGTAAACTGATGATGGATGAGATGAAAAGTCTTTTTTTAAAGAATTCCTATTAAAAAGTGAATTAGTGAGAAATTTCCAGCTTACTAAGCCATTGCACGCTCTAACTCAATTTTGATCTATATTGATTTAATGGTATTTCTTGGAGCTAAAACTAGCTGGTATGGTATTATGTACTTACAGAAAATAAAGGAACTAGAAATCTAGTGGTACAGGTTAATCAAACTGTCAACAAACCTTCTTTCCTGCATAGAATAATCCACACAGCAATCTCAAACTACATTACAGAGCATTTTATAATGCAAATAAACTTTAGCAGGTTTTATTTTACACATAAAACACTGTCACCTCTAAGGCACTACAATATTATATCAGAGCTGGAATTTTACTTTATATGCTGCGCATGTTTGAACTTGGGCAGAGTCTGGAGAGTTCCCAGATATTAAAAGCAAAGCCCAGGAACCTCTGGTTGATCTGGATGACCAGAACCTCAATTAAAACTTCACTGGTTACATCCATATCTAAATGCAAAGCAGCTATAGAGCACTGCTGTGCCACAATATACAGGCAATGGAACCAAGCAAATCTGGGTGGAAATTTCAAAAGCTCATTTTATTTGGTTTTTCCTGAGGAAGTTATATGAAAAAAAATTCAAATTGGATTCAAAACAGGGAGAGGGAACTCCACTGGGTCCAGCCTCACCTCAGTCACATCATCCTTACAACCATTACAGCTCTTATTTATTCACAAACATAATTTCAACTGAAATGGAGGCGACCCAGCAAAGTGTCTGCAAGAGAGGGGAAGATGACAGCCTTTAAATTGGTGGTTTCATGTATCTTGCTGCAGTGTATGAAGGCTGCTTTCATACCCTCTCCAGTCTCACTCATGATGCTTAAAGACAAAACTGCAATGCTAAGCATTGCTTGGGCTGTGAATCGTAGTGTGGAGCAGTTATTCACACAGAAAATGCACAACTTACTGATTCAACAGCCTGAACACAGCAGACCCCTGCACTACAAGGTAACTTAAATTATTTGTTTAAATTAAACATGACCCTCAAGGCAGTAAGTTTGCTTCCAAATTTCAGATAATAACACAGGTCCTGGTTTGAAGTGCCATTGAAATCAGTGGAAAGATTCGGAAACACTTCCAAAGGCTTTGGATTGAGTTCATGGAATGCCAGATCTCATTTGAGCCTACTCATTACCATCAGCAGTCTTAGCAGCAGAAAAGCAGAAAGAAGGGACTACAGAGGACTCCAATTACACAGCACAGCTTCAGGGCCCAGCGATGCTCAGCCAGGCTATGAAACACCAAGTATTTGACCTCTTTTTGTTGAAGAATTATGTATTTCTGCAATCTTACTTGGAATTATTAAGGACTGGGAGGATAATGGCACCTCATTTCAAGCCCTGTAGCACACACAATGTCAAAACACAGAAAAATTCATAGCTGCCACCATACAACACGAATTCCACTTCCAAAATTCACCTCCCCAGAAGCTGTGCAAATCTCTCTAAAGTCACTGATGACTGACAACATCAGATCACAGGAAACTTCATACCAAAATCAATAAAATACACATGAAAATTCTGTGGATACTCAAAATATATTAGAATTAAGTTGGATCTATGGATAAATTGCAATATTTAAACACCTAATATATTTAACATTGTTGCACCTCCCTTTTAAGTCTACACATCAAAGTGGAAGGTACCATCCTAGCTACATATTTTGTTGTTAAAATTATCTAATCCTCCTACAATAGTATCACCCAGAGACCTCAACTGACACACTGCATTCTGTATCTTCTGCAGCAAAAGGCAGGCAGAAAGGAAAAGAACAAAACATGGAAATGTGTTGCTAGGATAAGACGTCATGGAAACCAAATGCATTGCACTTAAATACTGTGCCATTCTGTATGTGCTTTAACACACAGAAATTTCATTTTCTCTGAAGTTTAATAATTTGTCTTTGGTGGATTTAGATTTTTTTTATTTATTTTTTTTAGCACACCTGAGTTTAAATTCAAAATGTGTTAACCAAATATTGTCTTAGATTTTAATCTCTACCACTCAATAACGATGATGGGATAGTATAGATCCAATTTGGGCAGATTTTTTCTGCTAGAGCCTTGCAGAATCATATCCAAAAATGTCATGCGAATTATCACTTCGGATCAGGTGCATCTCTCTTCTCTCATCCTCTAAGTTTGTAAAGCCCCAAGGACACTCTGAAGGAGAACAAATGAAAATGAAAATTTAGTTGCTGTGCAGAGCCTCAGGGGGTTTTTTTTATTGATGTCTCTGGAGAGCAGGGAGCTAAGGTGGGAAAAAGTTTTCAAGAGAGAGAAATTTTCAGCAACACATTTCAGGCACAGCCCATGGTCTTCTCCCTCTTAAAAAATCCATTAAAGGTTCAAAAAAACTTCCAGTCTTTCAAAGATTACAGTCCCTCTGCACACTTGAAGTAAAATATCATGGGTTTCTAAACAGTAAGCCACTGTTTGCCAGCTACAGCAACAGAATGTGAAAAAGGCACATTGCCACTTTCTAAGAGCACATCCCATTATGAAGCCACATATCCAGTGCACAGTTTTTTCAGGATGCTTGCCCATTTTGAAACCAACCCACAAAATGAAATTAAATGACCTTAGAATACCTGAACACAGTCTCCAGAATGTCATGCTGTCACTTCCCAGCAAGGGAGCTGGGATTTACTAAATAGATTTCATCACTGCTAAAGTGCAAATAAGACACCATGAATAGCATTTTCACATAGCATTATCACTACTGTATTTTCCTCTTGTCATAATAATAATAACAATAACAATTATTATCGTTATTATTATAATCATCATAGTACAAGTGATTTTACTTGTTAGAATTTGAATGGCAGACACTTCACATTGTCAAAAAGGATCATTTTTTCCTCCACCTGCTGCTATCTGATGAAGCACCAAAAGTATCATTGTGCTGTAACCTAAAGCATCCCTCTAAGAATCCAGGCTTTGATTAGAAAAAAGAAGTTGGGCTGTGTTAAAAACCATTTCCATGCATTTCCCAACAGGCCTTTTACTTTGCCTGAATACTGGGTAAAACTGTCCTTGTTCAGAATGGGTACCTTTTGAAAAACAAACAGATCCTCTAGACAGGACATGATGCTGCTTCAAAGCACACCGTAAGAATCAGCAGATTTGCATGCGGCTTTGGGAACAGGATAAGGTCTCACCCACAGTCCCAGACTTGCAGCTTGCAGAATTATAAGCATTAGGAGGGCAGGAAGTAGGACTGAAAAGGATTTCATGGTAAGTCCTTCATTAGTCCTGGCAGCATCTGAGAATTGGACTGAACACCAAGCAAGTTTCCCCATTGTATTTGTATGTATTCATATGGCTTAAATATATCCAAGTGTGGCATTTCCATGATCTCTTCTAATCAACCTCATTTTGGAAAATATCCAAAACAGGAGAGGAAACAAATGAGCTGGAGTTAGAGCACACCACAAGACAAGTGCAATCTAACCCAGAAGGCAAAAACTATTTTTTTTAGAAGGCTGAGAGATTTTCTTTGGAAGCATTTCCAGATATTGTCACCTTTATAAACAGAAAGATGACTGCAAGTCTGACTATTTGCTATCAGAAAGTCAGCATTCCTGCAGCATCCAAAAGCTGCAAAGGGCATCCTTTGATCCTGTTAATATGGAAATGAGGGCACAGAGAGTGCTTTCTTTAAAGAAAAACAGCTGTATCAATAAAAGCTATTTGTGAAAGCGATGAACAATTTTCTCAGCAAAATTATACTTAAGTTCTCTAAGCTGAAAATTCTTTAGTTTAACAGATACTGCAGAATCCTCCTTTTAATGAGTGATCATGGAAGTGGAAGTGGTTTGCCCGCATTTTCCATGTGCCAGCCTCACACAGAATACTGCCAGATCTCCTGGGGGAGAGCTCCAACTAACATCACACGTTAGAACAGCTCGTGTGAAAGATACGTAGGACCTAACTTCAGTGTGGAAAATCCGTGTGGAAAAAAGGGTATGACTCACCTTTATTGGCAGAAGTTGGGAAGAAGTACCCTTCAGGTTACAACCTGGCAATAAATATAAAGCAGCATTTGCTTTCTTACCAAATGATGCCCAGAGAGATTTCTAAGCAGTTCCTCCATTCTTCCCAGTGGGGGCTTGAGTCTGCTCCTAAGAGCCCTCCCAGCACCAGAGTGGCTCTGTGCAGGGCACCAGATCAAAGAAAATAAGAGGGACATGGGAAAAGGAGGGATGTCAGCTAACCACCAGCACTGTGAAACCCTGTGAGAAAGGCTGTGATGGGAAGAGCCAGGCACACTGTGCAGAGCAGATCTGTGATTCCTGGAGGACAGCCTCCAAGCTGATGGCACAGCAGAGGATTTGCCAACCAGCAAGCACTCACAGGGTACCAGGTCAGTAAGGAAATCAGTCTTTGATTTTAGTTTTTGTTCCCCCTGTTGCCTGTTTGCTCTGGACCCTTGAGAACAGGAGTTGGCACTTGTGCAGCCCTTGCACAGCAGAACTCTGACTGAAGCTGCTCTCCACACCTCACTGCAGCAATGATGAATTACTCTCTGTCGAGTTCAACACACGATAATGAAGTGAAAAGAAGAGAGTGAGAATGCTCTAATATTAGAATTAGGTAATCTATTAAGTCGCAATAGCAAGGCCCTTGTTACTGGCAAGGATCTAGAGCATCCCTTCAACAGCTTGTCTTTGTTTAAAGCTTTGTTTCCTGGAAATGAGAAAGTAACAAAGCCAAGGCCATAAATAATTGTTGAAGACATTAACTCTTTTCTCCCCTGCAGCTCCTAAAAGCAGTACAAGCTATAAACAGATCTTGAGCTTCCTATGACAACTTCAGTGTCAAGCAAAGCCTGGCACTGTGCAGCAGTATTAAGTTTTCCATCCCCCTCGTTTTGAATATGGATACAGCTTCAGACTGCTGTAGAGCCCATTTTGCAAAATTTCTCTTTTATTAGGTCTCTGCTCCAATTATCTTTATATTGTTCATATTTATTGCACAATATTGTGCTGTGTTGTTCACATGCTTCTGGGGCACACAGTACATGAAACACTACTCCAAGCAATGCAGGATTCCCATTTTCTTTTGCAATTGTGGACAGCAAATGCAATCAAGCTACAGCACTATTCAGAAGCTGCACACCTCCTTTCACACACAATGTAACAGGCAGAAGTTTATAGCATGTTAATCATAAATTTACTTTTATTTTACTTAACATTTCCTTTCTCCATACAAATGATTCTGCACCCACAATTAATTGACCCTATGTATTTATGCAGCATGTACACACATCAAACCCACCATCACTTCAATGATTACTGCTAAAAATCCATGGTCACACTTTACATTAAAAAAGAGGAGCCATGTACTACTTAACAAACAGTAAGGTCACAATCTCCATCTGGCCAAAAAGCATGTCATAACAAAAAGGAACAGCTGGAACTTGTACTGCAGAGTTCTGCTCTGCCTTTATTTTTCTATATATGTATTTAGAACTTTCCAAAATCATCTTAGCAAGACTTTTTAAGACTAATAACATCATCAGTTATATCAAAGGCATATTACTTAACTACTTCTATTGCATATTTCAAGTGCTGTTACTGTACCTTTCAGAATGATTTTATTCACATCACTCAATCTGCCTACTAATAGCCACTCAGGATTTGTTAAGCTACTTATGAGCCAAGGCACAAGCTACCCACTGACACAGATCCAGTCCTACTTACAGAGAAGGCCACGCCAGCAACCAGGCAGCCTATCCAGGGAAGGACAGTTTTTTATAGATCTAGCAATTTTAAGGGAAAAAAATAAAACAAACCCAAAAACAGAATAAGAAATTTTCAAAGCTTTGTCTTCATGCTCTGTAGCAGACATTTAGTATAACTGATGTCTGGAGACTGAAATCTGTAAAATGTTCATAACGCTGAAGTCTCCTGTGCAGTCTAAACCCTGGACTGAAAATATAAAATGAGCAAGCAGAGGGAGATATACCAGTACTGTTAATGTATTCATGCTCACAAACAAATGCATTATAATTCTGTCTGTATGATAAGGCAGCACAGAAAACATCTCTAGAATAATAATCCATTCAGTGATATTCTCACATTTATATGCTTCTGCGATTTTGATGTTTTTATTTGATTAAAAATTGATAGTCAAACAAGCAAGCATTTTCTCTGAGTGTCCGAGTGTCAAAGAGATTGACATTTTGTTAAATGAACACTCACTTTTCTAGAATATTCAGTTGAGATTTAGTAATACTCACATTCTAGCATGAGCAAATGCTCTTGCATTTGAAGAACACATTACACAGTACACACTATAGTGCACACAGAGCCTTGCATGGAGAGAATGTCTGTGCAAGCAGCAGAGAAGCTGCAGGGATGGAATCACACCCATCCTTCTGCTGATACCCACATCACCACTGGGACTAAAACCAGGCTCCAAACCCAGGATCAAGCCTTTGCTTTGACTTTGAGCTAAGACTTACTCAGAAGTTTCATTTGGGGAAAATGTGATCTATAAATCTTGTCCTGAAGGGATACAGGATATATTTACATCATTCCATGTTATTTGTGACTGAGCCTTGCACTTATCAAAACTGAGAATGCACCCAGCAAGAATAATGAAAGAAAAATACATCAGGCTCCACTGCACAAATTTTGAAAGCTTCACATTGAGCTATCATACAAAGAGAAAGAAAAGAGCAACCACATCATTTCCTCACATATCCAGAGGTAATATCTAGGAATATGACAAGTTGACATCTGATTTTGTTTCACACTGGACAAAAATCAGCAGCTTCCTAAGCTTCCTGTTGATATCAGGTAATTGCAATATTGGATCACCTTTAGTCTCCATTTCTGAAGTCATCAGACCATAATACATTTGGAGTAAGACTGAAAACAGGCATTCATGTTCCATCTGCTTAGAAGTGGTTTGCAATAAGTTACCATTTGTCTATAGTATTAATTTGGGTCCAACAGACCTGGATTAAAAATATAAATTTGATATAATTTTAAAATACAATTAAAATTTCCCCATACTTCTCAATACTTCTAACAAAATCCACAAATGTGAACCAGATATAATATCTGAAGGTCAAACAGCTTTTTAAGCCAACAGTCATAGAAGGCTTCTGAAATCAATAAGACACATAAAACTGATTGCAACCTTATAAAAAGCATCAAATCTTTCAGCCTGGGTGACACAAATATAGCATTTCACACTGTAAGCAATTTCCTGGCAATGCAGGCCAGTTTACCTTTGCACTGTGAAGAGGCTTTTTGCATCTCCAGACTAAGAGTAACTGCAGTGGTTATTTAGGGAGCAGCCAACTCCACAAGGCACAGTGCAGGACTGAGAACAGCAGCTCTTTGCAGCTAAGACAGAGTCACCCATGGGTCACCCACACCGTGAGCAAATAGCCTGCCTTTGCTTTCAGGGTGGGACTGCTTGTCTCCGAGGAAAAAGGATGAGGGCAAAATAACTTAACAGAAGGGGGAGATGTTGGAACCCTGGAAACTGGGAGCTTTAAACTTTCTGCGCTGTCAGGCACTGACTGCCCAGAAAAGAACACTTCTTTTGACCTGAGACCTTGGAGAAGGCTTCCAAAACTGAATGATACAACTAGAACCACTGGTGTGTAGTGTGAATAAAAGTCTGTAGTGTCACATGGTGAGGAATTTGGAATTTAGAGTTTTAGAATATAGCAATACATGAAGGGCAGGATGAAGGTTTTAAGGGGGAGGTTTTCTTTCTTCTTCACCTTCTTCATGGGTATAAGTGGCACTTTTGTGATTGGATAGAAAATGCCGCACTGCAGATCATGAGTGTTTGGTCATTAGGTCAAAAGTAAAAGTAATTTAAGTGTTAGTTCTTAATTAGACAACTAAGCCTTAAAAGACCTCGTAACAAGAGAGATACATTGCCATTTCACTATTTTTAGCTTGTTAGCTAAAAGTGGTGTAGCATTCACTGCAACATGGATAAAAATTCTTAAACATCTAAGTCTGAGCATGAAATTCCATCTCTCGTGCATTCAATCCCAACTCTAACTAAAAAAAGGTGATGGGGGAGTCATAGTAGCTGATGTAAACATTCAATCTCAAACCCTGGCTCCCCAGCCAACCATTTCCAAAGACCTTATGAACACTGCACACAAGATGGCAAACAGGTGTAGGTGTTCCAAGCTCTGTGTACCCAACTCCCTCCATGGATGGCCAGCAGTGCTACTGCAGCAGCAGGCTCTCACAAGGACAGCCACATGAAATCCATGACAAACAGCCCCAGGTGGGATGTCAGGACACCTCTGTGCCCTCAGCAGAGCCCTGTTCATGCTAAGAGCTGCAGTCATGCATCCAAGGGATCAGACCCTTCTGACAGGTCTCAGCCAGGTGACTCCAAAACCTTTAGGCATCTTTCATATTCAGTTTGCAGAGCCCACACTATGTCCAAAATTGTTCAAATCACATTAAGCTTCCAGGCTGGTTTTGAAGATGAAACTGATAAAATTGGCATGTGTGCTGTTAAAATTTTTAATAACATGATTTTTTTTTTAATATAAAAAGTAGATTCACACTTTCTACAAGTCGATCATCTTTGACTAAAAAGGACTTGGAGGAAACATCAAAGAATGCCAGCTAAACCCAAATTTTAGGGATCATTTCTTTAAACCTTGCAGGTAAAACATGAGTGAGCAGATGCAGAAAATACTGAAATTCTCCAGCTGGTGCTGGGGGTACAGGCAGAATGCACTTCCAATGAATTCAAGAATATCTTTGACACCTTCTGCATCAAAACAATGCCAGTTGGAACACTGACATTTAATCCTGTGGCTGTGAGCAGAGGACACAGCTAAATTTACTCTGTGGACATGCCCTAAGCAGTAATCTATACAGGAAGGGAAAATACTAACACAGAAGGTAGAAGGTGCATCTCTAACACTGTTATGATTCTGAAGATGTACGGAAATAGGAAGGATGATATGAAATGTTGTCACAGCAGATCTTTACAGAGAACCCAAAGGAAGATAATGTTGCCCAGAACCAGTGCAGAAAACATGAATGTTAATAAGATTTTTTTTTTCTTTTTACATCTGTATTTCTGGCCTGATACTCTGTGACACTGTTTTCTGCAAAATAATGCACTATTTCAAACACAAAAAGGAATGCTGTCCACTGAAAATTAATATGTGGTAAGAACATTCCTTTGCAAGACCTAAGTGATTTAATAATGAGATCTGGGGTTATGTCATCTGACCATATTGCTTCTATGGTCCTTATGGCAAATTAACTAACTTACATTTCCAGCATCACAACCAGGCCTACAATTTTCATTCCAAGATGATATCCACACAGGATGAGCTAACAATTAATGAGAAACACTGAACAGGTATCAGGATACACACTGTTCTTAACAGTGCCACTGCTTCAAAGGTATTTCTAAATGTTGCATTATTTTTGTACACATGGAAGAAATTTTTGCCAATTCGTGCAAGTAGATGTGGCACAAGGATATTGACTGGTGTGGCATGATACCACCAAAATGCTCAAGAAGGAACCCAACCCATCCAGGGCTAGAACAGCAAAAGAAAATTCAAGGATGTTCTTAGGGGCTGCTTAGTCTGTCACTCAACCAAAACCAAAACACATGCAAATTCTTGGCACAACACAGTTAATTATTAACTTTATTTATCATCTTACAAAGTAAACTGTAACAATTCATAAAAACAAATATCCAGAACATTGAAACCACACATTAATAATAATAAAACCCCAAAACTGCAGATCACAGAATTAGACTCCATTAGGCTCATTGTTGCACTAAGTGGCACCCATTTAGAAGAAGTAACAGAGCCAAAAAAACCAGTCGTCTACACAGAGATCCAACATGAGCAAATGGAGCTAGATTAATACAGCAAATTCATAGAAATTCAGGACAATAATAGAAATCAGGCATGCTTTTCCAGTTGTTTGTTTTTCATTTTGCTAAGATAGAAAATACTATGTTTGCTAAAGTGTTTTGATTAAGAAAAAAGCATCCATATTTAGGACAATTTTTATTTTATTTATTACAAATACTGCCCTTCTTACACGTTAATGTAAGTTCATAATGGAGCATTTCCTTAAATCATGTCACAGTCAAGGGACAGAAGAAATGGCATTCAGCAACACCAATACCTTCTTTCACAAATTTCCTGACATAACAGGAGTTCCAATGTTGGCTTTGCCCCTTCCCTTTTTGGTCTTACTGAAAATACAGCAAAAATTAAAATGCTAGCCCAAGCAGTTTCAGTATTAAAAATTCTCCTTGACACCAGTAGCTGGAGTCCAGTTACTCTGAAGCACAGAGTCAAGGTCACTTCTTCTAAGACAGAACACGTACTAGGACTGAGGAAGGTGTCAGTGTAATGAGACAATAAAGATTTTAAATATCCACAAATGTTAACATTATTACTTCTTAGATTAGAAGACTTTAACAAAAAGTTTCTTAAATACTTTTAAAAGTTTAAAAAGTATGCCTGTATACTTTTATATACCTTTAAAAGTACCATATTTTCACAACTATAAAGCGCACCGGATTATAAGGCACAGTATCAGTTAACAGTAAATTTTCAAACTATTTTCATTTATGAGGCGCACCGGATTAAAAGGCGCACTTTTTTTTTTTTTTTTTTTTTTTTTTGCAACATTGATCCACACGCAACTTCCACAACTTTTAGCGAAAAATCGGGAGGGACAGACCCAAGGGACGTGTGCTTGTCTGCTCACAGTCATTTGATCGCCAGCTTCATGTTTGTTGCTGCTCAATGTGAAACAGAAATTGCTTTGAGATCCCTTCAATACTCAAGGTTCATACATAAAGTGCACCGGATTCTAAGGTGCACTGCCAGTTTTTGATCAAATTTTAGGATTTTCAGTGTGCCTTATATCGTGAAAATACGGTATATACCTTTAAAAGTATAAAAAGTTTAAGTACCTTTTTATGACAGTCATTACTGACCTTTACTGATAACTCTGGTTTTATTTTGTTTTAAACAGTTGTAGATAAGACTGTATACCTTCCTGATAGTAACTTACATTGCTAGTCACATATCTGAGTCAATTCCTTCCCCCTGAGCACAACTTTGCCCTCTGAGAGGTAAGTATACAAGAACATAGTCTGAAGGGACTTATTTCATGTATTTTCAGAGATGTGAAAAGCAAGGAAACAGGAAGTAAAAATCAAAAAGAAGAGACAGCCTTTTATAATCAGTGTGCTTCCATACCCTATTCACACCCTCCATATGCCCATGACTTTGGAAGTACACTCAATACGAGTGTGAAATTCTAAAAAAGGACCAAAGTTACAAACAATTTGCTTCTGGTTCTACAATCTACATTGCTTAAAATTTACAAGATTTTATTCAAATGGGTCATCTGCATGCAGTTCTGAGAAAGACCTCCTGGGTCAAAACTGGAAAGTTCAAACACTATGATGCAACCAGAAGCAATAGCCCTGAAACTGCATTAGTGGATCCAGTGATGACATCAGCTCAAGGAAAAAAATTGGGAAAAAAATATCTGATCAAAACACAGGATGTCAAAACTAAGAAAAAGTATTTATTAGTATCTCTGATTAAAACCAGATGCTTTCAATTCAGAAACTATTTTTCTGTCAGTTCTATTTTCTTCTTCCTGCTTCTCACTAATGACCTCTTCTCATGAGGAAGCCAAGCAGTCACCTTCAAGCCAGGTCACCAGGAACAGGCTCTTAAAGTCTGCACTGGCACCACACAGTACTCAGCAGAGGCTGCAGCAATCCTTTGTGGGATGCTCCTTCTTCTCATTTCAAAGGAAGTGTGAATGTCAACACCTGAAACCTCCATATCTCAAGGCAAGGTTATTTTACTGTGTCTTTTCCATCTGTTAAATAGATAATTTCTAGGAAATGTGAGAGCTCTATTTAATTGCTCCTTGGGAAAAGAGCAAGGCAAATGGGGCTGCTGCAGGACAGTGCTCAGGCTGGCTTGCATTCTTCCACTGACTTGCATTTCTTTGCAAAGAGCTTCTTTTGAGCTGTTGTTATGCTGTCTGCTCAAAACCAAAGGTTTTCCTTCGTGGCTGAGATACCCAAGAAATACAACTGGGCCAGGGCACAGCACAGGGCAGGGCCCCACGTTTCTGCCTGGCAGCTGGTGCTCCCACTGACACAGTTCTGGGCAGTGACAGCCAGCACTGCCCCAGACAATGGCAGGCACAGATCACACACTGCTCACACAGGCAGGTGGCCATGAGCAAACGCTCAGAAAAGGCTCAGGCAGCCACATGTGAGCCAGGCTGGGCCACCCAAGCACGGCACCTGAGACCCAGCCCTGGCCTTGGCAGATTCTCAGTGGCAGTCCTGACAAAGCAGGGCTTAGGGCTTCAGGTGCTGCTTTTACAGCACTCTAATTGTGTGTAGGAAAGGAAACAGATGGACTGAACTCTTATTTCACATATCAAATCTTAACAATGTGGAGAAAGTGGTCTAAAGAATTGCTTGGGTGTATATA
>VRYO01002734.1:10271401-10292664 GCA_009812075.1 Sialia sialis
GCTCTGCAACAGAAATCAAATGCTGTTTGTGCAAACTGATCTCTACTAATTTTTCATAGCTGGCTAATGTGGACATCTCATTGGCTGCCTCCAAAGTCTGAACTATCCTTCATCATCCTCTTCAATAGGCTCAAAACTCCAATGAGGGTTTTTTTTTTTCAATTAACAGAAAAAAAATCTAAAAGCTACAAACACTAGATGTTTCTGAGCCATGGAAAAATCATGTGATAAAATATCACAATTAAACCTTGAAAATAAAGACTTTTTTTCCAATATTATATACTCAACATGAAAAAATAAACCCCAAAATTATTTTTACATGAGACAGGCTTTAAAATCCCCAAGGAACAGAGTGGGAAAGTGAAATAAGTATCCTGGAACACCAACCCAAACATTTCCAACCCTGTTGCATCTTTTTTTGGTAAAGTTTAATTGCAGAGACATGCTCTCATTCTTGCTGGGATCCAGCTGCCACAGCTTCCCTCTGACTGCAGCCACCAAAGGCACAGCAAACGTGGCAGGAGTGAATGTGTGCTAGCAGGTCCTTCCATCCACAGTCCAGCAGATTAATCAGGATATTGATGAACGCACTGGCACGGTTGGGTACCAGGCACATCCTCAGCTCCACCCATGAGCAGGGGGACAGTGCAGAGGTGGGGCAATGCCACCTGAGGGAATCCCACTGAACAGCACAGCCTGTCTGGAGGCAAACAAAGCCTTGGTGCTGAACAACAGATGCTTGCTGCTTCACTGATTAAATGTTCCAATATTGTATTTTTCCCATTGTCCACTGGACACTGTTACTGTGTTTCCTTCCTTGCCTGTGCCAGATATAAAAAAAGGGCAGGAGGGAATAAGAAGAAACATGTGTTTCCAAGGCAGTTCCTGCCTATTAAAAGAACATTTTTAAAAAGTTATAGCTACATCCAGGATACTATTTATCCAGCTATAAAAGTGGAAGCATTTAGTCCAGTAGAAGAAGAGAATTTAAAGGACCATCAAGCCTGTCCTTCTTCAGGACTCCTCTTGCAGGATACAACACTACAGCACTGTAATCAAGCATTGTCTAGATGGTTTTTTAAAATGAACACATTTATTCCAGATATGAAAGTCTTTGAGGCTAAAGAACTCAATAACCCGTCAATACTGCAAAGATTGTGGAGATTAAAAATAGCAGCAGAAGGAGGTTTTGTGTTCACTTCTATTGGAACAAAAAATGCTGAACACAGTGTAGTCTCCAAAAATGGCTGAGATGCCTCCTGTATCTTTCTCATACTGAATCCTTTATATCACCAGCTGAACTCTTTGAGGATTATCTATGCATCCTTTCTTTCTATATGCCCTTTTGGATGTTTTCTTCTTCTAGTTCTACTCGTGCAGTCCCTCCCTGGACAGCAGAATCCTTAACCATGCAAGGCCCAAGCATATACCCACTTATAATCACGTTTCAGCTCTAATTGGCTCCAATACTAAATAAGCCCATAATAAAAGCTCTATGTCCCAAGCAACTGTTTGTGCCTACACATTTCCATAAGCAAATAAAATAATCCACAGCTGCACAGCTTTATAACACTATTTTGATAACAATTTCTTCTACGTGAATGTCATGCTGCAATTTCCAGTCCAGTCAGTCTCTCCCAGGACATTCCACAATAAAATGCCCCACAGCTTTTTCTACTAGAGTGTAAAGAAAGCTGTAACACTTGTTCTTGGCTTTAAGTGGTAGCAGAGTGCTCCCAGAGTAGCAATTCCATTTCTTAAAGTATAATGGTGTCCAACCTCAATATACTATGTTGCATCAACCAAGGCTTGTCAATAATACATAACTTTATGTCTGAATCTAATACTTCTTTAAGAACCGATATACAGTATCAGTTTCCCAAACGTAAGAGGTTGTTGTAAACCTAAAGATGAATCACCACTGGAGAACTACCATCTGGAAAAAAAGCACAGCTTTTCCTGCAGCACAGGAAAGAATGGCATCTAAGAACTGTAGTTCATCCACAAGACATTAGACCCAAAGTAGGAAATACAAAGAGAACTGTTCCACATGTGTGATCAGCAGACATTTGAATTCCTTATGACCTGAAAGAAAAACTCAAACAAAATAGCTATCAACTTATGAATCTTTGAGATATCACAGGGAAAAACAAAAAAAAAAAAAGGGGTGGGGGGGCATGGGGGACAATCAATGCTCAGTATCTTGAGCTCCTGGTATATCTTATTTCTGTTCTGTGTGCTTACTGACATGTTAGCTGGAGATTTAACTTTAAGGGCATGTATTAATCTAATCTAGAGATGTTTCAGGAGACCTGGTTATGGGCATCAGCAAACTAAGCTTCTAATGGATGTGAACCCACTGCAGCTCTGCTGCCTGCCCTGCTGAGGCTCTGAGCAGAGCACAACACTGCTTCTGCCACTGATGGGAGATCTGGGCACCTCCAGCCACTAGCCCAGGGACAGAGGAAGGACTCTGGCTCAGAAGCACCATCCACCTCTGCCTCAAGCTGCTGGGCAAGTCTGAGAGCCAGCTCCTTTGCTTTCAACCCAAAACCTTCTGTATGTCTGTGTCCTGTCTAGCAAATTGATCTTCCATCTCTCATTAATTTCCCAACCAATTATATGGGTCTGAATTTGCTCTAGTTTTCAGTTTGGTTCAGTGAGAGCCAGAGCCCCTACAGATCACCAGCCATGGCGAAAGGAAAGGCACAACATGTTAAAGTAAACCTCAAGATATAAAATGTAGAGTTTTACTTTATTGACTGCATATTTTGAGGTAGCAAAGGTCATAATGGTTAATTGCTCCACGCCAAAAGACACTGTTACAAATTCAGCAAGAGCAGCATGTAATTCATTTCACGTGAACAGAAACACACACATCACAAAACTAACTGTAATAAAGATGTCTTCTAAGTTTGTTTAACAACAAAAGCATCAGTGACTCCTTGGAAAGGGTGTGAGTCAGTATAAAAGCCAAAACACTACTGAGAAGCAATAAATATAACAGGATTAAAATTATCTTCTTGCACCAGACAGCTGAGGCTGAGCATCAAGAAAGCCCACATACCCTGGTGTGATTGAGAAGGCCTCCTACCGACAGTGATCTGTCCCTTGTCCCTCTTGACCTCAGCTGCTATTTAAGGAATTGGGAGCATGGTGGGGAAGGGGCTTGCACATCTGAGCCACAAAGCTGTGGAAAAATCCGTGACTCAGAACGGGTAACTCGCGCATGCCTATCCCTAAGGGAGCTGCTGCCTCCCATAACATTCCCTTAAGTGGGAAGATTTGCTCATTTGAAGAGTCAGTGTGTGAGGTTTTACCTTCCCCTCCTTCTATGAATGTATATTCCTTTATATCTTTAAATATGCATGCACACACCGCTTGCAAAAATAATGGCGTCTGTGTACAGATTTTTACATTTCAAAAGCTACTGCCTTAAATACCACTGAAAATAAATCATTGCAGAAAGAGATGTTTCCACAGCTAAATTCTTAAGTTCCTTAATGTGTCACATTTAGCCTTTAATGGAATACACAGTCCTTATTCATATTTTTATGTCTAAATTTCAGTTATTCTATCAGAGTAACTTCTTACCCTTCTTGCCCTGTAGCACTGGGTAGAAACAATTGTGTACTTGACTTTGCAGACCCTACCTTTTACTACACAAACAATCAAAAGTTTCTGTTATCCAGATGTTATGAAACACAGTAACAGAGGACCAAAACACCACAGATGCTCAGTATCACAAAAGGACCAAGCTCTCTGAATCAACTACATTTTCATACAGTTTAATGTAGCAAAACTAACTCATTGGGAAAACCATGAGGCTTCAGATCAAGTTCAGTAGATTCCAGGTACACCAGGAAAACATCATGATGAATGGTAAAAGGAAGATGAAAATATAAAACTAGTCATAAATGTATTGTGTGGTCCTGAACAGAATCTTTTATCTCATGTGTTGAACACAGCAATACACTCTCAAATTTCTAAACCAGAAACAATTTATGCCTTTGACATACAGTATCAAAGGACAGATACACCAATCACTTGGCCTCTCCCATTCTTTTGATATTCTGAAAAATCTTGTGAAGAAATTAAACGTATCTTCTCACCCATCTCTCAAGCGCTTCTTTTTCCAATAAGAGAATGGCTTGAATATGGTCTTCAGGAAATTACCCTGTTGTATCCAGATTTTTCATATCCCTGAGCTGGAAAGCCAGCCCTGGAAAGCAGGAGGTAGGCATTTTTGTCTTTGGCTGGTGATTACACTAATTGGAGCAAATCTTCCTTGCTTCCTCATGATTCTTGCCTTACAGCAAAAGGTAAAGATAAATAGCTTTAAAATGTTTTCCAGAAGATGGCTGCTTAGATCAACTTTTATTCAGGAAGAAAGGCAATCACTGTATTCCTTCGTCTCCTCACTGCCTTGAAAGCAAGGACCTGCCTTGGGATTTTAAGGTGGCTGCAGACAGGAGGCTGCTGCCCATGGCATGTGTCTTCTGCCAAGCTACTGAAGTTATCCTTCCCCACCACATGAATTGTATGATGGAATTCTTCAGCTGACATGCACTCTCATGGAGTTACTCCCTTTTTGTTGCAAATTCAATAAAGCACTGAGGAAGCACAGAAAATGAGACACAGGTATGGTCACTTCTGTTCTTCATCTAATGACCTGATCGTAAACATATAGTGAAGCATCATTTCAACAAAAAGTGCTTGAAGATCCCTTTCCATTTACTCAGTAATCCAAAAGAAAGACTGTTGTTCCCTTGTTTTAACACTGACTCTCTTTTTTAAGCAAGCAATGAAGATGCCAACAATTTTTTTTTCCATGCTGGAGACAAATATGCTTGCTCCATGTGTGACAATTTGGTTTAAGTTAAACTGGCAGTATCAGTGAGACTGAAGCACATGCCTAAAATGCCTTGCTGAACTGGGACCATACTCTACATAACTTTCTCTCACAAAAGCTATGTCCAGCTGCTCACTGAACAGTCAGGAGACAATGTGGATATGGGAGATCTTCCATATTTGAAAGCTGTGTTCATACCCCAAAAAATTCAGCCCAGTTTCACTTTTAATAGAGAGGAAAAGAAAGCCTGGTGGCTGAGAAAGTATTAATAGTCTGAGGACCACAGCCACCAAATCACTTTCATAGGAAAGATTACTGTGGGTTGTTCTACAATGCCAAAGTATTGGTGACTGAATTCTAGCTCTGCCAGGGGGCCTCATTATTGCAATAATGACGTGAAACTTCCAAAAAATATGCACTATTTAACTGTGTGATTACAGCTGCATATACTCTCAAAACAGATTGCAATAAAAATAATAAAAGATCTCATCAACATTCAAGGTATTTTCATACCTAAAATTGGTGTTAATAAGCAACTGAACAAAATTATTTTCAAAGCCGTTCAGTTCTGCTCATTTCCCTGCTCCTGACAGAATCAAAGGAAATGCTCTTCCACAGATATAAACAAGCATATACTTCCATCATACATTAAAAAAAAAAAAAACAGGAATTGTTTAATTGGCAGTCATATACCTGAGTGATGATCATAATGACAGTATTAAAATCATCACAAGCACCCTTACCCATGCTTGGATTCCAGTTCATTTACATAAGATGTAAATTTACTGCCATTATCAAGTTTTGTATACAAAAACCAGTAATGTGATTTTAAAGGAAACAATTTCAGAACCAAATACTGTTTAATGCACTGTGCTTCACCTCTCATGTGGCATATTTTTGCTGACTATCACTGAAGTGCACAAGGCATAATTACATCTAAAATTTTTAAACTTGGTGTTTCAGCAGATCTCAGGTATGAACCCACTGCAGGAGAGGCCAAGTCTGCCATTCCAAGAACCACATACAGTGAGTGATCCATGAGAAATGTGCTGGAAGCACAGAAACTTATCAGTGAAAGGGTGGGAATTTAGGGGGGTATCACAGAATGGCTGAGGATGGAAGGAGCCTCTAGAGATCACCTTGTCCAACTCCTCCTCTCAAGCAGGGCCACCTAGAACACTTCCAGAACCACATCCAGACAGCCTGAGCATCCCAAAGGACAGGGAGTGCACAACCACCCTGTGCAAGCTGTAGTAGTGCCTCACAGTAACAAAATGTTTTTCTTACATTCAGTGTAGTTATATAAATTATTTTATCCATCAGAAAAACAGGATTAAGGTGTTTCTATACATGTATCCAAATGCATCCATCTTTTTCTCCATGCATTTTCTTCATAGCCCTATTCTCAGCAGGATGCAGTTATTTCTGAAGTTGCAGTTTATAGCAGACTGTTGAATTGATCCAACTCTAAGTGCTACAAAAAGAAACTTACTCAGGGGAAGGAGAAAAAAAACAAGTTCTAGGAGATTTTTTTTTCCTTGTTTCTTTTGGTTTTGTTTTTTGTTTGTAAACCCAGACACCAGTGGAATCATAACCCACCTGCAAACAGCAACAAGGCAGCAGTCACAGTGAAAAGATCTTTTAAAATCCAGCTTCATAGTGCATCATATAAACCCTGAGCCCTGTTCCAAGTTTGGCTCCCCAGGAAGCTGCATTTTGTGGGAACTCATGTTAACACCAGGGGCTAAACTGGGCATAGCACCTGCACTGAGCAGAGAAGAGGTGCAGGACACAGCAACCACACAATCCAGCTCTTCTCCTCCAAATAGGCCTGGGGCTGGAAAATAGGTGCAAGTAACATGACCCTGCCCCAGCTGGCACTGAACTCCCCACAGCTAGGAAGTTAACAGAAGCCACAAGAAGAGGGCCCTTTATTTTATTTCTTCTTTTCCACATGCAAGTGTGAAAGGAGGCACGCTTCAGTATGTCAGGGATGTTTTACAGCCATGCTGCACATTGTGCTAAATGACAGAGCCAGGGAGGGGCAGGGTGGGAGCAGGAATCTTTATATAGCACTGAGAGCAGTAATTCAGCCCCTGACAGTCACATGAATACAGCCCTGCTGAACACAAACACTATCTTTCTCTGGTATTAGGCTATTAGGCAGAGAAGGCTCCACTTTGGATTTGAAAGACTTAAACTGACAAGCGATCCTGGTTTTTCTTCACCCTGTATACAGCGGCAGAGGGCTGGAGGAATCTCAGCACTTTCCACTGCTTATATAACAGGTGTACTCATAAATATGCAAAGATGATTTGAAGATACAGTTTCTAATCCATGCTTTATGCCTGAACAATTTAAATGACTCTCATCATGTAGACAGCATTGCCAGCTCTTTACAAGTAGTTCCTTTATAATTTTAGGCTCTATTAGCTGTATTTTTGTTTAGTGTGGGCTTCACGTGAATTGAGAGGAAAAAAAACCCCACCCACACTGAATGGGAATATAATTAAGAGAAAAGCATTTTTAGATGGAAAAAAATGTCATGACTTAGCTCCAGATCAGATTTCAAGAAATTTAAGATGCACATTTTCCATAAATGCCTTGCACTGACTGCATGGAGGATACCCTAATCCAGCTCGAAGCAAACATGATGAACTAGAACTAAACAACAATAACCAAAAAAGCAAACATCAAGCATGGCTAATAGAACACAAAACTCAGTGTCTCTGCAGACTGTAAGTTTCAGCAATTAACAAGTTTGTTTCTGCAAGATAAAAATTTGTTTGAAATCAACTTAAGAATAAAAGATTTCAATTTGCAACGTGTTGGCCTTGACATGCTTCAAGAGCAATCTTTCACATGTGAAAAAAAGAAGCAATTGCAAAAGGGGGCATCACATGAATTATCTACATGATGATCCTGCACCACGTCTACTGTTTGAGTAGTGGTGGAAAGGGAGATGACAAAGGAAGGTGGGGAAGGATGGTGGAATGACCCTGACAGACCACACCATGACCAGATGGCTTTAGAGAAAGTCAGAAATTAAACAATGGAGGGGAAACAAACAGGTGAGAAGAAGCTAAAAACAAAAGTAAAAGGCACATATAAGTTGAAGTAAAGTAAAGCAAAAGGCTTTCTGTCACACAGAAACACAGGATACCAACCATTAAAGGACCAGAAACACTAAAGAGCTTTTAGGGTAATGAGTTTTTTCCAGCAAATGGGTAACAACTTCTCTAAATCTGGACTGGTTTCCCAGTCCTGAATGAGGTCCCCATCTTTCCACTGGGATGCCATCATGGCTCATTGTTCCATGTAAGTAAATGCTCTGTCTCTAATGCAAAATGTTCTCTTAGTACCACAAACAACAACATAGTGAAGAAAAAGTATCTGTTCCTTTCTGCCATACACCCTAGCACAGATCCTTAAATCTGACAGACTGTTTCTGACTATCCACAGACCCAGCTGTAAGGGAACTACACCCAATAGTGCAGTCCTGATGCCAGCATAGCTTTTGCCATTTATTTTTAGGTGAACTGGACTTCATTCTGAGTGAAAAAATAAATACAAGAATTTATTTTGGAAAATCTTATACTCCCTCCTTATTTAAGCCCCTGAAAATGAAGCTTCAGCCTTTACATTGAAACTACTTCCATACTGCTGTTTTGGGGAGGCTTCAATCACCTTTCAACTGTAATTCCTATTGTAATTTTATTGTAATTCCTACTACACCCTCCTAGGAGCCCAACTCCGTGAGGTGTGGCTCCTTTATTGTCTGTGCTGGGCTCAGGGGTGGAATGCAGAAACCAGTGAAGGGGGTGACCCAGTCCATGACAGCAGTCACACAATATTCTCAAAAAGAGCCTGGAGAACAACAGGTGCCACAGTATTTCAGAAGGATGTGGCCACTTAGATGCTTTATTCTCCTCTAACACAACTATGTGAGCAATTTTTGAGGAAGGAGGACACATAATATGTTTCACTAACACATTTAGTGAAAGTAGTAAGACATTTAGGTAATTTAACATTAATTCAGAATCTAGTAAGACATTTAGGCAGCATCTACTGGCTACCATTTTCAAACTATCACTTTTTAAAGGGACCCCCAGTAGCAAAAGAACCTTTTACTCTAGGGAAAAGTCAGGGGAGACTTATTCGGGTGTCCGAGTTAGAGCAGATTTATGACAGAGTAAAAAAACCTGTAAGAGTCAGAACAGAAAGCTGGTTAAAAAGAACAGTTGGCTCACTTTAAAGAAGACTTGGCTTCTTCTTCCCAATTTCAGTCTAATCTAGTCCTAGATACTCAATTTGCTTGGGTCTGAAGAAGGCACATAGGATTAAGCTGGCCTAGTGGTATTTCTAGTATACATCCTGCACCAGAATGGCTCATAAAGAAAGTCAAATCTGAAACTGTATTTGTTATTTACCACAAGTAATCAATTGCAGTACTTAAGAGACAATGTGGATTTGAAGAAACATACATGGGCAATTTCATGTTTTGAATGACGTACAACAGACACAACATTGCAGGTGATATTACCTTATCAAAATACACAGAAAAGCACTTTGCAGGTCAGCCAAAGCCAGACCAGCACCTAGGAATGGCAAACAGCATCACACAGTAAGAGGACTTCGTGTTTCAGAGATGCTGAGGTTTTTGCATGATCTTGAGGACAGAAAAGAGCCCAGAGTATTTCTTCAATAGTACAAAGAGTTCTAGGAACAAATGGGATTCCTCTCAGGGAGAAACTGGCACTAATGAGAATGAGTCCAGGCTTCCTATACTTGTTTGAAAGGTATCCTATGGAGAGAGAACTCTTATGGATTAGATTATCACAAGTTACCAAATGTCTCTGAAAGGTCCAGGAGTCAAAGATGAAGTTTAACACTGCTGTGGCTATTTCTGGCTGAATGCATCCTATACACATCTTCCTCACTTTTCCCAAGGTAACCCAAATCACCTCATTCAGCCACACAGCATCGTTGGTAGAACAAACACCAGACAGAGGCGACCTTCAAAGCCAAGGAAGAAATATCAGACTTGCCAGGAGCCCTTATCTTCCTCAGAATTACCACCAGCAGACAATACCAGCCAGAGTATTCTTGTGCTCAGGAAGAAAAACAGTGTCTGGGTTAAGCAACAACAAATATCTTCTCCCACTGCAAACAAAGGAACGTGTTCTCTTTCACCTTGCTCCAGAAGTGACTGCTGGAGGTCAAAGACACCAGCTTTGTGAAACTCCCAATAAACAAAACAGTTCTCACAGATGTTCAGATGGCAGCACAAAGGCACAGAGTCACTTCTGCTGCTCCCACACCCTTCACCTATCACCACAGTGAAGAGCAAATATAAGTTACTGCAGTCAGCCACTGAGGAGCAAAGACTCAGAACAAAGAGCTGCCTTAGGCATGGCATGCAGGAAGGATTAATCTTCAGAGGAAGTGAGCACTTTCTTCTTTTTTATCCAAATTATTACAATGGACAATATCTTTATGTAGAAACCAACGATTAAGCAAAGTACAATAAACATTAAGGCAGCTTTTAAAAATGTTATTTTTCTGCCACTTCTTGCTTATACAGAAGTCCCCTGAGCTACAGGCAAATACATGAGTAGCCAGTATTTAAGCAAGTATTATCAGAGTGGCTGCCTTTGATACCCTCTCAAACTGTAATGTATGCACATCCTTACAGTGTTCAATATTGACTTAAAACAAATTACTACTGCAAGTAAATGTCAAGTCATCTCTAGTAAAATACTGAAAACATACTAAAGCTGAAAATCCAAGATGTTGCAGTGCGTTTTGGAGCTACCAGGAAAACATGTATCATAATATTTGATTAGACATTTAAAAAATGCCACTACAAAAATACATGAACCAGTATATTTCTGGTCAAGGGTAGCTTCAGTGGTTTACATACCTATGTACACACACAAACTTCTTCCATTTACTATATCATAGAAAAGAGCCATCCATCAGTTCTACTTGTGGGTAGATTTTTTTAGAAAGCTATTGAAGCTGTTGAGTCTTCTCTTCCATGCAAGTGTTTCAGTGTTTATCTAGCATTATTAATACTATCCATCTTATCTTCAACCTCCATTTGTCTAATTTCCATTCCTAGGAGTTCAATCTCCTCATGTTTTGGACTGTTCATGCTTTGCAGTACAGGAAAGCATTCCTCCACCTCCAACACAAGACTTCTCAAATAATCAAAATAAACTCCAATCTTTCTCCTGGTAAACAATGTTTATTAAGACTGCTTTAATCCCCAATGTCCATGCCTCTACTCTTGGTCACTCTTCCAGATCTCTTCTGAACTACTTGTCCAGTTCTCCAAGCCTGTGGCATGGATACACACATGACTCAAGTCAGGGTTTGTAAGAGACACAGATAGAACCTTGTGACTGCAATATGCCAAACTTTAACAGCATAAAATTCATAGACACAAAATACAAGACTTTTTTTCATAATCACAAAAAAAAAATTAAATTTAACTGCTGATAGCCCCATTGTTGTTGCTCAACATAACAAATCAACCTTTTCTATTACAACACAGAGCCAATTTGAAGTAGAGCAAATTAAAAGTAGTTATTTTCCCTCTCAGAAATAAACATCACTCCACAGTCCAACAGTATTTCTTCCTAAAAAAGGTTAACCCCTCATGACACAACACTCAGAAAACTTACAGCATCTACTAAATACAGTACTCATTATTTTTTTCAGACTAAAAAAATATGGCAAATGAAACTGAGCTCTTCCAGCAAATTCAGCAAAGGGGTTTGCCATTATCACCATTCACGAAAGAGCAGGAATATTCCTACATTTTGCTGTTTCACTAGGTAACTGTTGTTTGTTCCTCCTCAGGTGCCTGCCAAAGAAGTCCAGTATTTCAAACCATTTTTATTTCAAAATTCTTCACAAAATTTGAACTGCTTGCATGCCATCCCAATGGCATAATTTTATTTGTTTATGCATTCATCAAAAATACTTTATTATTGGAGTATTTCTTTCAATATGGATAAGAAGCATGGCACAAAAAATTCTAAATTTTGCTCATTTTCCTAGCAATTATAACAACAAAAAATATGAGTTAATATGACCAAGGATATCCCCTTAAAAGAAAAAGGGTGAAGTTTTGTATTTGCTATTACCAGAAAGAATTTTTTTTTTTTACAATTCCAGGGCTGCTCTGTAATGTGATATGAGAAGTCCAAAGAGCAGTTTGGTCTATTTTCTCACTAAATGGCAGTAATAGATGCAATACCCCTGCAGCCATCCTGTTAATACCATTTAGCTCTTCCTGGAGGGTCGACACAGATGGAATCATCCAGGGCTGCTTTCTCTGAGGAGACTTGCCAGGGTCTCTCTATTTTGCCAGGCTGTTTATGGACACATGGACATCCACACAGTAGGAAAAAGAGTGTCAGAACACTTTGTTTGGGTCTCTATGCCAACCAAAAGTCTCTGAACTTTTGCTGGTCTAGGCAAAGTTACAAGCACCAGCCTACCAGTAAAAAACCAGGCACCATTACTTACACTTCAGTATTTGTCACAGAATTCATTAAGAAACAATTTTCCTGGCTTCTGAGCAGCTCTTACCAGACCAGACTAACAAGATCTCTTTTTTTTTTGATATTTTAATCTTAAATACAGATCAAGCCAAGATGTGAATGAAGAAACTGCAGATGTCACAGCTTGGAGATATGGACTCTGGATCCAAAGAGAGATAAAGGACTAAACAAGTCCTAACATCCATTTCTACTGACATACACAGACAACACTCGAAGAATCCCGCTGTCCCTTCCATTACCACCATTCTACAGACCCAGCCATACACATAAAAGCAAAAACCCCCTCAAGCATCCTAAATGATAGCATGTGTATGGTTCAGTCTTTGGAAATCAAACAGCCCCTTCAAAAGTCAGAGGAAACACCTTCTCTTCCAAGCTATCAAGATCCTTGCTGAGTGTCCTTTCTCTAGTTATCCAACCACTCAACACGATAGTCTTAAAAAGAGATCACCAAAACATCTTTTCAACATCAACTTCTGCTGTAAAATAATGTGGCAATTAACCACACCCTGGCACTCGATGCTGCTCTAAGCACTGCAGGTTATGTGTCAAACAGACTGTACTTACCAAACTGCCAGGAACCAGCACATGACTGCTCTCCAAAAAGGGACAGCAAGAACAGCCATGCAGAGAGCCCTGGGTAGGATTTCACAGGGCTTTAAGACAGAAATCTCCTGTGGCAAGAGGCTCCAGCTAAAGCCATGACCACTGTCTTCCCAGCATCTGTCTCAAGCTGCAATGCTTTAGGTATTTCTACTCCTATATTTGATGCTTTATTGCAGAATATGATGGTGTCCCCAATATGTTTTACACTGTTTTGAAGTCATACTCAATCCTAGCAATAAATAATACTGGCTAGCAATAGAAGCCCTAGCTAAGACTACCAAGGAAAAAACAAAACAAAACAAAAAATATTTATTTACACAGGTCTAAAATGAGCAATTCCTCAATGTGTTGCAGCAAGTGCAGTTAAACAGAACCAGTTCCCATCTTTTAGTGTATGTTTACCCTGGTAATACAAGGAAAGCCCAGAATTCTGCAGAGAGCAATCATGTTTTGGAAATGC
Source organism: Sialia sialis (assembly GCA_009812075.1). Classification (NCBI taxonomy): domain Eukaryota; kingdom Metazoa; phylum Chordata; class Aves; order Passeriformes; family Turdidae; genus Sialia; species Sialia sialis. The sequence goes on from VRYO01002734.1 coordinate 10,284,894, forward strand.
CCCCGCACCACCACAGTCAAAGAGAGAAGCAGGAGCTGTGGTTAACAATCAGGAAAGGCTCTTCACAAGCCAGGAAAAGGCTGCTGCATCCAGACCCCTTCCAGACCCTGGGGCTACTGACTGCAAGGAGGTTCTCCAGAAGAAAAGGGGGGAAAAAAGGAGGCGGGGGAGGAAAGAATGCAGAATGGGATCATCATGAGTTTGGCAAAAATGAAGCTCACCCATTGGGAAGATAGGGGAATATACATGCATAATTTTACATGGATTAAGAGTTTGTGTCAAATCTGTGATGCGCTGTGGTGAATTCTTATACTGCAGTGACTCATCTTGTCTGACAGTTGCTGGGGAATTAAAGCAGTTATTTTTAAAAAATTATATGTCCTGCTTGACGCGCTATACAAATAGCCTCTTAAAAATTAAAACGCAGTCAATGCATTTTTAAGTATAGGAGAGCTATGGTACATTTAGGATCCTGCGTACCATACCACAAACATCCATTCTGAGCTAGGAAGACCTAAAGGAATCTGCTGATATCCCTTCAGACAAAGAGTGATCTTGCTGTTGCCAATCCAAATCATGCATTAAAAATTAGTTTTAGGCAGCATGAAAACACTTCCACCAGAGAAAAACTAGCCATAAAGTAAAGAGGTGTGCTAAACCTGAATTCCACTGACACCAAAGGTTATTCGGTTTGCTGGAATCAGAATGACTGCACTCCCCTTGTGCTGGATTAAAAAAGCAGGAAAGGCAGCAGGTTGACTCACACCATAGGTGCAGCCAGGCTTGGCAGGGGAAGCAGGGCTGGCTGCTGCTCTGTGCAGCACAGCCACACACACAGACATGCCCTACAGCTGCACAGGGCAGCTCCCTGCAGCGAGTGTTCCCCTTAGAAATACACTGCTTGCTCCCTGCTTTGCCTACAAAACTGACACCCCCTCGGTAACTTCCACACATCCTTGGGAAAAGTGTTTGGAGCATGTCAGTTGTGTAACACAGTAAAGATCATCTGAATGATCTATTAAGTGTAACCCTTGGGCATCAATGCTGCTCCACATCAGCTGGCAATAAAGGTATATTTACAGCATGCCTCCAGGACAGCTGTTCTGGGAACATCCAGAGATTTGCATAGTCTGTTTTTACAAGGCATTATCATGTACTTCTACTGAAGGAGTGGCAGAGAATTCTTTTGACACCCATTAAAAGCCCTTAAGACCAAATACCACAGTGAAGGAGGCAAATAAAAAATATTTTAAATAACGAAAAAAAAAAAAGAGGAAATCCTTCAAATTCCAGTGCCTTAAAATACGAATGGTAAACTCCTGAATGAATTGAACCTGTCTTTGAAATAATCAAGTTCTTGTCCCTCTCCAACTGGAGTACCATCAGAGAAACAAAATAGCTGATGAGAGAAGCTTCATCTTACAATGAAAAGCTTCTGTTGACAGCGCTCTTGATTTTATCATAATTTCCATGATATCCAGTATATTTTCTTAAAGCCCAAGTCTTCCATGTAGCTTGCACAAAAATTTAAGCTTTATGTATTTTGAGTACAGTAATTTCACCATTATAAGCCGCATCTTTTTCACTGAAGAATCCAGCCTACCCCAGTAGTGCGGCTTATATTCAGGTGCGGCTTATTTATGGACAAATACCAGTGAAATGCCAACCCATAATTTGTTACTTTGTTACACATGGATCCTTGCTTTTTTTAAAAAAAAAAAGGTGCGGCTTATATTCAGGTGCGGCTTAGATGTGGACAAATCCTGTGGTCTACCCGGCTACCGGGATGCGCAGCTTATCATCAGATGCGGCTTATAATTGTGAAATTACTGTAAATTAGTCCTTTCTCTGCCAGAAAAAAAATTAACTGAAAACATGAGGCAACTGTATCCTAACTGCTCAAAAAGCAACAAGAAGTGAATGTGAGTGTTGAATTTCTTAGCTCATTTCTCACCTAAACTCAGGAAGTATTAACACTCTGTCACTGCACAGGTGATACTCACTCTCCAAGAAGAGCACTATCTCTCAAGGAGTGAATTAAAAGGATGACTCTGGGTCCCAAATCACAGAGGTGTGCTAGTTATTGAAATTTTCACACTTTAAAACCTCTTTGCAAGTGAAGTCAGCTGGCAAATGTTTGGAAAAATCAACTAGAGGAGTTAACTTACACATCTCTGGTCTCAACCCAGCAACTACAGGCAGACAACAAAAGACATAAATTATACCTAATAAAATAATAAACCTGGCCAGAAAGTGACTCAATCAACCCAAGCAATATTACCAAATATAATTGAGCCAGTCAATACAATGAAAGCAGAGGACCAAATTAATTAGGTGACTGCACGTCCAGTGCCTTTGGGAATAACTAATCACTTACTAAAGACCTGCTGAGCCTTTTTTGAAAGTGCTCTTTGGAGAAAAGTTGAGACTTTCAAAAAAAGAAACCTGCTATGCCTCACATGTTTAAAATGGAAGAGGACTGGTAGTATAGTATGGAATTTAGGGAGAATAGTTTTGGAATAGGATGGTTTTCACATTTTCCATGTGGTGTCTGTGGTTCTTTAAGTGTTTCTGCTATGTTATTTGACACTTGGATAAAATACTGGAAGAAATATAGACCATCTTTGCCCAATTAATTCTGGTTCATAAAATAATTGGAAGGGCAATTTAACCTTGTATAACCTTAAACTGAGGACAAAATGAGAAAAGGGGGAGGGGGCATTTTTAAAATTTTTAAGTGTTTTTAAGAATGAAAGGGTTGTAGAATGCCTTTTTTTTTTTTTTTAATGACAGCTCATTTTAGGACTCCTGGTTTTATTTAATCAGTTATTCAGTTAACAACCCCCAAGCTATTCTAAAAAACAGGATGATTCATCTATTTCCACCCAGTACAATTTTATACATCGTTAGAAAACTAAAACCTCGTAAAATCCTAAGCAGCCCTGAAGAACAGCTACTGCAGAGTGACGTTGATTGCATCAGCCTAGAAGGGCTACTTCTGAGCCATGGAAGCCTTAGCAGCTCAGGGAAACTACCAAAGTGTCAAAGCACATGCACACAACATACCAGCACCAAGCATGTTCACTCAAACATATAACAAATGTCTCCAGAATATCTGGAATCAAGGATGATTCCACAACTTCTGATATTTACAAAAAATGTAAAGTGCTGTTGAGCCGCTGTGTCCTGAGAAATACAGAAGCAATATCCCCTTCCCAAAATGAAGTGAAAAGAAGTGTGCTGTTGATGCCTTAAGCTGAATACAGCACTACATGCCACCACATCACTGTGAATGTCACTCTCAACACCTCAGAGTGCCAGGCACTCCAGCACTGTGTGGGGCAGGCAACCAGAGGAACCTGCTGAGCATTCCTGAGTCTGGCTGATCTTCACCTTCCAAGTCATACCAACAAAACGAACAAAATCTAAAATGGTATTCTCATTTGCATCCATAGTACCTTTTAAATAGCTATGTTTAAACCAAAAAAAGGCCATTCAGACCACAGCAAAGGAGAGGAGGAAGGCATGTGGCTTGCCCACAGTAAGCAACTGCTAGGATTGTCACAGAGGACAGAGGCAAACTTCACAGTACACAATTAAATGCCTTCCGACCTTCCTCCTCCCTTTCAACAAACAAGCAGTGCACAACTGCTAAAAAAAGGGGGAAAAAAGGCACTTTGCTCTATGGTCTACAAAGCACGTGCCATCTGCCCAGCAGACACTTCCTGAGGCTCTCCTGCCACATCTCTGCTATGCCGAGTGCTCAGCTGAACAAGGAACTCAGGAACCGCTACAGGGCTGGGGAAAATGCCACGGTCAGCTGAAATGTGCAGTGACACCAGTGAGGACTGTGGTCACAACACCTGCACAGTGCCCGCTGTGCCAGTGGCACAGTAACCAGCTCTGGGCATAGGGACACCAGCTGGGTTGTGCTCAGTTTGGAGATGCACTGCGTGGGTAGGACCCACGCTATCACACTTCCTAGAGCTTGGATGGAGACAGCTTTAGCTCCCAGCTGAGGAATAACCATGCAATAATCCTGCTGGTGCTCCTCTCTTTCCCACAAAGCAGCAGCTCTCCTTCAGAAACTGTTCCTGAAGCTGCACTGTCCATAGCAGGTTTTGGCACAGAGGACACGTGGCTTGGTACAGGCAGCAGCTCTGAGACAGCACCCAGAAATAAAAACTAACACTCAAACAATACAACAAATAAAGTGTTTCAGAAATGCAGCACTTGAAAAAACCATCTTCCTACCAAGTCTGTCTTGGGAAAGCACTTTTAAAATGGGCATAAATTGCAGCAGTCACTCTGCTCCCAGTGTTACCGATGAGACACAAACACATTAAAGCATGCAGTTGCGTATTGCCTCCAAAAGTCTCCTGCTTCACAAAGGCAGTGGAGACACCCTAACACATCATGAGCAGAACACATGTTAAAACCTCAATCAGCTGAACTTTCATGCACTTGCATGAGTGTATCTCAGTGAATAAAGGCAGCGGACTGGCTCCTTACAGCCAAGCAAAGCACAAGCATAAGGTACTGCACGTTCAGGGTGTAAAGATACACAGAACTGCCCTGAAAACTCAGGAGCAGCATGGCCAGAATATGAGCAGACTTGTACAGCACGATAAAACAGTACAAATTACTGATCCCACTCTCTCTGGGGACTATTTTTGGGAACAGGCCAGGAGTTGCAACATGCCTAAAGGTAGGAGCTTTAAGCAGTAAATTATTTCATTTTCTCTGGCACTGAACACTGTCATGTACTTGATTAAGAACACACCAAGAGCAGCCTGGGGGAAGACGCTGAAAATGTGATATTGCCTGCTCTTTACCTGCCTCCCAATTCCAACTGATCCTCATTTAGGCTGCCATAGTCAGAACACATGAGCCACCCCGTGTGCTGGCTGTAACGCCAGTGGCACATAAAGAAAGAAGATATTGTCAGTGGCCTAAACTCATTCCAGATCTAGCTGCAGGGAAGTCATGGCAGTGCAGATACAGATGCCCAATTTTAAACCATGTCCCACTTCCTCAGAGCTTTCTTGGATTATGTTTGCAGCAGCAGAAACTACACCGTAAAACTGTATTACAACTTTGGTACACTGCATTAGCATATTTATTGAAGGTCCACGCCAGTTTGATTTCAGGTTTTTTGTAAGCATTTATTAATAGATGTTTTAATTAGTATCTCATTGGTGTGTAGACAGTGATGTGACACACACCAAGAAGCATTTTCTGCATAAAGCAATGTTACATGCACCATGATACAAACAGCTCTCACTAGCACCGACGAGGGCCAATGGATTGAAAGGCAATACTGTATTTAACTCCTCTTACTTCAAGTTTTCAGGGCACCATCAGGGAGGGGGAGGCACAGAAATGAGAGCCACAAGCAATCTCAGTAGCTCATTCTCTTCACCCTCAAAGCGTTAAAAGGAAAATACAATGTCAACATCAGCTCCTCCCTGCTGATGAAACTGGCTCCAGCGCATTCTACTTTCTGGCTCGGAGCCCTTACAAACCGTTACAAAAAGACAGAAGACAGACAGACAGCTCAATATATCGACCACTTCCAATAACTAATTTGGGACACACTGGGCAATTTGTCCCTTCTATGAAGTGCTGTAGCCTCTTGGTGGTGAACCCTGGTATTTGGGGGGGGGCACTATTAAAAAAAAAAAGAAAAAAAAAGGAAAAAGAAAAAGACGGGGCAGCTAATAGCAGGTTTGCGTTTCAGGAAAGAGCCAACGCTAGCATCAGTACATATGAATACTGCCCACTCTCTTCCTCCGGGAGACGCCGATTACATCTGATACACTAAACCCGTCTCCGCGGCTCTGGTCGGTGAGTGGCCATCAGCGAGCACACTGACAGGCACTCCTCGCAGCCTGCCTGTCGCTCCTACTACACATGGAAGCGGGAGCGGAGCCGGGCTGAGGAGCAGAGGGCGGGCTGGGGCTCCTGCTCATCCTCCCTGCCACGGCAACAGCTCGGGGCTCCTGCTCATCCTCCCTGCCACGGCAACAGCTCGGGGCTCCTGCTCATCCTCCCTGCCACGGCAACAGCTCGGGCTGCGTGCGCGCCTTCCCAGCCCGGGCACCGGCGGAGCATCACAACCCACCGCGCCAAGCCACCACGAGCTTCCAGTTATACATTAAAAAAAACAAAAAAATCCCACAATTAAAAATACATATATCGTTTCGTCTGAGTGACCTGACCGGCATTGTCCACAACGACCTTATCAGGGGGTGTTTTGTTGCAGCCGGCACACACGCGCTGCGTGGACTCCGTGGGAGTCTCTCGATGCGGCCACAGCGGGGTCTGGCACGCAGGTACACGGCACGTTCCCGTGCAGCCGCGTTTCCCTGGCAGGGCAGGAGCCCCTCCGAGCCATCCCCACGGATTTTTCCAGCTCCCGCACCACCGCGTGCGCGGCCAAGCCCCGCCGCCAGAGCCCCCCTGCCGCCCCCGCCCGCGCCGCGGCGGAGCGCGGGGGGCTCGCAGGTAGAACAAAACCCCCGGCGCCGGGGTCCCCGGCAGCGGCAGGGACCGTCAGGGGAGCCCCCGGGCGCCGCGGGGCCGGGGCCGGCACCGCAGGGCCGCAGGGCGGAGGGTGCGCGATGGGGGAGCGGGCCGGGGGTGCCGCGCCGCTGCCGCGCCGCCCGCGCCCAGCGCCGCCCGCCCCGCCGCGCCTTTACCTTCGGAGAGCTCCAGCTCCAGCTCGGCCAGCCGGGCCCGCACCTCCAGCGGCAGGGACACGCTCTCCAGGCTGCGGTCCGCCATGCTCGCGCGGCGGGGACGGGCTCTCCCCTCCTCTGGCTGCCCGCTCTCCCCCTTTGTCCGCGGCTGGCGGGGCGCGGGAAGGCGGCGGGGCCGCGGCGGGTGGCTGAGTCCTCCCCGCGGTCTCAGCCGGGCATGCAGGGGGAGGCGGGCGGGCGGGCGGTCCGCGCGGGGGGACGGGGGCGCGGAGGGAGGGAATGCGGAGGTTTCTCCTCTCCTCCCCTCTCCTCCTCCTCCTCCTCCTTCGCCGCCTCCTTCAGCGGGGCCCCGCCATGGCTGCTCCCGCCGCCCGCCCGCGATCGCTCCGCATCGGCTCCTCGCCGCGCCCGGCCCACCCCCCGCCCGCCGCCGCCCGGCACCGCGGCGGCGGCTCCCCCTGGCCTCGCCCCGGCCCCGGCCGCGGCCCCGCTGTCCCCGCCCGGCTCGGGCTGGCGGCGGCGCTGGCGCTGCGGTGCCGCTGCCGCGACTGGGGCTGGCCGGGCACTGCCGCTGTCACATCCACGTGACCGCGCCGCGCCAGCGCCGCCCGCAGGGGGGCGCCCCGCGCTGCTCGGGCCGCCCCGCCCGCCCCGCGCGCCGGGCCCGGGCTCCTGAGGGGTGCGGGATGAGCGGGATGTGGGGGCCAGGGGCGTGCGGGGTGTGCGGTGTGTGTGCAGGGCTGTGGGTGCGAGGTGTGTGTCGGGGTGTGTGTGCGGAGTGAGTGTCAGGGTGTGCAGGTGTGCGGGTGTGTGTCAGGGTGTGCGGGTTCCCGCGGGGTGTGTGTGCAGGGCCGGAGGTGTGCGGGGTGCTCGGGCAGGGTTACACTGGTTTCACTCATGCCAGCTCCCAGGAGTGGGGCTGCAGGTCCCCCTTTTGCAGAGGGAGGCGGGGAAGGAGCGATGTGCTCGAGACACATCTCCACGCTCGAGGCAAGCGGAGATTCCACTCCGACACCCTGTGCCCCCTTTTCCTTCCCCGAACAACTTCCAGCCTACCCCTATTTTCACTC
>VRYO01002734.1:10293664-10314750 GCA_009812075.1 Sialia sialis
AATGTTTTGAAAGCATTAATAAAACTTTTCAATTTAATTTAATAAAACTACCCTTTAAATCAACAAAAATATTCCACAAGGAGCATCTTCCCTTTTTTCTCTGTACATATTTTCTTCTTTTTTTTACATTTTTGTTTGGGCTGGAGGTTAGTAGTTTGGCTTGGATTTGGTGGGGGTTTTTAATCCCTCACAAGAAGGAAGGAACAAGACACCACAGCACCTATGGTTTCAAAAATCCTTGTGAGTCCTAAAGGTAGAAGAAGGTCTTTGTGGGACACAATGCTAGTAGAAAGGAAAAGTCAGAATCATCCCCAGGTCAACCTTGACTTACCAGCTTACTGTTCTAGTCAGTGAAAAAAAATGATGTAGGAGTTTCTTGAAAAGGTAAAGCTTAGGCTGCAACTATACTAAACAAAGTCGTTTTTATTACGTTGTGGAAGGAAACCAAATTACATCATGTTACCAGCTGTGCTGTACAGGCATCAGCACTGGAGGGATCCCTGCAGCGTGTGCAGGGCTGGTGGTTTCTCGTGTTTTTGCTGGTTACCAGCCCCAGACTGGAGAGCTGTTTACACCCAACCGTGGCCCATGCCAGCATCACCCCAGCCAGACCAGCAGCAGAACTGGTTGGGATACTTTGGTGAGTTTGCCTGCTGTAAACAAGGCTTGAGCACACAAAGTGTCCCTTAATTTTATGGTGCTGCTGTTGTTTTTTGGTTTTTTTTATTGTCATATATGTTGTTTTCTAGTAACCTCTCGTGGGTTGCTCTTCAATGCAGTGAGGAAGAAATACACCTGGTCAGCCTCCCTTGAGAAGGGAGCATGGTGACACACATTATTTAGGGGTATACAAATGCCTCTCCTCCAGCACTGTGCTACACAGGAGTAAGAATTTTTACCTTTTGTTGAGCACTGCATGTTTCAAATACAGACATTCAAAAAATTAACCAGGTCTTTTTTGTTCATTACATCCAGGTCTAAACAAAGAAAAGCAATTAAATCCAAATATGCTCCAGGGTTCCTACCTGAGAATTGGAGTTTTGTTTGTTTGTTGTGTTATGTGGGATTAAATAGGCTGCAAGTATCAGCCTTCTGCAGAAGTGGCTTTTTCAAGTATGATGGAGGGAGGCAAAGGAAGGCTTTGCTTTGTGGTGCTCCAGCTTCCTTCACCAGTGTGTAACTCTGACTTGCAGCTTTACTTCACCAGTGCTGATACAATATGATTATTTGACTTGTACCTGACCATTACACAGTCTGTACTACTGGTGTTTACACCACTTTCCAAATTTTTCCTTTCATGAAGTTATAGAAAGGGACTTAAAGAGAAATGGTTGAACACTCACATCATCATGACTGAATTTTCTTGGCTCTTCCATGACAAGCCCAGGGTTTCAGCTGTTGGGTACTTTGAAAGAAAGGGGTTGGATGTCATCCAGCAGAAGTGGAAATGGCTGAATTCAGCAAACACTCAGGGTGATGTCCTGCCTCTTGGCTCCTGTGGAGGGTCTTCGGGGTCTACAGATCCCCCTGGTCAGGCAGGGCCATCCCATCACTTGGGGTGAGGTGCAAACAGTGGTGAGTGCTGTGGGAGCCTTGATGTGCAGCTCTGACAGCTGAGCCCAGTGTGGGGATGTGCACGGGGCCACGGCAGCCTCCTTTGGAAATCCCATTAGTTCCCCTTAGGCTGGTCTCCAGAGGAGACATTTCTTACTTATGCAAAGTGTCAGAGCCCAGACTCCAGGAAGGAAATCTCTAGAATACAAATTTGCACAATAGTTTTGATGAAACACTGAAATTGCAGTGAAAAAGAAGCAAGTCAGGACTTTTGACCTAGCTGGTCTTTATTCATAGATACTTTTAGGTTTATAGGTAAGAGGTTGTGAGGTGGGAAAGTTCCAGAGCCCAGGAAACTGCTTGCATTTTGGATGCAGTGATTAATTAGTATGGTCAGAAAGAAGGGCATTTTTACTTAACAGTAGCTGTGTAGTGGTCAAATCCTACTGGTGACTGTAGATCACCTTATGGTATTGGTGACTGAGTGAAACCTCTGGAGGACCACATAGAATTGACCTTGCTTAGGTAAAAAATCTTCTTCCTAGCTCTTTCAGAGCAAAAGGTTTGCAGAAATTTAGCCCAAAACCAGGTCTATACTAGAAAACAGCATCTTAACTTTAGGAAGGGGATAAGGCACTAAAAATATATAGGGAAAGGAAGAAGCTCTTGTGTAGAGACACTGAAAACTTAAAGCACCTAAAATGATGTGTGTGTCTCCTGCTCACCTTAGCAAAATCAAGAGGACTGTGTCTGTGAAAGAACAGGTCAGCTTCTCTTGTGTCTGACAGAGGAGGGGAGTGGGGATTTGGCCAATGTAGCAAAAAAAAATCCCAAAAGCAGGAGGCATTCACAGAAAAATAACCAAAATAATCAGCTGCCTAGAGGGACTGGGTTATAAAAAGAGATTACAGAAGTGCCTACTCAGTTTTTGAAGCAACAGCAAGGGACGGCCCAAACAGCTGCCTGTGATGATTTGAAAGGTGGAAGCACCAGGGAAGTTGAAGTGGGGATAAAAGCAGGGTGAAAAGGATATAACTGAATAATGTAATGGAAGTAAGAAAGGCAGCTGAAACACATATCAGGGAAAGCTTCCAGGGGATGAGCAGCATTAGACTGCAGAGGAGGCTCTCAAAGGAAATGGTGGAATCCCCATAATTTGAAACATTAAAACCAGAGTAGACAAAGCAATCATGAATACGCTGTAGGAAATAATCCTACTGTGGGATGGGATGAACATGCTTGTCTGGCATTGCTTATGCAAAGATGTGCTGTTTTTCTTTTTTCCTGTTGAAGTCAATTTATTTTTTCCCCTTCACCCCTCCACTTCCATTCCATCTATTTGCATCTGTCTGCTCGTGTCTCACAAGCAGATCATGAAATGTGTTATTCTTTTGCTGTATCTACCACAGATGTGACTGGATGGCTACTGATGCTGACTGTAAACAGCAAAAGAATTCATTAGTTAGATAAATTAATCAAGTTTCCCATGAATGACATGCAAAGGGTTCTATAATTATTTCCACATTGGGTTCTAATTTCTTTTCAAGATTAAAAATTAAATCCAGTCACATCTTCTAATTTTTATCCTGGGGAAGTGGAAGGGGATGGAGAAGGGGATGGAGAAGGAAAGGGAAGGCAAAGGGAAAAGGAAGAGGAAGGGGAAGGGGAAAGGGAAGTGAAGCCATTCAGCCTTTCTCACATGATTTTCATTCTCTGTTGTGCCACCTAAGCAAGCACCATATTCCATTTCTCCAAGCTGTTTAGACACCTGAGATCCCCTTAATTACTGTAGGCACATGGCAGATGTCAACTGCTGCATATTTGGGCATTTGATTTTCTGCCTTAATACTTCAAAATAATTCAGATGTCCCCCTCTTAATTCACTGTGATTTATGGAAGTGAATCCCAGGAAAGCCAAATGAGTACTGTGGATAGAGTGATCTTCCTCAGTGTACAGGAAAGTGTGCAGCAAATCCTGGACAGCTGAGAGGAAACTTCATAACCCTCAGTCGTTTTCTTCCTCTACACCACTGCAGATGAGCTCTGGTAGAGGGGGAACTGCAAAGTTCTTTTCTCCTCCTGTCCCTGTGCCAGAGCTTACTGGCCTCATAGCACAGCTGGCAGCAGGGAACATGAATTCATGCCTGAGCTCTTTCTGCACATTGTTTGGCATATTAGCTCACATGCTGATGAAACTGGATTTAAGCTAAGATGCATTAAAGGGACTTTCTTGGCTAAATGTGAGGTACTGCACAGAAAAATGAAGGAAAAGGAAATCTTGGGAAATATATTTTCCCTTAATATATTAAATAGTTCTCTATCTGTGTTGCATTTCCTTTGCTCTTAAAGGAGCTATTTGATTATTATATATTTAAGGTTATTTTTTACAATGGTATTTTATGCGTTTTAATAATTTTCATACGTTGTTCATTTTATTAAAAGCAAAAATCTAATAAAAATCTTTTCTTGGCACAGTTTAAATTAACTTTGGTTTGAAAGTCAGTCCCACATAAAATGTGTTTATTAGCCTCCTGCAGTCTGACAAAGCCTGTTTACACAAAATAAAGATCCTCCCCACCTCTCTGTTGGAGGTTGGAATTGATAACACATTTCACAAATTCAGAGAATTTGAGGGTAGTGAAATCTGGAGATAGGAAATGTCCCAATATTCTATAAGAATATTCTATAAGTAAAAGATCCAGACATATACATGCACAGCTGGTCTCTCACCCTACCCCAGACCTTACAGGAATAATAGCTGCTCACCCTCTCATCAAGGTTTGAACCATCAGTGATGCTACAGTGTTTTTGAAAAGCTATCAGCTTTTCTTCAACAAAATTTTAAAGCTTTTTAGTTTATTTTTCAATCTACTGAAGTAGAAATGTGAAGTTGAATATAGGAGAGCAAATTTCCTGGAGTAAATTCCCTTATATTTTTCTGGTTTTGTTCCTGTAAAGTTTTTTAAGGAAAACGTTCATGGATGAAAAAGGAACTAGCAATTTTTAATAGCTTGCCCTACAGTTTATTCATTATATCACAACTTTTAGCAGCAGAAAGACAAATTGGTTTAAGATGTCATGCAAAATTGTTGGCACATTGTAAAAACAATATAAAGAATATTCTGTTATCTAATATGCCTCTCTGAGCTGACCATCTTTGTCTTACCTAGACAGCATGAAAATTCCAACAGATTAATGTTCAATTAATATATTAAAAAAATCTTTTAATAACTGGAAAACATCTTAAGATTCTTTCTATTGACATGGATAAACTCCTGTTTGAACACGCCTTAATATTTTCATGGGTTCACAGCAGTCAACAACAAATATTTTTAGAAATGCGAAATTTTTCAGAAAATGAAGAAAAATACTTATTTTTCTATTAAAAATAAAAGGATGTTTTAATCATAGACCATTTTTCCCAATTTCTACTACCTGAGACAGATTAAATCCATTTCAGTTTGATTATTATCACACAAAGTTAGGATTAAGATTGTAATCTGCAGTGAAAAAGAGTGAAACACTTCTGAATATTTTTGATATTTTGGGGTAGTTCTAAGAGGGTTTCATGCTTTCTTGATAATAATCAGAATGATAAGTTACTCTTTGTTAGTGAAAAGTAACAGATATACATCCAAAAAAACTCAGTAACTCTGTTACTTAAATATTAAGTGGTCTCAGAAAAAATGCACTCTGAGGGGAATATTTTTTCTTACTTGTCAACAAGATGTAGAACCTGAATTATCAGTGACATTTGGAGGCAAAAATAGTGCCCATCTAAACACCAATGGAAATATTGTCATACACTTTCACAATATCTGTGGCACCACCTTTTTATTTTCAATCTTTTCTTACTTAGCAACCAAAAAAAAAAGAAAAAAAGAAAAAAAAAAAAAAGAAAAAGCTTGAATTGTAGTCTGAGAAGTGTGCTATAATTATCTTTACAATCTGCTCCAATTACATACTGCCTTACGTCTGACATCTATCATTAGCAATTTTGCACAAATGGCAGTAAAAGTAAGACAATTACTGATCTCACTGCTTACCTGCATCAACTGATTCCTTCTGTCTTTCTGGAAGAAGAAAGCTTTTGCATTTCTGAGGCAGTAACTTTACATTTGAGAAAATATTGCTGTCATCATCACTTTCACCATCATAATCCATGTAAGAATGTAACTCAGCTAAATCCAAACAACGAGTACTCAGTCTTAGCTCTTTATCACCTTTTATTCTCTGCACCTCAGTGCTGGCTCAACTGGTTCTTCATGCTTGATCCCAAAAAGCAAGCACAGATTTGGGTCAGCAAACACAGTGCAACCTCAGGGATGCCCTCTGGGAAGTCAATCCTCATTCCTACAGAGGTTTTTGTTTCCTTCTGGCCAGCCTCTTCACCTCTGAGCAATTGCCATAGGCAAGCTAATTTTTCTCTTTTTTTTTTTTTGAGATTGTCTATTTTGATCCTGTCCTGAAATTCCAACAGATGTCTTCAACATTTCTCTATACTGAAGTTTCTAGTTCCAGCTTCTGTATGAGCTGAAGTCTTTTAGGACTTGCTGAGACCTGGAGAATATTAGAAGAGAACTTTACTCAAGCTTCTTCGTAGAAATACTTTTTCTGGAAGATCTGACTTCCTATCGTCTTTCAAAACTTTACCCTGAAACAAAATTCTCACTGGCCATTTGCAAAAAAAAAAAATCCTGCCAGAGTTTAAATAACAAGTGTTTGCTGTTTACACGACCATTAATGAAACAGGCCAGCAGTTTTCTCCTTTGCATGACGTTTCTTTATTTGATTCATGAGTGCAAAACCCAGGATTCTGCACTAGCCTGGTTCTGCAGGCAAAGACTCCAACCACACCCCCACTTGTTAAGGTGCATGATTTAGCACTGCCTCAGGGAGGCACAAAAGAGGAATTTCTTACTGGTGAATTTATGTCAATTTTGTTAAATAATTACATGGAAGTCGAGTTCAGTTCTGGAAACAGGATTAACCAGCAGTTATTTTCATTTCTGTGTGCTCTCTGCAAATGTTTAAGTAATTGATTTAGTTTTCACCTTGCTTATGCAGCAGATTAATGAATTATGGTTGGACTTGGTGAACTTAAAGGTCTTTTCTAGGCTAACTGGCTCTGATTCTATGAATTAATATGTAATTCTCAAATGAGAACTCAGGGCTCAATGTGTGAACAAATGCACCCCATGGTGAGCCCCACTGTGAGCAGCCACATCTGGCAGCAGAGGGGCACCAAACATCTGGGCAGGACCAGGGCTGTGGACAGGACATGGCTCAACACTGCACTGATTTTCATTGTGCATGGACTTCTATTCTTTCCTTTCTAAGCTAAAAAGGTTAATGTTTGACTATTTATTTGGCTGAGCCTCCTTAAAGGCATGAGCTCAGTGGACCATTTTAATAACAGTAGACAGTGCTTCCTGCCCCCTCTTCTCTCTGGCCCTGGGAGCTATTCTTACCAGGAAATACTGAAAGTCCACAAACACAGCATCACCGGCATACAACCCCATGTCAGCAGCTCAGATTAATCATCTTTATACTGTTTAACTTTCAGTGACAAGCTTTTACATTTATGTTTTAAATAGTCCAGGAAATTCAGGTCAGGATTGACAGCTGGGAACTTCAGTTCCAAAGTTTAAAATTACTTTTCTTCATCTTCTTAATGCTTATAAGTTCAGACACTTGTTTAAGGCCTGTTGGCTTCCAGAGGCATTGGAGCTAACAGTGAAAACATTTGATTTTGGGGGGGTTAACATCCAGAGAAAGAGGCAACATCTAGCTGTGTAGCAACAGAATAATATTTACTTACATCATCAGGTGTTGTGAGGACTACTTATTTAAGAGCACTTGTGTGTTTCTCCAGGGAATGCCATGAATTCCACAGACACCATGTTTATCTAACATTGAACATTTTTTTAGCAATACAAGGAAGCAATTTTACTTAAGAACTGAGACAATTCTTATGCATTAAAATGTCTCCAGTATTTTCTTCTGGTTCCGAGACTGTCCTTGAGATTTTACAAAAATGGCACTTCACCACATTTAAGAGGGATAAGTTTTCAATTTCTGGGATTTAAATCTTGCCTTTTGGAGAAAGCAGGAGAGCTTAGTATTCTCCAAACAGGGCAACCCTGCATCCCAATAACAGATTTCAATCACACACCTTGATCTTGCTTCATTCTCTTTTCTTGCTCTTTTTCTAATGTTTCTTGGTCTGATTTTTAGCTGATCTGTTTACTGACCTTTAAAACCTCTTCTACATCACTTCAGAAACAAGAGGAAGAGTCTTGCCTTGCCTTGCAATGTTATCAGATGTATGAAGTGCTAAACCACTGGAAGCAAGTGATTACCTGACTTTGGGTTTGTCTGGGTTCTAATGAGCAGGGAAAAAATAGATGTGATGAAATTCAAACCTCTGTATATTTTTGGTATAAACTTGTATATGAACATCTTTATTTTGATGTAAAGCCTCCGGATCAAGGGAATAGATTACAGATTGCTTCTAAGCAGTTTTAGTTTAAAGCTATCTAAACCACTTTTGTTTCAAATTAAACTGAAGTTGTGTCAGTTGGCTTGCATTAGTTGGGAACAAAATAAAATGAAGTGAAAGTGCCATTAATCCAAAGTCAGAATGGTTGCACCAGTTAAATTGGTGTGACTGTCTGTAATAAGGAAGACTTAGTGTCATGCACTATTTAAATAATTTATTCAGATGAAATTCTGCCTAGGGGAAGATTTCAAGTAATTACTTCCTTTTCCTTGACCTTCTTTGTAGAGAAAGTTTGTTAAATGTACTGATGCTTTGTCACTTTTTGTTATTGGTAAGAGAAACTTCTTCCCATTGAGTAGTGTCCTTGGTTTTCTTATATGTAGTTCCTCTGGAAAAATAATAAAACAGTTTGTACTGCAGGAAAGAATTTTATTCACAGTTTTTTCAAGATTTCACCCCTCTCTCAGCTATGATGTTCATTCAACACAGGTGAGTTAATTCCAGATCTTCATACAATGTGTTCTGGGATTTCATTTGAAAAAACTGCTGATGTGTTTCACGCGCACAAGGGAAGAGGACATTATTATGTCTTTAGCCAGAGCAGCCAGATGATATCTTGCTTGAGTGCATTTTCAGGACGAAAATGCATTTTATATGAATTTGAGATATCCTTTCACATAATGTTTTCATTTGACTAAGACCTTGGTTTGTGAACACACCAGGGACAAACCTCCCAGATCCCCAGCTTCATCTTTCAGTTCTAAAGTCAGATGTCTCTGTCTTTGCTGCCTCTCTCAATCCACACTCCTCACATTCCCTTGTGTCCTGGGACCCCAGCCACCAAACTGGGGACTTTGTGCTCTGTGTGACTTTGCTTCTGTAAAGCTCCTCTCTGACCCAGAGCTTTGGGCAGGGCACATCAGTCCCGGGGGCTTTTTTACACCTTGTGCTGAGCCTGGATGAGGGATCAGCTGGGCTGGGACAACTGGGTATTCCAGGATGGAGTGGCAAGCAGGGAAGAACCTCTGCGGATGGTTCCTCAGCACTGGTGTTGAAGATGGTGCTGCAGGTAGGCGAGGAGAGAGCTGCTGGCTCTTGGGTTCAGAGCAAGCAAGGGATGTGAAATGCTCCTGTTCTGTTCCTAGGAACTGCTGCTCACTCACCTTTCCAGGCAGCACTGATGCCAAGAACTAGTGGCATGTGCTCAGCCTTTGCCAGTGACACCTGAAGGGCTCACCACCTGCCCCATCGTTTCAGCTTTCTCCAGGCACCTAAAAGGATGAGCCAAAATTTTGTCCCTTCATGCTTATTTCTATTACAAAAAATGGACTAAAAACCCTCCCGTGTTGTCTTGTTTTTAAATGCCGCAGGAAAAGAGTTCTCTCCATGTAGCTTGAAAGCATAATATAGATGTTGCAAAATCAATCACTGTTATTGTATTTAATGGATACTTTTCAACAAAATAGTCTTCTTTTTTTTCTGTATGTTACAGTGTAACTAACCACTCTTGGACAATTTTTTTGTTGGAAACTACTTGCAGTTTGGTGAAAGGGGTAATGCTGGGGCACAGTTGTGGAGGATAAGTTAATGGAAAGGCATACATCATAAAAAATGCTCTGTGCAATGCAGATATGATTGATTGTTTTAGTGATATCCCATAAAGGTTAAATTACCACTGTGAACAAAGTGGTATGTAGAAATTTTTGAGTTACTGTGCTATCCGTTCTATGATCACTCAGAATTTCATATGCTTTTAGGATCATTGCTGGTTATTGTGATTGTATTTGGAATTGACAGATAGGTAGTTTTGCCTTTCCTTCAAAAATCTAGATTGTTATTATTATTGCTATTAGGAATGAAATTCTATAATGGCTTTTCTACTACAGACTTAAATGATACTAATAAAGCAAAGTACTTAGTTCACTAGCATGTCAATAAACCATTACAACAATCCATACATAATTCTAACTCTAATTGGTAGTATATTAAGAGAGTGAGTTTTTCTCAGGGAGACAATACATAGCTCCTGCTTTCATTGGTTGTGAGAGATGTGCTAGACAACTGCTGGGAATTTTGCTTGGTTTGGATTTGTGTCCTTTTTGTTAAAATACAAGATTTAAAATGTAAAGTGTTTTTTTTTACTCTGTGTTTATGTGGTAAATATATATCAGAATTGTTACATTTGGCTTTCCCTGATTGAGGACAAGAGAGAGACGCTTTTCACTTCCTTCAGACTCTAATGAAGGAGTGGGAGCTCCAACCCTGCTCCTCCTCGGTGCACATAGCAAGGCATTACACTTCAGATTGACCCATAGCCCTTCTTTCTGGGACAGCAATTGGGCTCTCTTTCCTCTGCCCACCATCCACTTCCATAAAGTCTGCAGCACTCCAGTGTCTTTTTCTCCTCTGCCAAATTCAGCAGAAAGAGATACAGGCAAGAAGTCATGTTTATTAAAAAAATAGAAATGGACTGAAAAAAACAGGAGCTTTAGAATTTTTTTCTCTTTGTAGGTCACTCACAGTCAAAAAGCTAGAAGATTATATTCAGTACCAAAAAGGTTGATACTTTTTTCCACATATGTGGAAAAATCCTGTATCAAATTATTTTTGTTGGAAGGGACTTTAAAGATCATCTAGCACATGGGCAGGGACACCTTCCACTAGACCAGGCTACTCAAAGCCCTATCCAATCTGACTTGCATCTCATTGATTTAAAATGTTCCCAAATTTAGCCATTAATAGGCATTCTAGCACTTATATGAATATTCAAGGATATTTTGTAGTCAAATCATGTTGTAAAAGGCTACAGAGAAGAATACTTGACACTGCTCTTGCATCAGATATATATGTACATTAATCAAGACTTAGAGAGCTCAACTACCAATTATTTCAGAAAGATAGAACGTAGTTTTTAATGCAGAAGTATCTTTAAGACACATAGTGAGATGGTTTCTGTCTTTAATGAGTTTAAATGAAATCATATCCAGGGCAGTTCATTTTGGAATACAGCATAGGAGGTGCAGGGATGCCACCATGGTTAAAATGAGAACATGGAATGGAGCTCACCACAAACCTTAACACAGAGTTTACTCAATTCTCAGCCATGCCTCTTGCAAAAAGTGTATGTAGACTATTATTAAATATTACTTTTTTCATACAAAAATCAAGCCATGTTCAGCAGTATGCAAAAGGTCAGGGAAGAAGCCCTGAAACCTGAGTGTTCTTCAGCATCTGGGCTTGCTAGCACTCCAGGTTATTTCTAAATGCACAGGAGCATTCAGCTAGCAAGTTACAAACCTTTCTTTGGAGTATAAAAAACTGTATTGTCCAGTGAAAAGGTGATGACTGCTTTTGGGATACCCAGTGCTGCATGTGTAACTTAGGAACAGTGTACCCTGACTGTGATTATCTTTTGTCTTAATCACTTCATGAAAAGGGTGGCTGGTTCAGTGCAGACAGAGGCAGAAATGCTTTGCTTTCTTCTACCCTTGACATTAAAAGGCTGACTCAATACCTTAGGTAATTAGTACAAGGAAAAAAAGCCTTGAGTATATTTAATGCCAACAGATTTAACAGACTGTTTTCCAGGAATGCTGAGCTTTTCTGAATCCCATTAAATCCACAGCAAGGTTCTGTATTCAGCACCACTACAGATCTAACATTTAAAGACCTTTGGAGATCAACTCAACAAAGCAACTGAGCTACCAGCAGAGGGGCTGGCAGCCCCTCAGTGAACAGTGCCAGGTGCTCCTTTCTCTCCCAAAGCTGGAACTTGAGGATGCTGGTAGTGCTTGATTTTCCTGAGCCTGAACCAGAAAAATGATGTGTCCACCTTGCAGAGAAGGATGTGGCTCCTGGTTGGACACACTACTGGGCATCAGCTGGGCCAGCGGCAGGGAGAGCACGGTCACTCCTGCCAGCTTGTAAATCAGTTCTGCTCAGTGTTTTACTTCACATTTGTCAGAGGGGAAGGACATGTACATGGTTAGGGGCAGTGGCTCAGGTGGTCTGTGATGACTCATTGAACTGGGGAAATTCAATTGTTTGCCTTTAACCTATGGTCTCTCCATTCTGCTAGATACATCTTTTTCTGTCTTTATGAAACCTGGATTCTAATTTATGTTCTTGATGCACAGAAATAACATCCACTTCTGAATGCATTTTGATATGTGCCTCACAGGGTAGAGCTTAGTGAACATGTGAAACAATTTTCCAGCTCACTTTCGGCAAGCAAGCTATATTTGCATCGGTACCATCTTGCAAGACCCACACAGCAAGAAGTGTCTGAGTATTACCAGTGATATTGCACAGAATTAACATGCAAAGCCCGGTGAAAGCAGCACTGTGTTTCCTGGGCAATGAGAAAACTCTACAATTCTTACACCCTATCAGATTTCTTTCAAGCATTTCAAGCAATTATTCCTGAGAACACTGGAATTGCATTCAGATAACACGCATCTTTCTTTCTGATTTCTGGTTACATGAATTATTTTTGCTATGGGATTCTTGAAGATTACAGGCTATCAGGAAATTTTCCAGAGTGCTATGTATCTGTCAGACATTCTGGGAGGTTTATGAGAACAGCAAAGACTTGGTTTCCCATGTCATCCTCAATAGGATTGATAGTTATGGAATACAGGTGCTTGAAGACTGGAAGATACTGGAAGATGAGCTTTGAAATTACAGTTTCAAGCTAGCACAGCTGGAGAAAATAAATATCCTGTCAGAATAAAAGGTGTGGAAAAAAACAACTGTGGAAAATCTGGGGAAGCAAGAGTGTAAATTCACTTCATCATAAGGTTGGGAAAGATACTGCAATGGAAATGTTTCTTTACTTAACTTGACTTACAGCACTCCTTTCCCCAGGATCAAGGCTTGGTGCTTCTATCTGTCCTTAGACCAATATGAAACACTCTGAAAGAGGTCCCGAGTGTTCACTCAGTGATCAGACTGCACAACTTGTGTTTTCAGCCTAATCTAGAATTCATAAGGATGGAAGATTTATTGAAGTGCTTTTAAATTCAGGCTAAGGTGCCTTTATGGACATGGCCACAATGGAACTTGAATTGGATCTGCAGCAGCCCAGCCCAGCAGATGCTTTACACGAGGGTCAGAGTGAAACCCTTCACTGGAGAAGCATCTCTGCCTGGGTCACAAGTGGAAGTTCTCACCTCAGACCTTGATGCAAGCTCTGTGTTGCCTGAGACAAGATCTGAAGTGCTCTCTCTAGTGGTGGCTGGGTGCTCCAGGCAGTGCAGTTGGGAATTGTTTCCCTGGGTGATGTTTCTGCCCATTTACAAAAGCTGGTTTGGTAGTTCTGGGTCTGTGTGAGTCAAAGCATAAAGTCTGCTTGGTTCTTTTCCTGCTGCTGGAGCCTGACCTTAGTGAGAGGGCGAGCACACTTCTCCTGGACCAAGCTGATAGCAAAAGAAAATTATTTCCTATATCTGTGTAACTGAGACACCCCCAGCAAGAGACATGACAATTCTAAACAAATATATATCCAGTCTATAGTACGGGCCATTTTAGTAACATTTCATCCTCTGTCTTTCTTCTCCCCTTTTATTACAGACACTCTTGCTTAGCTATTCTGTCTCCATCTCTGCTGCTTTCCATTCCTTTGTCTTTGACCACATTTCAATTACCTGTTCTGGAAAGAGACCCACCCCTGTGTGCTATCAGCAGTGGAAAATTTCAAGGTGATATTTTAGAAGGGAGTAACTAAACTGTGCATAGAGCCCATTAATATCAATTATGGGTGTCAGATCAATACCAATAGCAGTGATATTGTTTAGAAGCCTGAATTAACGTCATTATGCTGCCCACTCAGCTATGGGCATTTTCAGACACAATATACTATTTGCATTTTATTATAATGTATCTTTTCTGAAAATTCCCATCATGGTGGGGACATTGCCATGTCATCAGGCAACCATTCACATAGATGATATAGAGTGCTGGGCTGACAGGAGCACCCTGCAGTGGCACTGTTGTGACAAGGAGTGTCCTTAGGATGGATTTCTCCCTGCCAACTCCCTCTCCCTCCTGCCAGGCCTTCCAGGTCCTTTCATGCTCTCTTCTTGCCCTGTGCAGCTCCTGGTTTTTCTTACTGGTTTATCTTGTGAGGCAAAGAGTGCCACCACCAGGGCAGGAAAAATTAATATAGTAAGGGGATTTTGGCTTTAAAAAATGTATTACAAAAACAATTACTTAAGAAATAACTAATGCTCCTTGTGCCTCTTTTTCTTTCCAGGCTCTGAGATGCCTGGGGACCTCAGCCTCACCAGTTCTGTCTCAGCAGTCAAAAGAGTTGGCACTCTGTTAACTGGGTGCCCACAGGCATATCTTAAATAACCTCATCAGTATGGAAAATTCTAATTGGCCTCTTCTTCTCGGACCTGCCAGAATTAAAAAAAGAGAAAGATTCTCAGGAGACTTTCCCCAACAAAACCAGGATAATATTATTGCCACTTACATAACATTACTGGTGAGTCTTATTGAAATAGCCTACACAGTTCCAGCTGGATCAGGATAGTGGTGGCCAGCTTCAAGGAGATTTACAGACCTTCACTTGTTTAGTCTGGCAAGTGAAGGCTGAGAGCAGGGTGTGATCACTGCTAAATTCATTATGGGGTTAACATCAAGAAAGGAGAAGAGTGATTTACACTTAAGAGTGATGCTGGCACACTCTCAAATGGGTGTAAACTGATCTTGAATATACTTGGCCTTGGTTTTAGAAGAAAGGACCTGCTACCCTGAAGCAGTGAAGCCCTTAATCAGAATAGTGTGGACCAAAAAAAAAAACAAAGTTAGATTAAAAACCGGCACCATTCATTTTTGGAGACAGCTGTATGTTGTAGTGCTGCCATGGCAGGAAGGTCAGTTCTGTGACCCAGAAGGCTCTCTCAGTCCTATATCCATGTTCCTCAGAGCCTTTGTCAGAAAAAATAAATTTATAACAATATTGACACTAAAATCACCCTTCAGAGGCAATCTTCAGTGTCTTCAGCGTACTGTAAAGAAAGGTGGGAGATGGGGAGGGATTTCATCTTTCATATTGCTATTGATTTACTATCTCAGTTCATAACAGAGAATAGCACCAGCCTGCACTCAGTTCATACTTGAAAGTTGAAGATTTTTCCTCTTCAGAAACAGAGATTAGAAATTTTGTTTAAAAACGAAGCTCAGATTCTGCAGATGTTCAAGAATCTTTGATGGGAGTAAGGGAGGGATTCCTGATTCATCAGTGATTGAACTAAAGTGTATTTGAGTAGGATGTCATTCCTTCATTATAAAAGAAAATAGACAAAGCAGGAATGCCACAACAGCATTTCTTCTTCATTTCATAGTACTCAAAAAAGCAATGATGTTTCCCATTGAAACTTTGGATTTGACAAATAGCACTATCAGCTTTGCATAAAGCTTTTCTTCTGAACCACTCCTGATGAGAATGGGATTTGTAGTTTTAAAGAGCCAGTCTTAGAGATTATGGTCTACCATGCTTCATATTATTTCTGGTTCGGAGTTTGATAAGATTTTTTTCCTGGAAGTCCAGATTTTCCCTTCCTCCTAATATAATTTTGCTAAACATGAGTTAAGGGTCAATTTAGGTTAACAGACTCTTCTTTTTAATTTTTCTCCTTTCATGCTACTTTAAGGAACTCTGTCATTCACTATTAAAATGAAAATATTCTAGCAAAACTTGTGATTGCAACTGCTTGAAAATTTTATCCCATCTGCAGAAATGTCGAGGCCTTTCATGGGAGCTTCCCATCAATTTGTCCTTTTTAATACAGCCTCCCATGAGTCAGGCCTTTATGTAATCCTATTTACCAATGGCTGCAAAGTCATTTATACAATGAGGAATGCAGTAAGTGCTCTCATTTGAAATCAAAATATTGAATTCCACATGTGGCTAGTGTAGCAGACTACGTGGTTGAACTAAAGATACCCTTTGCAGTTTCATCATCACATGCTAATTATTTCTTTTCCTATTTCTACATTGAAGACTGGAAGAAATAGTTTTTATTGTGCTGTAGTTCAAGGCAGATGATTATGAATTAACTCATACCAGAAAGGCTGATTTTTCATGAAGGAAACTAGTCTTGTTTGCCTCATCAGCTCACTTTTTTGAAACATTCACTATTAAACTTTGTCAGTCATATTCATAAGGGGACATTTGATATAGTTGCAGTCTCATACAGTTGCAAATGATGAGTTAGAAGCACCAGCCTAGATGAGTTTTATCTGAATGAACACTGGTAAATGTGCTGGCTAATTAGACAGCGAGCAATTGAAGTCACAGGGGGGGAAAAAAAGGGGGAATTATCTAGACAAATCCTGAGCAGCCGTGTTTCCTGCTGCTTCACACATCAAGCAAAAGCCCTTGACCCTGCCATGGGATGCAAGACTTTACACAGGCGAAATGTGAATGAAAGTGGCGGATCTGTGGCAGGGGGATCACTGTGCCTAACCTGCAGGAAAGCAGGAATGCTCCTTCCTGCTCCTAACCTGCAGGAATGCAGTTCCCTGTGCCTAACCTGCAGTGGTTCCGTGTCCTGTGTTGGAGCTACACTGCAGTCATGCATGGAGAATGTCAATCTGACCTCTGCAGAAGATAGGAATTCATAACAAATCCACCTCCACCTGTGTGTTGTTACTTTTCTTGTCATGTGCTTTCTACATCCTCACCTCTAAAGTAATCCCCTAAGTGCAGCTTCCCAGTTCCACACTCCCTAAAGCAGGATGTGTGATGTTCAGCAGGTACAAGGCCATCAGAAAACCTCTCCATGTCAGCCTGGAGTGGCACTGCGCCGTGGGAAAGCGTGTGCCTGCATTGCAATCGATAAAACATTGGTCTCTCTTTTCTCTAATGCTGCTCAGTGTCCATCTCCTCTTGCCTCTAGCAGGGACAGATGCTGGGAAACAAACCTCAGACTGACATGGTGCTGAAGCATTACTCGCAGGCCTACATATATAAAGGCTCATATAGAGAAACTTACATATGTAAAAGACAGCTTATAAAACAAAAACAAAAAACAAACAAAAAAATCCACAAAAACCAAACCAAACCAAAAAAAAACCCCAAAAAATTCAAACAAAAAAATCAAAATAAACAAACAAAAAAAACCCAACAAAAAAACCAACCAAACAAAAAAAAAAACAAACAAAAACAACAACAACAAACCAACAAAAAAAGAAAACCAACAAAAAAAACCCAACCCAAAACCAAAAAAAAATCCCTCAGAAAGTTAAACAAGCCAGTGTCTAAATGAATCCTGAACAGATTTCTTCCCAGCACCAAGGTAGTGGCAAAGGAACTATTAATACTTTCAAAGACAAGATATGATGCAAAGTCTGCATGGGAGGAAGGAGCTAAAGCCAGCAAAAATGGACAGTCTGCAAAGAGCACAGAATCTGATCACTGTGCACATTCACTGGATCAAAGAAGAAGGATGAAATCAGTGGGACATTTCCACAGTAATAGAAAGAAATTTAACCTATCACCTGCATCCTGAGTGAAGGCTCCATCCATTGTATTACTGGCTATAATGAGAACTGCCTCCTCTTTGAACAGAAAAAAGCATATGTAACAATCTTCTTCTTGCAGTACTTAGTCCTCTCATTTTCCTGAAGGGGTCTTAGGACTAAAAGGCAAAATAACCTGAGTAAAAAATTCAAATTACACCTTTATCTCCTCTTAGTGTTGGTACCTCCTATTCTAGGAACCCAAGAATCACCTGTGGGTAGGAAGCATCATCAATCTGCTCATTGCAAAAGCCAGGCACCACCACACTCAGTGTGTCCACACCTCCTGTTTTAGCTGTAGACCTCAGATATTGTGGTAGTGAACACAGTGGGAAGTCTAATGAGGAAATTTGCTATCTAACAATTTGTTATAATAATCTTTGTTTTTTAGAGCAGATTAGGAACAGTTTTCAGTGCACAATGCATGTGACCATTCTTGCAATAGAGATGATGAACCATAAAACACCTGATCACCATAACAAGCCATCAAAGCAAATCTGTGGAATATGTCATATGTGATATCTGATGGGCCATGGAACAGAGGGTGAGGAAGTCCTGCATCAGATCCCTGCAGACACAGCCTTTGCCACGCGGATCACAGGTGCAGCTCTGGTTCTCCCCTGAAGGGAATAAGCTCTTAAATGGACTTTGCAACATTCATGACAAGCAATTATGTCCAGGTCCATGACATTAAATGCACAGACATGGCAGCACAGATCTTGGAGGCTGTCACAAATTGACACTAAATAAATTGTCCAGGACCCTGGCTTGGTGGAGCAGTTGCTTTTTTTGAAAATAACACAGTGTTTTTTTCTCTGCAGCCTGGATTAGAGCAGCAATGCAATTGCTTACTGTTATGAGGATTAATTGACCCACTCAGTTACTTCAAGCCAGTGGAAGTTAAATGGGGACATAAAATCTGAGCATTAGTCAGTTATTTAGAGCCCAACCAAGGACTCTTTCTTTTGTCTCACCTCATTCACTATACCACCCTGCTGTCAAAAATAGCTCTACTTAAAATGATGACATGCCAGTACATGTTTTGTATACAAACTATTAAAACAATGTTGTTCAAGCTGCTCAAACATGGAAAAGAGAGGCAGTGTCAGAGCTTTGGGTTTAAATGTAATAAGGTTGGTTTGTCCACTTTCCAACCTAATCCTTTGGACAAATGTATTTAACATCCATCACTGATAAATCTGAGTAAGAGATGCATTTTGGTACAACATGTGACTCTCATGGCTAGCAAAATGTGCCTCAGAAAGTGGTACCATCCTTTTAATGGCAGGACAATCCTACAGTCCTTTAAAGAAATTTTAGTTAAGATTTTGTTTTGTGGCCTTAAAACCAAATTGAGAAGCTCAGAAGCTCAGAATTGACTCAGCTTGGTCATAAACCAAGATTGCTATATAAAAGAGGAGATAAGACTGATACAGCTGGAATGAACATATCTATGCAAAGATATATCTGTATCTATAAATACATGTATGGCAGAAATGTATGTTAATATATTAGAAGAATAATTTCTGTAGAAAAATCTACTTTAAATTAAGGAGGGTGTAACATTTGCAGAAGTGGTAAGAAACATTGAACTGGAAATTAGCATTTCCTGTAGTACATAAGTTACTTTGATCTTCCATAGAAATGTGAGATTGCAAGTTAGCCATAATTGCTTTGCCCCCTGTTTTTAACCTCAGTTATTCTCATCTTGATCAGACTTTGAGAAAGTCCTAAGAAAATTATATGTTCTCTCTTCAAATTAGAGTCAAGCAGCACATCTTTTCATGGCACTCTGAAGGGTTAAATCTGTCCTGCAGCTGAGGTGAAGGACAAATTGGCCAACAACCTACCACAGTCCCTTTTCCTTATGTGTGGACTGGCAAGATTGTACCTTGGCACTGAGCTCTTTGCCTGTGTTTCTACATGCCTCCAGCCAGGCTCAGAAAGAATCAGGTATAGATGTGACTTTCTGGAAGTCTTGAGAGAACCAGGAATGGGTAAAACCAAATTTAGAGCTAGATCTGCCTCCTAACAGTGTGACTGAGAGGTCATACTCATTTATTCATTGAAAAGGCATGGAAGCACTCCTATAACATAAAGAAGCTTATCAATATGAGTAGATGCTCATACTAGTGAGTAAGGCTTTCAAAATTCTGTCTGGAATTTTGATGTGAAATGAATTAATGATTTAGCAATGAAACAATGGGGAGAATGGAGCTGCCTGCATCTCATGGTAGAGGCAGATATATGATGGCACATGCAGAAAACAGTCCTACAAACCAGTCCTAAATATAGTCCTAAATAAGGTGGGGACAAAATAGAGTTGTAAACACACCTGGGGCAAACTGCAGTGAGAACCAGATCTTGTAAGCTGTGGTGAAAACACCTCTCTGGTGGCACATGCCTGGGAGATTGCAGGCGTGACGTTGCACTGTCTTGGAAGCAGCTGGGATTTGATGAGGTTGGGTCTAATTTAGATAACATGGAAATGTCACAACATCCAGCCTTAAGGCAGGCTCAGAAGATAGGCAAAGTGGCAAAGTTGTGGCTCAACCACTGTTTCACACACACAAACCACAGCAGACCCTGCAGTGGAGATCATGCAAATATAAACAGTGGTAAAAATGTAAAAACCGCTGGAAGAACATACTCCTGAGCCTCAGGGTATCCCCACCAACCTCAGGCCTCCAATCTAGACACTGCTCTGTGAGCCACAGGATGACTTAGCCCAGGGTTGGATTCAGCCAGAGCGCAGAGATGTTCCTGGCTTGGCCTTGGAGCATCACCAGTCTCCTGGGTCAGTGCAGGGGGTGGGTTTCCAGGTGGTGCTGGGCTGATGCTCTGCTGCAGTCAGCATGAGACACTGGTAAAAGCAAAAATACCTGTCAGGGCTCAGTGCTGGGCAGGAATGATTTTGTCTGTGTCACAGGTTGCTCTATATCCTTGAAGAGACCATAGCCCAACATGGACATCCCACTGATGGGGCAAGACACTTGGTTCAGCAGTTCAGAAAAATGTGTCAAAGCCTGTTTCTAACAAACAGGATTTCTTTTCAGCTTGTAGCTTTGCTTAGTCTGTCAGGGTATTTGTAATATTTTAACATCTGTTACACTGAAAACAAGCTCTTTTTTAATATCACAGTTTTATCTCTTTTTTTTTTTCTGATTTTACAGAGCATGGTGTCTCTCCATGCTGCAGTCCTGTAGGGATGCTCTCCCATCCAAGATAATGACCTGCTCATAAATAATGTTACAAACTGGCTGGAATTTGCCATTGACTTCCACAGATTCCCAGGAGTTTGTGACCAAACTGGCCAACTTTCTTTGGTCATGGAGAAGGAGCAACACGAGAGACACGAGTTGAGCAGTGCCTTTGGTACTGCTTTAGCAGGGAGGCTTTCAGAACTTCATCCACAGTGTCAACCTGAGCTAACTGGAACCTACATCTTTGTCATGTGCCTGCTAGATATATTGCATCCACCCATCCACCCATCCATCCATCC
>VRYO01002734.1:10315750-10343489 GCA_009812075.1 Sialia sialis
TGAGTGAGTCCAGATTGCTGTTCTGGATATGAGCCCATGGCTGATCCTTACCTTACAAAGAAGCCCCTGACTCCCTTTGGGATGAGCTGCAAAATAAAAGCCTGAATTCAGTTTTTACAGGTATTGGTCATTCAGAGGTCTCTGTCTATTCCCACTGAGGGCTGCATCAGTCCCCTAGCCCGTTGTGTTCTGTGGAGAAAAAGCCATGGTCAGCACCTCTCCAAGACTGAGACACAGCAACTCCAGGAGGAAATAAAAGGATTGATCTTCTTCCTCTGCCAATATCCCAGTCACTGTAGTGAGCTTGTCCTGAACTTCAAGAAAACATCTTCAGAGACCTCCAGAGATTGATCTCCCAGCTTTCCTCACTTCCTCAGCTCTTCTTTACCCACCAGTACCTACCAGGGTCTCCAGTTTTCTGCAGTTACTCAGCTATGCCTGTGAGGGAAATGAAGCTGCATCCTCAAGGACTCTGAAAAATAAAGTGTGGCCGGGAAAGTCTGGGAAAGATGGATTTTTTCTGCAAAAGGGGCCACAAAGCAGTGTTTCACAAAGCACAGTTTCCAAGGTGTTTGTGTGGGATGGGAGCTGCAAAGTGATCTCAAGGCATCAAGGAGCATTCCCTTCCATTTCTGGCTGTGCCATAAAACCCTCATAGTAAACAGAGGCTTTTGTGTGTACCAGGTGTCCCCATGGCAGAACTGGGGCATGCAAGAAATAAAAGAAGCACTGGTTAAGCAATGCTTTCCTGGCATCAGGATGGTTTTATTCAGAGTTCCAGCTCAGGAGAGGATGATCTTGTACCTAAAGTATTCTGAGAGACTCAGTCAAGCCCTGGCTCTTCCACAGGGAGCTGTGGGGATGCGTTTGTAATCTGGTGGGAGGCTGAGCTGAAGGCCATATATGTAGATGAAGAGAAGCTGAAGAGAGAAGACTTTTTTTGATTTATCCCTGCTGGCTCAGACATACATCTTAACCCTTCCAGCCTTAGCCCTGACAAACACAGAGCAGTGCCTCTGTGGGAGCCCAGGAAGCTCGGCGCCTGCCATCAGCTGTGCTTCCTGGCTCTTTGCACAAAGCACAGAGCTAATGGCAGAGAAACCTGTGCAAACAAACAGAGACTGCATAACTGCATCCCAGGATGGGACAAAATCCCCAAAGCTCACAGTCATTTCCCAGAGAAAGCTGGAGGCATTTACAGGGCTGTGGTCCTGGAGGGGGTTGGATAAATGGCAGGGAGGTCCCCAGGCAGTCCTGCCCTGGCTCCCAGCTCTGTCTCATCACCAGAGGGTGCACAGGTATGTGGGGCCTGGGCAGAGTTACCTGGGTGCTGCTGTGCACAGAGAGACCAGGACTGGGCACTTGGCAGGAGGAGGGAAGGAGGGGAAGCTCCTGAACACAGAGGGAAAAGCAGCCATGCTCCCCCTGTGAGCTGGAAACAGCTGGGGAAAAGTGATGGGGGCAATGTGCCTCTCAGGATCCCTTCCACAGAGGCAGAGGAAAATGCACATTTCATTTGCCCTCCTGTGCTGTCCTTCCCTGGAGGCTGCAGGTGCTGTGGTGGCCACAGGGCTCCCTGGATGGGGCATTTTGGAAATGAGCAGAGGAAGGAGCAAAGAGGGATGTAGCCACAAGGATGTTTCTGCTGAGGCAGCTGAGACCCCACCATGGAGCTTCTTCATGCTCAGCTGTCAGAGCAGCTTCACAGCAGCCCCTCAGCCACAGAAAGGTCACCCAGCCCACCACAAAAGCCTTCATTTACTGAGAACAACTTTTGAGACAAGCAGACCCCACTGCTTTCAGGATTCTGCTGTCCCCTTGATCTCCAGGTCAGGGGCACCAGTGGGGTCCTGCATTGTCTTCCAGGGGTTGTGGGCTGCATTGCAGCACCTTGTTCCTTCCTCAGCAGGGTCAGATGATGCCTGCCAGGCTCTTCTTTGCTGTGTGCACACATGCAGAGATGGAAAACTAATGGGCAATTACTTTTCCTGGAAAATGGTGCTGAGCATCACTTACCAGAATCACAGAAAGCCTTCCACATCCCACAGGGCCCCCACAGCCAGGAGGGCAGTGTGGAGGGAAGGGTGGCCTGCAGGAAAAGCTTGTCCCAGTGCCATCATTCTCTTGACTCACCTTGCAGTAAAGAAAATGAATGCAGTAAGTTGGATAATAAAAAACACAGAAAAGGCATTCCTATATTATTCCAGTTATTGTTACACATGCTTCAGGACATGGATATTTTTTCTTTTAAAGTACAGACATTATAGATAAAAGTTGTTTATAAAACTCATAAACAATATTATTTTAAACAACAGTTGCACAGAAGTATTCTACCATGGGTCAGCTTCCTGCAATCAAAAACTCTACTGGGAAACTGGGTTTAATTTCCTCTCCACTGCCATTTTTTATGTGATGCTGAGCAGCTTTCTTAATTGCACCTCATCTCAGTTTCCCATTCATAAATAATTATACTTCCTTTCCTACAGACTTTTTTCTTAATTTTAAAATTACATCCAAAAAAGCTACTCAGGATGCAAAACCTGTATACTGCAATGTTGAGAAATTAATGTTGCATTGAAATTGTCTTGATTCTGCCTCTTGAACTCCCATTTTGGACTGTCCCTGAGGCACAAGTGATTCGACAATTAAATTCTGTAGCATAATGCAGATAGGGAACAGAATTAAGGTTGCACACTAATCACCCCTTTCTTTCATCTCTGATGCATGACTTTGAAGCTTAAATAGAATTCTTTTAATGTATTGCTAAGTGTCACTTTCTGTGTAATTTAAAAAAAAAAAAAAAAGGGGTAAAACGGAATTATTTTATGTCTGCTCTTGTCTTTTTGTGTGTGCTTTTATAGAGTGTTCCTGGTGAGGGCACACTGACTCCTGGGCACTGTCACCACCTCTGCTTGGGTCTGGTCACACCACAGGACTCTTGTGCAAAGCTGCTGACAAGGGGTGACACACTCAGAGACGGGAGGAGAGGGAAGGACTGTGTCTCTTCCCATGTTTCTACAGCATCCTGTCCAGCCAGAGCTGTTTATCAGACCTGGAAGGGACTCACAGGGCAGCTGAGGCCACCCCAGCTCACCCTTGCTGTCCCAGCTTGGAGGTTCTGTCCGGATGGGATGAGCTTGTCCCATCCATGGGTCTGGAGTTGCCTCTCCCAGCACCCCCAGCCCTGCTCTGCAGACTTGCTCTGGGGCACAGGAACAGTCAGGATCAATTAATCTGAAAATACACAACTAACTTTTTCCAGGAGAAACATGAAAGGACAGAAGAGAAATTGCTGTTTTCAAAATTCATAACTCAGCAAAATCTAGGTGAATTCTTGTGGAAAAAGAAAATGCATTTCCATAGCTCCAGGGATTCCTTCTGCAACGTTCCAAAGGCTGGTTGCAAGCACCAGCAGTGCGGAACCTCTCAGTGACAGAAAGTATTAAAAGGTCCAAACAGATGGGTTAGTATTGACAGCAGTGGCAGCAGCACAGTCCTGCACCAGTCTGTTTGGTGATGCTGGGATCAGTTCCCAGGTCAGCAGGGGACTGCTGTGGTTCCTTGGGCTTTGTGTGTGGGTGTCACTGGGTGTCTGTGTGCTGCTGTGTGTCCCCTGTGCATCAGCCTGGTCTGCTGTGGAAGCCAGAGTGCAGTGAGGTGTGCTGCCCTGATGTGCTTCCCCAGGGAGGGCTGGCAGTTCTGGCTGCAGGGGAAGAAATATTCAGTGAATCTGCAAAATGTGGGTCCGTGTAGTGTTATGGGTGAGGTTTGTGATTTATTTTCATTTAATATAAGAAGTTCCTTAATAGCAAATACCTATCCTGCCTGTGCTGTTTGGATTGCTTGGCAGAGATGTCACATCAGTATTATAAAGTAAGGTGACCAGGAGGATTGAAAGCCTGCCAGTAACATCATCCAGTAGCAAGAGCATCACAGCCTGCCTCTCCTGCCCAGGAGATTGTAGGAGTCCTATGGAAACCCAGCTCCTGTCAAATGGAGAAACCTGGTCTTTTCACCAAGAAAGTCAATGGTCTGAGCAGGAACTGCTAAGGAGAGTGCAGCTGGGATGGCTCTGCTAACTCACAATTAAAATGGAAGAAATATTAATTTCTAAAAAGCTGACTAGAGACAGGAAACAAGTGAAGAAATTAACAGATTGAGCAGCACGGGCCATTTAGAGTCCTGGAGATATCAGGTTCAGGAAACAGAACAAGTGTACACACTGGTCAATTCAAACAGATCCAAAGGCCATGGTCATTTTTCTGGGTCTGATTTCTGGGTCTCAATTTTGGTAGCCCTGTCTCTGTTTGGTGTCTGACGAGAGAGAGTTCATTGCATTTACTGCTGACCCCATGCTTGCCTCCTTCAGAGCAGGATGCTCTGTTGGGGATGAGAATGGCTGCAATATTTTGGCCAGGCCAGGGGCAGCATGCAGCCCCGGTCCCTTGGCTGGAGTGTGATTGCAGGAAAGGTCCCCACAGTCCCTGGGCATGACAGGGCAGAGCTGTGCAAACCTCTCCAGCATTTACCACAGGAATTCGAGATGAGACAATGCTTCCTCAGTTCACATACCGCCCTTAAAGGCTCCAAACTCCTGTCAAGAAAGGCTTAAAAAGCTTCAAAAAAAAGCCAGAAGGTGAGTGGGAACAGGCTTCCCTCCCTGCTCCCTGAATGAATAAACTGGGAGTTGTAAAAAGAAAGGGTTGGTGAAACTTCCTTTGTATTTTGCCAGTGAGTTCACAAACTAGACCTATTCTATTGATTTCTTCTTGCTGAAAGGTAAGCACAAGCCCTTATCAGTGGGTAAACATACTGCACCCAGGAATTTGTTGACCATGATCATAGCAAAGGATGTAGTAAACTCACATATTGGATTATTTGCAAATTGCAGCAGTGAAACGAATCTAACCTTTCAGCGGCTCTTTTAAGTGGTATTATTATTAGCCCTTGTTCAGAGGATGGCAGGCAGGCAGCCAGTAAAGCACTTAGAGTTTGCCATCATCCATCTGCTCCTCTATAGATTTGAAGATTGTAGGAATTTTCCTTTTTAGGACTTACTTGGAATATGATTAGTGGACCTCTTGCCACGTTGCTATACAAGTGTGTCTGTGTGCTTCAGGCAGAAGTATGTGACAGGTATTTTATCAATGGGGGACTCTCAATTGAACAGTATTTCCATTCATCTCTCTGTTTGCTTATTTGTGTAGTAAAGCTACCCCTGGTGTTCTCGAAACACACATCAGGATTGCAAACATTTTGTGTTGCAATAAGAGAGTTATCTGAGCAGATGCCCATAACCTTCCTGCTCCCCAGGAAATTAAGCATAAAATTAAAAGCCCTTATTTTTAAATACTTGAATGACATGGGTTTTTTTCTCAATTGTCACAACTATAATTGCAAGAACAGCTAGTGGAACAGTGTCTGTTATCCTAGGTATCTCACAGTCAAGGATTATTATTATCAGATGCAGAGAAGGAAAAATTTAGCCCTTGTCACTAGACATATACAGTCAGAGCAGTCAGATTATTCTGCTGTTCCTGGCATTTTCAATATGTAGCCTGGTCAGCACTGGCCTGGCAGAGCTCATTTCAGAGCTGACATTAATGGGGCTGGGAGCACTGAAGGCAGTTCAGCCCTTCTGGTGAGGTACTGGAAGCCGGGGGATGTGATTTACATGGACTTCAGTTCACAGGGAAGGTTCAATAAGGTAATTTCTTCCTTGAATTCCTTCAGGGTTTCCCATTCACTATTTCGTAAATATGGACAAGATCAAAGATGTAATTATGTCCAATTATGTTAATATACAAGAATTTTCTCTTTCCAACAGCCTTTTAACACCATAGCTTTTACCTGGGCTCCCCAAAAGCCCTGCAAAGCTTTTGGGTTTCACCTGCTCTGCTGCTCCAAGCTCCCAAAAGGTGCATTTCCAGAAGTTACTGTATTTCATTTTCTCTCTGATGAGCTTGGGACGGGCTGGGAGCATCATGTCTCCCAGGAAGCCTACAATATTCCTAGCAGTGTCTCTGAAGTGGTCTGTGTGCCAGAAAGCTGGATTCCCTCCTTCCAAGAGGGAATTTGACCTGTGGAGAGGTGAGCTGTATAAATATTTCTCTAATTCCCTGTGCAGCCTGGTTCACCTACACTGTGTTCTGATGGTCAGAGCACCAAATGAAGGTCTTGGTTTCTAAATGCAACTGGTCAGTGCAGTGAGTTCAATCAAGAGGCAGCTCCTGCTCCAAGAATGCAACAGAATTTTCTAACCCAGGCTAGGACATGGCAGGACTCATCCAGCACACCCCTGTCAAAGGGTCTGGACAAATGGTTTCTTAGAGAGCTAGATCTGCAGGCTGTAATGATAATAAATAATAAATAAGCCAGTCCTACCACGAAATGCATACATGGACAAAATGATACCTCCTTACATCTCTTGCCATGTGGATGGGGACAGTTCCTGTAGAGTCGATAGTGCTTGTGAGAAGGGCAGCTGGCAAGGCTACAATTTGGATGTGGGGCCAGGTGAGATGCCAGGTGAGATGCCAGGTGAGATGCCAGGTGAGATGCCAGGTGAGATGCCAGCTGTCTGCTCGCCCCAGCCTTGGGCTGGTCACTCCCTGTGGAGCCTTTTCCGTGCAGCTCAGCCGGTGCCACTGCTCCCACCCCGCTCCATCTGCAGGGCTCTGCCAGCCCAGAACCTTCCCCAGACACACTGGCAGTGAGTGGCTGCTGACTGAGCACACCACCAGCCTTTGAACCCATTTTCTGTGTCTTTCACAGGCAAAAACCATCGCCTAATGTTTTGTCTCCTAATATTTCCTTGCGGCTTTTGGTGAGGTTTGAGTTGGCAGTGGCTGCAGGGCATGGAGTGCTGTGATCTCAGGGCAGCTCTACTGACTGGTTGATGTTGCTTTAGTACATGCACGGACCAGTGTGTGAGGAACACAGGAATTGGGGTGAAAAAAGTTTAATTCTATGGCTTTGAAGGCATTGAAGCATGTGTTCAACTCCTATGGACTGCAGCAGGCTGTAAGGACCTGCTGAATTTGGCTTTTGACTGGAGTAAATATACTCAGATTCAGCTTGGATAACTTTGAATAACAAACTCTTCCAGGTTCAAAAAATGCACCTTGTGGCTCATTAAAAATGATTTTCCCCAAGGCTCCTCTGAACATCTGCAGTCAGTGCTGTCCCTTTCTCCCACACAATACAATCTGTCCAAATCCTTTCCTTGAATATAAATGCATTTTTATCAGGGAGAAGATCCCCTTCACCAAGGAGGGCCCCTCTCAGCAGGGTTTCACATCCTTCCATTTCAGCAACCCTCTTCCCACAGCATGAACCCTGCTCTGGCTTCCAGGAAGAGCAGCCTCTCACCTCCAGGCATCCCTAAAAAACAGGCAGCCCATCACTGGTTCCCAGACAGCACTGCTACAGGCACACTGGAAAATTGATGAGTATTTAAAGGTAGTAGTATAATTTTCCTTTTGATCCTTTGTGCCTGGAGAAGACAAAAGGGAAGGAGAATAAAAGCTTTCACAGAAAATGGTGGCAATAAATCCTCTGCCTGAAATACCTGGGCTGTGGCATGTTTTGTTCTCTGGTTTTCAGGGTTCTTGTCAGCAAGTATTGAGCGCCCCTAGCTTTCAAATCAACTTTCTCTGAGCACTTCTCAAACTGGTTGTCCAGACACACCAACCATTTTTTTGGAGCATTTAGGATGTGAAACTCAGGCAGGCTGCTCTTTCTCTATATAAAACTGAAAGAACATGAGGGATAGGAGGAAAAAAAGAAACTATTTTGCATAGGAAAACAGCAGTTAGCAACTATGCTTAAGAAAATTGCAGAATTTAAAAAGAATTAAGAACTTCACAAAGAAAGGCATTTTCACAGTACCTGCTAAGATATCCAAACTGCAGCATAGGCAACTAACAAAGACAAAGCTATTACAACAGGTGTAAGTCTGGTTTTAAGGTTCTGCAGATTTGGCATTAGCAAAAAACAGTGACCAAAGGTCAGATGAAGTTAACACTCACAATATTTGGTGTTCAGACTATGTTTAGAAAGCATTATTTTCTGGCATTTTTACTTTCAAGTTGTTGTTGCCTGAGCTGTGTCACATATAGGAAGAGAGCACTGAACATGTAAAGACTTTCTTCACTAAATTATTTAGTGCTCATGAAAGGTGCCAGATGGAGAGCCTTGGGGACTCAAGCCTTCTTTTCATCTGCAAAACTGCCTTAGAATAAGAAGTGACAAATTTACCAAGCTCAGGGGGACAGGTTTGCTTTGCCACCAAGGAGGCGACACACAATGTGTGAGTCCAGGCTGAGACACAGCTCTGCCTCAGCTGGCTGGGCTGCTGTTTGCTCAGAACTCACCAGTTCTGCTGGCAGGTGGGTTTGAACTGGTTCAACAGTCCAGTGATAAGGGAAAAAGAAAATCACTTCTTGTCAGGGGTGGGGCTGGATGATTTGATGGACTGTTTGTTGTTCCCTGCCTCCCACTGTGATGATCCTGTAAGTAATGAGCCATCCAGTCTTCTGAAACACTCGAGTTGTTGAGCCCAGTCAGTGTGAATGGAAGGTCCTTTGCAGATTAATAAACTGATAGATGTCTGTCCACATAGTCAAAGTTAAACATATAACAAAAAATTACATAATGAGCAAAAAAAGGGCTAAGGAAACCCACAGCTGCTGTATGCCAAGGCACAAAGGGTAAGATTTCTTTTTATGCATTTTTGTCCCAAGACAGAAGGCAAACCTGTTCAGTTTGAGGTGAATTCATTACCACAAGTGCAGCAAAAGTCTGAACTGCAGCCACTCACCATGATGTAATTCATTGGCAATCTCAGAAGTGACCTGAGTCCACCTAAAACACAAGTTGCTCTCTTCAAGCCAGAGTGGGATCACACCAGCTGGTAAATGATGGACTGTACAAACAGAGAAAAAGGACAAAACTTAGAAGGGCTGACAAAACTCATCATAACTTAGGGCTGCAAAAAGGGAATAAGAGATAGGGAGTCCCCAGCCCAAAAGGTGTGTCCATGACTGATATATGAGATTATGCCCAGGGGTGCAAGAGGAATTTTTCCTTCTCTATCAGAAGAAACCTCATCGCAGAAACAATCTTCAGCTCCCAAGAAGGTGCTCATAGGAAACCACATCAGCTGCCCAGTGCTGTGTCACCATGGATCTGTCAGGGGCAGGTAAAAGCTCTGTCAGCTGCCTCTGTCAGAGGCCACCAAAGGGGAGGAGGGCTGTGGGTGCCAGCAGGCTCCAGGCCAGACTACAATAAAAGAAGTTTCTGCGGGCCCTGGAGAGGGAATGTGCAGAGGGTCTGGTTCTGATGCAATCCAGACCTTATCTGTGCTCTTCCAGAAGTTTTGGGACACCTGCAAGACAAACCTTGTTTCTGGACTGTGACTCCAGGCCATTCTTCTGGAATCTGGCTGGGCACCTCAGGCTGGCTTTTAATCCTGAGCCAGTGCCATAGCATGGATGAATGGCACCAGCTCTGCTCTCAAGCAAAAAGTGAGGAAGAGGCAAGAGGTTGGCTGTCCTGCCTCTGAGCACAGCTGTGGAGAGGGAAGCACTGGCAGAGGATGGTGTGAGGCAGGGGAGAGCA
Organism: Sialia sialis; assembly: GCA_009812075.1. Lineage (NCBI taxonomy): Eukaryota > Metazoa > Chordata > Aves > Passeriformes > Turdidae > Sialia > Sialia sialis. Next base: position 10,325,372 of record VRYO01002734.1, read on the forward strand.
TCTTCCACATGTTCCCATACCTGATCTTGTGGAAACACCAGCCAGCTCCAAGGAAGCAAGCCCAGAGGGGTCTTTTTTCACAGCAGCTCTGAATGGATGATCCCAAAGAGACCCAAGCAGTTGGATACATCATTTTGTGGATCTGAGCCATGAAATCTTAACTGAGTGAAATTACACACCGAGGCCTGCAAATTAAATAAAGAGAGAGGTCCCTCTGACTGTTTTTGGTAGCTTTCCACTCCAGTCTGCCCCTATCTTGTCCTGGGGAGCCCCACATGGGACACTGGTGCAGTTTCTCAAGTCCTGCATGGAGAAGAAGGATTATATTCATAGCCACAGCTAATACTGAGTTTTCTGAGGAGTGGCTGGAGTCAGAAAACCCCAGCACCCGCTGAAGACAGAGCTGTGGGTCTCCAAGGTTTCTGTCTCTGCAGTTTGACATCTTGTCATGACCCAAACTTGGTCATCAAAAACTGTGTACAAAGAGGAAAAAGGGGAAAGAAAAACACAAACAACATGAGCAGGAGGCTGTGGAGGTGAGGTGGTGACTTGGTGCTGTGGAGGGTCTGCAGAAGCTCCATGCCAGCAAAGTGTTTCCCATGGGAAGCTGGAAGTGTGAGAGCCAAAGCACCACAGCTGCAGGGCTCAGAGTCCAGTGGAGCAGGCAGGGATGTCAGCAGAGCCAGGCACAGCTTCAATGCAATACCAAAACCTTCAGCACAAGATTCCCAGCAAATACAAAGGACTGGGATAAGTAATCTCCTATCATGGAAACATCTAAGATTTGAATTAACCTCTCTAGTCCTTGTATTTCACTGCTTCACATGGGGCTAGTGTGTCTCAGGTTAATTGTGTGGACCTCTGATAATTGGCCCAAATAAAGCACAAGGAGATTTTCATGCTAAGCCAACATCAATAATGTGCATCAAAGGCTGCCCTGAATTCTCCCCCTTGGTTGCTCAGTCATCTTTGATCTAAAAAATTAAAAGAGCAAAGGATTTTGTTGTTATTTTTATACCTTCTCCTCCATCACAGGACTGAGGTTACTGCAAACATAAACAGAGAAAAGGTGGCAAAACATTAAAAAAATTGTAAAGACAAGCAGCGGTGATGAAGTGAAGTAAACAGAAAGAAATAGGCTTATAGAAAAGAAAAAAGACCTGCTGATAGGAGAAAGAGGAATGCCTGTTGATATGGGATGTGACAGTGAATGAGGTGGTGAATAAAAGCTTAGGCAAGGTATTATGGATGAGAAAATGGATCAGCCCATGACTTCTGTAGAATATGAGAATGAGATCCTGGCTTCTTCAGCCCCTCTGTGCTGCCATCTGACCTGGCTGTGATCTGTTTCAGAAGCCACCAGGAGGCCACTAAGAACTGCAGAACATGTGCAGAAAGGCCTTGTGCATTTGGCCCTCATTGGGAATAATAATTATTTGGGAAACAGATGTTCCTATGTGGCTTTTGTATCACTCATACAAAAAGCAAAGGGGACCCACTCACTGCACCCCCTCTGCTGCTGCACAGGAGGGAAGGAGCTGCTCCATCCACACAGAGCTTGAGGGACTCAACCAAGGCTCTCATGGGCTAAAGAAGGAAACAAAAAGAGCCACAGAGAGGAATACGTAGGGAGAAATGAGAAGCAGAAAAGAGAGAACACAAGGAATTTTGGGGATTTGGGTATTTAAAGTCTTTGTTCTAAGATTGCACTGGGAACTCAGTTCTCCCAACAGTCCCGAGTGCTTCCTCTTGGCAGCTCCACAAAAAGAACAACTTGCTTTTAGCAGCACTGAGACCAAGTAGAGTTGAGTCCCAAGGCTACAAAATTCTGGCTCCAGGAAGGGCTGTTCACAGGCTTCCTATTCACACTTGAGCTTAAGGCCCATTAATTACAGAAGGACATATCCCCAGCGTGGAAATCTGGATGAACTCACAAAGCACATGAGGACACTCAGACCTTAATCCCCCAGCCTGGCTTCTCTCCCAGTTCATAGCCCCAGGAAATCTATTTCCAAGAAAGTGTCTCTTCCTTATCCTGTGCTGTTATCCTCTCTCCTCCAGGCATTCATGCATTCACCTCCAAGGAGTGCAGGTTTGCAGAACAAAGCCCAGGAAGGGGTTTCAGGAGAGATGCATTCATGACCTTGCAAAATGCAGCATGTGCTCGTGTTTGATGCTGAGCTGACTTCTTCAAGGGGGTAAAAATTTGCTCCTGAAGAAATAGTGTATTTCAAACCAACTCCAAATGCACGTAGTTCACAGATCCTTCATTTTCCGTCTTGGTCTCTAAACGAAACTCTGCCCTTTGTACATTTCTAATGGTAAATCATTTGTGCTCTTGGTTATAAACGTGATTTCAAAAGTATGCAAACAAATCAAGGAAAAACAAAAAATCAGAAACATGCAACAAGCAAAAAAACCAAAAAAGAGAGAAAGAGGAAATGAACTCCTGAAGATGTTTGAGCTAGTTGGATAATAATGTCACTTAAAATATTTGCTGCATTCAAATAAAACCTTATCAAACATTTCTTTTACTCTGCATCTAAATCAAATACTTATCACAAATACAACATTTAAAAAGTTGTCAATGTGAATCATAAGCTAAAGTGATTCCCTGGGTTTTTTAATAGCGAATTAAAATTATAAAGCAAAAAGAGAAAATCGTGTTAGGTGTGAACATATGTTTGTCTGGGCATCTGATGTGGGAGAGCATCAAGCAGCGTCACCAAGGTAAACAGATGAAATATGAAGCCCCTCATGCATCCCTGCCAGGAAAACAGCAGGTATGTTTGACATGCTAAAAATGTGCTTATGTTGACTTTTAATTGGAATCCTGAGAACAAATGTCCTTAGCAAACACAGCTTTGCCTCCCCACCTTTTGTTGCTGCGTGTTTGCAGTCTCCCCAGTGGGCTCTGCATTGCAGGCTGTACCTGAGCCTTGCCTGTGCTGCTGGCAGGGCTCTCACCAGTCTGGAGCATCACAATTATACACAAACCACCATCAATTCCCCTGCAAAGCCAGATAATGGGATGCACTCTCCCTTCTTCCTGTTACAGCCTTCCAAGAGCCAAATCCTCCCTCCATTTACAGTCCAGAAAATCCCATCCACCCAGGGATGCTGTGCTGCATTTACTACTAATGCAGCTGAAGGCTAATTTTGGCCCTAAGTTATTTGTATACTGGAATATTAACTTAATGTAGGACATTTTCTGAGCTTGGTTCCTCTCTGCAGCATGTATCAACTTACTGAAAGTGAGACCATCCTTCTTAGCTTCCAGCATGGCAGGGAGATGCTCAGGGCATGGGCAGCAGTTTTCATTTTGCCAGTTATGGCTGTGGTGGCAGCTGGATGAGATTGACTTGCACTTACATCCATTACTGCCTTGCAAGTTCGGTTCGGCGCGGAATATTTCATGTAATGGGTCCCCTCTGTAGCATTTGGCAATCAATCCTTCATAATTTGAAGTTCCCTTTCCTCATTGAACTGCTCTCCTCCCAGTGGAGCTGGTTTGCATGTTGATTTGGAATAGAATGAAAACTCAGTGAACTACAAAAGCCTGTTGCAGAGATTTTTGGCGGTGTATGACCAATGTTCTCTTTATTCCCGGCCCATTATTTTCTTCAGCATCTGCTCAGCTGATTAGTTTTAATGAGCAGTAGCTCCACTGGTGCAGGAGGGAATTCACAGCTCAGTAGGTAGGGGAAAAGAAAATGAGCAGTGGAAAATGGCTGTGTGCAGGTAGCTGTCCCCAGAACATCAAACGTGAGACAAGAGGAAACATCCTGCCTGTACACTGCCACCACTGACAAGTTCCTCTTTACTGGTAGTGGTTGCCACTGGAAGAGGCTCTTTGAGATCCAAAACCACAGGGAGCAATTACAGACACACAGGGAAAAGTAAAGTTATGTCTTGGAGCTGTTGTGTCTCCAGGTATAACCACAAACAGGTTATTTCCCTAAAAAGTTCCATACCATGCTGTGCATCATCAAAGGAGGAAGTCTCCATGCTTGGATTTTGTATTTTTGCATTTTTGCACTGGTTTGCCTGTTTGCCCTCGATTTTTCCATGGGACCAGCTTTGCCCTCCTGTCCTGTGCCTGCTGAGCAGGGAGTGCAAGGAGCAGAAACAAAACCACAGCAGTGGGAGAACCAGTCCTGCAAATCTGCTTGCAGGCTAAGCTTCCTGCTCCAGCCCCAGTGTTTGCTCCAATTTCCACGCCTGGAACATGTAAAAAGCTCCAGGATGTTGGGTTCCTGGGGAGCACCCTTCCAGAGGGCTGTGTGGGGGCTGCTCATCTGAGGTACAGAAATGTCGAGGTAAAACAAGTCAAGCAGAGGAAAAGCTTCTGGTCTGGTGTCCGTGATTCCCTGGAACAATTTTCCTCTCTCCTTCACTGCAGAAGTCATTTCAGCAGACGTCTGAAGATGCCAAAGGCTGTTGAAAAAAACTGTTTTGGGAATGGTAATAGTCAGGTAGGAATTGTTTATTTTCAGTAAGCAGACAGAACCAATGATACAGGGCCTGCTAATGGAACCACATTAGCAAAAACACATGAAAATGATCTCTTTTTTATCTCTTGGCTTTTCAAACTGAGATGAGTGTTAGTCTGCATTCCCCACTTTCACCTCCCCACAGGGGAAGCCCTGCTCTTCTATCACAGCACGACTGTGTGTTTTTGGGTAAGTACCCCCAGAAATGGGTGAGAAGGGGCTGTGGCTGACAGACACAGCCAACCCAGCGGGTGTCACAGCCTCAGCAGCTGTGTGGTCCCTGTGCCACAGGGATGCTGTGTGCCACAAGTCCCCACAGGACAAATCTGAGGGCTGGGGCTGCATGGAGGGCTGTGCTACTGCAGGAGGGGCAGGGCAGTGGTGCTGAGCACCAGCATCACCTTTGCTTGTCTCCATGTAGGAGACACTTCAGCCAGACCTTGGGGTCTCCTTCCCACCCTTGACCACCCTCAGCTTTGTCTCTCTTCTTGTGGAGAAGAAGAGGAAAGGGGCTGGCTGTGCTGCTGGGCTGTGCAAGAGGCTGGGGCTGTCTGATTGAGCCTGGACACATCCTGCTGGGCCGCAGGACCAGCTTTGACATTCTCCTCTGCATCTCTCCCTTCCCGTTTTGCCTTCCTGCATGCAACTCTCCTCCCTAGACTGGTGAGAGCATTATGCAATATCGTGTCATATTTGTCATATTAGCAAGGTCCTGTTGATAAAATAAACCTGTATTTTATTATCCTGATCTGCCATTTTCCAATGCACTCATTGTCAAGACTGTTGGAGGAGTAGGCTCCACCACTGGGATGCCTCTCACCATCGGTCTACTGCTGCCTGAAAAAATGCCAAGAGAAAAGATCCACCGTATGTATGGTCAGACTGCACTGCACACAGCCCATATGGAGTCTATCTTTAGGCTTGAAAGAGAAGAAACAGTGATGGTTGCTCAGAGATACAGATATTCCTCCCCTTTCCATCTTGCACAGAAGGAGCTCCCAGCATAAGGATGCAGCAGTACACAGAGCAGAGAAATCCTTTTGGGCCACCAGCACCCCCTGCTCTGCCAACAGCCCCCTAGGCTCTGAAACCATGCAGGTGATGAACACCTGGAAAAGTTTCTTAGCATCCCCCAGGCCTGTGTGGCTGAGCTGTCAGCTGTGGCAGGGTCAGGCTGGCTTGGGCTGATGAGAACACCTCCCCTCTCTGCAGAATGCCAGCACTGGGACTGCTGGCATGGCAAGGATTGCAGCTCACCCCAAACTCTCACTCATTCATTTAGGTTAAACACTTTTTCACTGGAGTCTTTTCAGCAGGGGCTTCAACAGGCAGGTTTTGGGAGCCGAATGGGCAAGTGGAGCAGTGGCAAGTACCACCCTGTGGAGGTGGCCATCTGCTGCAATGGTGTGCAGGAGATGGAGGGACAGGCTGGGAATCTCCTATGCCCTGGGCAGCTGCTGCCAAGCCAACAGCCACTCTGTGCCCCCAGCTGCCACTGTGGATTATGCTGGAAGTGTTCTCCTCAGTTCCTAAAATCTGGTCAGAACAACAGGGCTGTGATATCACACTCTGCAAGAGGGTAGCTCACAGATATCCTCTTTGTTTCCTTTATCCCCTTTCCTCCTCAAACATACACTATTTTTTCAGGTTGCATTTCTCTAGCTGTCTTGAGTGTACATCTTTATTACAAAGCACAATGCTGTCTTTTGTCAATGATGTGTGCTACAGATGCCACAGCTGCGTTAGGACTGAGCCCTAGGCTAACACACAGGGCTGCAGAAAACCTTGGTTATCCTGGACTACGCTCATCCTTTGGCATGGTGCCTGGAAAACATTTGTACTGTACTACAAACCAATTTGGGGAGTTACCAGTTCCATAGGCACTACAAACCAAAGCATCCTGTGCCATCTTCTTTCATGTTTCCACTTTATTAGTCCCCTCAGGTGAGGGTGAAGTAATTAAGTCTCTGCCTTAAAGAGCCTCTAGATGAAGGAAAAGGATAGGGCAGAAATGTGCAAATGTGCTATTAACTAAAATATTTTATAGAGCACTCTATGACCAGCCAAGCCTTGGTTTATTCTACAAGCACTAAAAGGACCTGGTGGTGCTTGGACTCCAGAATTTTTAGGAAGGATGGTCACCTCTCCCAGAGAGTGATCTCATGAGACAGACATGCTGTTAGTGGTTCCTCTGCAGGGATTTTGAACTAGTTGGTACTTTTTATTCTGTACAGAAATAGTACAGAGATAAACCTGAAATTTCCAATGCATGAGAGCCTTAGACACATTCATTAAGGATCAGAGCAGAGTGCTCAGCAGCTGTTTGAGGCCAACAGCACTGAACACAAACACCTTTTGCCTCAAACTGGTTGCTTCCACTGGAGAAGTTCTAAGTCTCATTCCCTCTGAGTACAGATAATTTCCTGTGCCTGTCCCATATGTTGGTGTTTATGGACATATATTCCTGTCATCTTCCAAATGTTATCCTGGGAAAAACACTCCAGGATTTGCTCAGCCTCCTGAAAGTTTGCTGACATTACACAGAAACAGCAGCCTGAATGCACCTTGCACACGTTGTGCTCTGGTTTGTTCAATTGCTCTTTATTCACAGTTTATGACAAACATTTTTGGGTTTACATGTTATTTGGGAAATAAACTTAACTGCCATCAAGGTGTGTGTTACTTGGTGAACAACCCTTACAAACCCATTTCAGCCAGGGATTACTTGCTCACCCAAAATCTGTGTATGAGTGTGTATCATCCATTAACCAGTTTCTGAGGTTTGTTTTCAGAAAGACAATAGTCCTTGAGTTCATCAAAGTCTAATTCGGCCATCAGGCCTCAGTGTCAACTGCCCAAACACCAAGAAGAGTTTGGGTCCAGCAGACACCTCTTCCTTGGTACTGTCCTTCCTTTCAGTTCCCCTGGGACCAGGAGAAGGAGCAGGACTTTGCAGTGGCCCAGAGGCTCAGCCTGGACAGGCCAGGAATGAAGAACCATGACCACGAACAAAACTGAGCCACTAAATTAACTCCAGGATGCAAATATGATATCCTGGCATTGCAATAGAGTGCAATAGGAGATGACCAGAGTTGTGGTGGGTCTGCACAGAGCTGGAACAGCACATCCCTCCTTCCCAGGTGCTGCTGCAGCACGAGGTGAGGCAATGCTGGCTTTGGTCTCAGCTTCCCTCAGTATTCCGAGCTCCTGTGGTAGGATGTGGTCAGGAGATTTGACAGTTCCCTCCACTCAGGAAATGCTGCCTTCTTGAACCAAAATTCTGCTTGAGAAAACAGAGATTTTCTTGGAAAACTGTCCAGAAGAGATGAAAATGAGAAGATAATAAACCCAGTGTCAGCTCTTTCTCAAATTAAGCAGTGGAGTATCCACAATCTCTTTTGGTGTCCTTTTTACTGCCAGCAAATGAGAGATTCCTTTTCCTGGGTAGAAAACAAAATAAAATTATTAATCTCAAAAAGTGTGACAGACTGTGAAAACCCTTTTCAGTGCGGTTTCATTTGAATATAAGAAATTTAGTTTCTCTCCATTACCCACAAATACCAGATAATTTCATCCTAGTAAGGGATATGCTGAGGAGATGAACTGAATGAGAAATAAAAAGGAAGAATATTTTTAGTCTTATTTGTCGATTGAGTAACTACTTATATCAAGCGTGCTAATTACAGACGTTGCAGAAATCCGGCAAGGAATAAAATGAAATAGGAGCTGCCATCTGCCCTTCAGCCATCAAACAGCAGCACATGGGGTGCAGGAGGAGCTGCCTCACTTGGTTTCTGCTTTTCCCCAGCCCAGAGCAAACCCAATGTGCCTTCCCCAGGGCCAGGAGCGCACATCCCATCCTGCTCACAGCTCTGTTCTGTGTTCTGCTCCCCGCCAAGGCTCTGGAGCGGGGTGTGATGCTCAGCCCTGCAGGGAGAAGCGGTGATGGAACATCGTCTGTGCGCCTACCTTGGTGGGTAAAAGAGAAATCCTAAAGAGCTGGTGTTTCTTGGCTGGTACCGCGGCTCCATGCCCACCGCCGGCAAATCGCAGCCTGAGCATCCCTGAGCAGGACCGGGCGGGTGCCAAGGGAAGGGATGCTCAGGGAGGGGAGCAACCTTGCCACGAGGGAAAAAACAAGTTCTCCATCACACGAAGTCACTTCCCAAATTGCAGAAAGCACAACTTTATGTCCAGAGCAGACAGGGGTGCTGCTGCAGCCCGGAGCACGCAGCGCTCGCTGTGCTACCTCTGAAATGCAATATCGACATATTAAACTTTAATAGCAGTAAAGAGGCTGGGGCATGAAAGTATTGATGAGCAAAGGGAAAAGGCTTTCAAGGCAGATTTATTTCTGCACCCTTGGATGGCTGCTGAGACAGGTCGGGGTTGCACAGCTTCACAGTCCTTGCTCCTGCCCTCTAGTGCTGGAGAGAAAAAATAAATGTGACCAAGGGAGCCGGCAATTTCGTTCTTGAAATGCACAGGATAGATAGCAGAGGAGGGAGAAAACACTATTTGTAACTGTGTGCTTTGATACCAATTTGGGAAGAGCTTGCCAGTAAAAGCGATGCCACAAGGGCCACTGCCAGCAGGTTTATGGAGCCCTTTAGGAGCCAGATGTGACACTGCAGAGGACAAGCAGGGGACAGGACACGGTGGCATTGCTCCTGCTGCTGGACTGAGCCCAGGTGTGCCAAAAGCACTGGAGACTCACAGGGGAGGCAGGAGCTCATGGCTTCGTGCCCCAAGTTGGGACAGATGTGTCACCATTGAAACCTGACAAAGCCTTGAGACACAGTATTTACACTGGGGGAGTACCTGCTGTTGAACACTTCCAACCTCATTTAATTCACACTTGCTCCTAATCTCTGTCTCTGAACATCACCTCATCAGGCTGAGTCAGACCGGCTACCCTGAGAGATCTCTCCCAAAAATGAGGTGGGAAAGGCAGCTGGGCTGGGGAGTGTTCCCAGTGCCAGTGCTGGCTTTTACGTCACCTGGACTTGACAGCATGTTGCCCAGCAAAGTGTAAGGGAAAAGCCACAATTTCAGCAGCTTCTGTAAAACGGGAGCTGTCACCTGCTTTCTAGCTGCCAGCAGTAGGGGAGAGCTCCAGGACAGCCCAGGTACAAAGAGGAATGGTAGATGATGTGAAAGGACTCGTCCAGGCTCAACAGGGCTGACTGATGCAGCCCTGGGATGATGCTGAGGTCCTGGCAAGCCTGGGGATCAGTGCCCCGAGGTGAACAGTGCCAAGCCAGCACAATGAGGGCTAACAGGGCTGAGCAACTTGGCCACCAAATGGGCAGGAGACGCACAGGGGGACAGGCAGAGCTCTCTGAGCCATGGAGCAGTGTCACACCCCATCAGACTGCAGCACAGAAGGTCTCATGTCCTTCCTTGAGGCAACACACTGGAGAGAGGTTCCTGACCCGCTGCTTATCCCTCCAAAGACACTGCCTTGGGCTCCCTTGGAGTTGCCATGGGCACCAACAGCATCCTGAAAATGCTGTATTATCCACAGTTCCCTCCCCCCTTTTCCTCCTCTGCACAGTCACAGAGGAAGCAATTAAGAAAAGTAATCAGGAATAAGTCTTCCCTCTTGTTTTGTTGCCTGACAAAACAAAGAGTTTTAAGCCACATCCTCCCTTTGAGAAAGCAAGTTGTGATTATGTATATTTTGCCTAAATACTCAATTTCAATTTCAAAATGCTAATTTTTCTTTTTGATCTAGTTGTCTTGTGCCTCTGAATCAGGATGCATCAAAACTTTGACATTAATTTTTTAATGTGTTACCCTCTCAACTCCAAGAACTGCAAGGTGATGAGCTGTTCAGTGTGGCACAGAAAGAAGAACTGGTTTGAATTTCTGCTTCACACGATCTGTTTATCTGTTCATTTAGCTCCTCACATCTGCCTACAAACAGGATTCCTGCTCATACAGGGCACAAGCAGTGCAAGGTGCCAGGAAACCTCTCCAGGAAAGCCACTGCCATTTTAGGGTACCCTGCCAAAAACAGGATCCAGGGGGATCTGCAGCTGAAGGGATGCAGGAGAGGACAGCAGTCAGCTTCAGATAAGAGGCAAGGAGTGGGATATGATGTTGCTACTGGAGAAAAGATAAGAGGACAACCTCCACACCTTAATCAGGGTTTGCTGTGGTCTTTCCTCCAAAATCAAAATCAGGGATTCAGGAGGTCATCAGCTTTCTTTCCTTTTTCTTCTGCTCCCAACTGTTCTCAGGGATTTAAAATGTAACATAGACTCTGTAGGAAGAAATCATGGAAAATTAAACTTCTTCTGGCAGCTGCTGCTGCAGGCTGGTAGAGGAGGGCATTTCAGGGGAGTTGCAGCCCCCACAAAGCGTGCTGTAAGCACAGCACATGCTCACTGCTCCCATTTCCAGATAGCTGTGGGAAGCCCCAGCCTTCTTTTACAGCTTCAGGTTGTGAAAATCATCACAATTCCACAGTAAATACCAGGAACTGAACCCACTTGAAAACACAGCACAAACAAGGTACTGGGGACGTTCTCTGGAGGTCGTGACACAGGGGTTAAAAAACTTGCAGAGGACACAGAAAAGGCATCTTGTACAGGCAAGCTTGGCTGGAAAAGCTGAGGGAGAGCACTTCTGAGGTTCATTTTTGCCTATCAGAGGTTGAAATTAGCTTTACTTCAGTCACTCCTGTGATGCAGTACCATATATACTTATCCTATGTCAATAAACAGGGTAGGATCACAGAAAATGAGATTTCCAACTCCTGGGTCCCATAAAGAGCAGCACAGTACACACACACACACACACACACACACACACACACTCGTATGGGCTCCTTACACTCACACCTGCACAACAACATCTCAGAAGTGGTCCAGGCTGCTGCTTTCGACAGGAGCACTTACAGGAGCACACTCGAAGATGCTGAGGGATAAATCAGTGTTCTGCTCCCTCCCCATGAGATGGAGTTCCAGCTCCTCCCGTGCTGTGCCAGGTCCAGGGCAGGACAGCTGACCACACTGCCCCCAGCCCTGCTCTGCCAGTCCCCATCCATCACTAACCTGCCTGGTCAAAGGAGTGCCACAGCAGCCTGAGACTGATGCCCTTCTCCTCACTAAGCTGCTGTATTCTAATGCCATCTCAGCCTCAAATGATGCTACAATCTCTGCCCTGCTAGCAGTTAAACCCTTTTTTATTTTATTTAAGAAACAATCCAAGCCTCTTCTGGTTAATGTCTTAGAGCAGCTCAGGAGAGCAGTGATGGAAGCCACAGGCTTTGCCTTCATGTCACACAGGCAATTAAAGCAGAGAAGAGAAGCTCCCTTCTCCCTCACCTATCACTCAATCTCCCTCAGTCCAGAGATAATGTGCCACTTTATTGTGCTTTAGTGAAGATGAGACATCCATCTCTCCTGACAGTGGTCAATAAGGGAAGGACCCAGGGACTTCATGGGGTAGACAGCACCAGAAACAGCTTGTTGGAAACAGTGCATGGCTGTGCCTCAGGTCACGTGGCCAGCAGGAGCAGGACCACACAACCACACATTGATGGAAACATCAGGGACCTCTTGAGATCACCCAGTCCAACCCCTTGTGCAAGCAGGGTCAGCCAGAGCAGATTCTCATTGCTGCACATTATCAGCTTTGAGTATCTCCACAACCTCTGGGGAACCTGATCCACTGCTTGACCTTCCTCACCATAAACCAGCCTTTTCTTATGTTTCAATGTACTTTCCTGTGTCTTGGTTCGTGTGTGTTGCCTTTGATCCATTCTCTGGATACCCTGAGGAGATCCTGGCTCTGTCTTCTCTCATTACTCCTCTCAGCATGTATTTTACACACACAGAAGATATCTCTGTAGTTTCTCTTCTCCAGGCTGGAGAGTCCCAGATCAGGACTGGAGAAAAGATGCAGCAGGAACAATGTAGGTGATGGATAAAGAGCCAGTGACAATTTCTCAGGCAGGGTGGTGAGGACCCCGTCAAGAGCAGTCTCATAAGCAGCTTCTGGTCTCACTGGTGGCACAAACACCACAGCCCAAACGCAGCCTCTTCCTAGCCCAGCCCAGCCAGTCTGCTCCAGTGGGTGCCCATAGGCACTGAGCCTATTTGTGTTTGAAATGCAAGGAAAGGAAGGGAGATGATGGTGGATGTGCTTTTCTTACAGCAATGGCACTTGTCTTTTTCTTGGAGCAACAGGGGCCTCCAGGGTTTTATTTTATGTTTTGTTCTCTTTCACTTCTCATGTTTGTGTTTGCAGGAACCATTCTACAGTTGCTATGTGTAAATGTGTCACCTGTCAAAGTGTTGCCTCTCCAGACAAGCCTCCGTGTCCCGAGCTGTGTGCCAGATGTGCCCAAGCCCCATGTCCTGCTACAGCTCATGGTGAGGTGTTTGATAGCACTGCCAGTCCCAGCTGCACCACAGGACCAGGCTGTGTTTGCTCATAGCACGAGGGTGAGTACTGCAGGCTCCTGAGCTGACCCACGGGGACAGATCCTCTCTTCCACTGCTTCCACCACCCCAGGCACCACCCTTGGCCAGGCCCAGCTGTGACCTCTCCTACCTGAGCCAGCCCAGCTGCCTGCCTGCCCCTGCTCTGCAGCAGCTGCCGCTCCCTCCATCCTGCACAGCTCTGCCCACCTGTGCCAGGTGTGTTCATTTGAACCCTCTCTCCCCGTCCTCATTGCTGCTGAGATTTGGGATGAGGCCAAATCTCTGCTTCACAGCCTGGCACCCGGAGGAGCTGTTTGCTGCAGGTGCACTGGTCCCTGAAATTCCAGCAGCGGGGCCTGATGATGCTCCATGGCTCCTCTGTGCTCCCTGCCATGCAAAACCATCCCACAGGCTGGTCCTGGTGACTCAGGCGTTCAGAGGCAGCCCAGTGCATCAGCTGCTGCAGAGCAGCACTGACAGACACGCCAGGGAGAGGAGCAGCCGAGAGGAGAGAGGCACAGCCAGACTCTCCCGATGGGAGACGCGTTTATTTTTAGTGTCGTAGCACCGAGGATGTGGAATGAACCGCTTCCCTCTCGTCACTCTGACGCCATCGCTCGCCTCCCACGCACCCTCTAAGTGGGTTATCACAGCCCATCAGGCTCCCAGGGAGAGGGAAAGAACACAGAAAGGTCACTTCTCTCCTCCCCCAATCAACAGCAGAATACACACACTTTGTGGTATTTATTAATGGACTTGGGTTTAAAGTGCTGAAGGTGTCTTGGGCAGGGCATCACCTCTCCTGCTGTACAGAACTCAAAAACCAGCTCTAAGTCACCAGCCTCACAAATTCATGGGAAATCCAGATCTACAGCACCTACAGAGGGCTTTCCTCTGTCTCACCTGATAAGCTGTGTCCTTGATTCTTCCCTGACTTATCATATCCTTTGTTCTCAGACTGGGATCCCAGATACCAACCCTCTTCTCAGATGCCTTCTCTGGCATTCTATTTTTCTCACCTGACATGTGGCAATTCTTGTCTTGTCTGAGATGTTTGTGTCCTTTGTGCCACAGTGTTTACAGGGATTCTCAAGGGATGTTGTTACCCTCATCTAACACAGGGAAGCAGTGCAAACTCCTCATTCCCCACCATCTTGCCAGTGCAAGATGAGCAATGTGCTCAAGATGGAAAAAACCATTCCAGCCCTTTGCACCTCAGGGTTGCATTTTTCTCCCCTTTCCTCCTTTTCCTCCAGTTAGAGTCAATTCACTGATCCACAGTCCCCACTGCTCCCCAGTCACCCTCCTGTGTGTCTTCCCAGCAGAGAGCTCCTCACTGGGAAGTTTCAGCCCATTTCTTGCACATTTTCCTTCCTCCAACTTGCTTTTAAAAATTTCTGGCACCAACAAGGCGCCTGCTGAAGTGGTGCCTCTCTGCTCTTCATCTGCCTCACCATCTGCCTGAGAGAGCATGGGGCAGGGGGGTTTCTGCACACATTTGTAGACGAAAGGCCACAAAGAACCAACATGATCTACATCAGTGGCATTAAAAATGCCGCAGACAACCAGGCAGCAGGTCCCACAGCAAGTCCTCCATCATTCTGTGCTCTATCCCTAACCAGCCTTCCCACCTTTTTTTTTTTTTTTTTTGAGTGACATTAAATGAAGTATTTTTTGTACTATGAAAATATGTAACTACACAGGGAGAGGGAAGCCAAGGTTTGGAAACCTTAATGACCAGATTTGAGAAGGCTGCCATCCTGTGAGAGCAGCAGTTATTCAGGCACAAGTACACACAGACATTTTTACCTTGCACAGTTTAATTAGAAAATAATCCCATGCCATAAAATATGTTGACATTCCTAAATATTTTGTCTCAGTGAGTATCGACACCTGTCTCCTCAGGGAGTGCTAAAATACCCAGGAGCTGTGCTGTGCTGAAACTCATCCCCGGCATGAACCCAAAGCTGTGTGATGGGAACCTGCCACTGATGCCAGCCCAAACACTGCTGGGAGAAGCCACAGCAGCGCCAAGGCAGCAGGAGCAGATCCCACCTGGCCACCCAGCCCCTCACTCAGGTTACCCCAAAGACGTTCTATCCTCCATAAGCACAGATCCAGCTTTCTGCCTGTCACCAAAAGGTGTCATTTCACCTGGCCTGCAAACATTGCCACCATTGCTCAGCCTCAGGTGACTGAAGAACCTAAAAAATCTTAACCTAGATGGAAGCCTGCTATGTTCTACTCCCAGAACACAATTACAGAGGGGTATTTGCCCAATCCTAACTCTGTGTGGTGTCCCACAAGTCTCCATTTTAATTCCACTTTGCAGGAACACTGCCAGATGCAGGGAGGACTGGAGCCTCCTCTTCCCACCATAACCAGCAGACTCTTATCTGGCTCTGTCAATAAACTTACTCTGACTGCTCAGGACAGTCTTCTCAAAAACTTAATTATAGCCCTGATCACTAACAATAACATTAGCCTGGAGAATTCCCTCTGGAGGGAGAAAATATTCAAAGCTGCAGCCCAGCAGCACCGGTCTAACCTCAACCCCAGAGCCCAAGGTGGAGTTTGAGGGGGCTGATTTAATCCACCTGTTATCTCCCAGAATAAAGGGCAAGATAAGCTAATGGATGCAAACTCTTTTAAATATGTGCATGGAAGTATTTATTTCCTTTGCTTTTGTTAAAACAATCAAGGAATCAGTGCTGTTTTTAAAACATCACTCAAGCTTCCCCAGCACAGGCTGTCTCTAGCAAAAGACAGTGTGATTCATGGTGTTCATTTAGGTATCTACACATGAGAACACACTGCAGGCACCTCTGTGAGACAAAAAGTCATTTTGTGGAGTACAAACAGCTCCAGCATCTCCCTGTGTGGAACCAGCATCATGTGGGCGGTTCACTTGGGCCTCCCAGGGACAGGAACACCAAGAAGCAACATGTAGAGCTCTCCACTGTGAGCTGGTGGGAGAAGGCTGCTGTGCCAGGCTGCTGGGACACTTCTGTCCAAGAATATCTGTGAAACTGGACAATCTCTTAAGTACTGTAAAATAGAAAGAGGATCCTACAAATCTTGATCTGCAGATTTCTTGATTGGTAAAAACCACTTTACTCATGGTCAAAGATTTGACACTGATAATTCAGTATTTAATACCACATTTTAGTAATTTAAAGAACCAATATACTCTAAATAGCACAGCAATCTGCTACCTATGGCAAATCCGTTTTTCCAATGATGGATTTAAGTACAAGCAGAGCGAGTAAGAGACACTTAGTTGATTTAGCAACACTAGTGATTAATTCTTTTGAAAGGCACATTCATCTAAGGGTGCTGCTTTCTCTCCAGACCTCTGGGCTGAGACTCACAGTCACCTGAAGACAACGTGCAATATGTGTGCTCTTTGTCAAACACAAGCTTATCACAAGTTAGAGACCGCCCAGGCCAGCAGGGCTGTGCTGTTATCAGCATCATGGAGATGGGGAGGGATGGCTCCTGTGGCTGGAGTGTCTGAGTGGAAGGATAAAGGGTCTTCGGGAAGGAGAGGCAGGGGAGATGAGGAGGGGGTGTTTGCTGTCCATGTCAACGTTGGAGTGCCTGCAGCTTTGCCTGGGGATGGAGGAGAGCTCAGGGTTAAAGGAAGGGAAGGACAGGTGACATTATAGGGGAGGTTTGCCACAGGCTGCTCCACCAGGAAGACCAAGCAGATGAGGCCTCTGCAGACAGGAGCAGCCTCACAAGCCTGCTCCTCATGAGGGTCTTCAACCACCCCAGCCCTTGCTGGAGGGACAACACAGCAGAGTACAAGCAATCCAGGAGGTTCCTGAAGGACAGGTGACCCAAAATGACCAAAGGGATGTTCCAGACCGTGAGACATCATGGCAGTGTATAAACTGGGGGGAAGGAGGAGGAAAGGGGGGCAGTTTTGAGTGATGGGGTTTGTCTGCCTCAGTCACTGTTAAGTGTGATGCCCTGCCCTCCTGGGAATGGATGAACACCTGCCTGCCATGGGAAGCACTGAATTAATTCCTTCTTTTGCTTTGTTTGTGTGTGCAGCTTTTGCTTTCCCTATTAAACTGTCCTCATCTCACCCAAGAGTTTTCCAGCCTTTACCCTCCTGATTCTCTCCCCAGTCCCACAGGTGTGGGAGTGGGTGAGCAGCTCTGAGGGGCTGGGTTGATCACTGGGGTTAAACCACCACAAATGGCTAGCCTGCATTTGTCAATGGTTTAAGGCACTAGAAGCATATTTACAAGACAGGGATAATTTCCTAGTCCTTGAAAAAGAACACTTTGGGAAAGCAACTGCTCCATCTAGCAAAGTATTCTTGGATGCAGTCAAAAAGGAGTTCAGAGCATTAGTTTACTACGGTACAGCTTTGGCCAAGAGTCACTCTTCAGGTTGCAGAGACATGGTCTTTGGTTTTATAACTCATACAGCTGAAATAAGTGCCAAAATACTGACAACATCATAAATCGTGTCGTACAAGTTCTCTGCTTCTTCTCTTTGACCAGATTAAATAGCAACTGCAACGCAAACCAGAACTACAACGCTATTTTTTATAAAGTGGATTGTAAAATTCCAACAGGGAATGATCCTCTTACTTGAATGCCAGCAAAGCATTACACTTGAGCCAGCACTGTCTGGGAGAGACATTCCAAATAAATGCACCATATTGGTGCCAGCAGGGCTGGGCTGGTGGGGCCGGGGCAACCAGCCAGGCTGTGCAGCCTCCCTCCATCGCTGGCCACGGCCCGGCTGGCACACAGGGCTGTAGGGAGCACCAAACCCCTCCTCACCCTCATTCCAAGGAACTGTAGCTTTATTCAGTTTTTCCCTGACTGTCCCTTCCTTTACCCCTGCTCATTCCTAGTTCAGACTCCCCCCGTGCCCCAGAGGAGCAGGGAGAAGAGCCAGGATGGTTGGCTGAAGTTGGACAAGGGAAAAGGCTGGGAAAAGGCTAATAAGGTCAGGACAACACTGGACTAGACTGCTTGGGAAGGTAGATTCCATTGTGGAAACAAAATGAATGCAACAAATAATCTGTCTGGCATTAAGGGAACAAAAGGAAGGCAGCTGATTCATTTTCTGAAGGCCTTTCTGGAACTTTATTCCCTATTATACTGAGCAATCCATACTTTCAAAAATTTACTGTCTCATAATAGCAGCCACTGGGTACTAGAAAAA
>VRYO01002734.1:10344489-10356071 GCA_009812075.1 Sialia sialis
GATCGGCTCGATTCTTCAGTGACATAGGTGTGGCTTATCAGTGTGAAATTACTGTAATTCTCCTTTGTGTAGATAAGCTCTGGAAGACAGACTGCAGCTCAAGTATTGGCTCTGGTTTGGGGCTAATAAAACCAGCAAATTGGAGCCAGTGCAGAGGAGATCACCAAGTGTGGGGCTGGAGAACTTGCCCTGGGCAGGGAGGCTGAGGGAGATGGTACTGGTCAGCACTGAGGTGGGATTCTTTTGGGGAAACTCACCTGCAGTCTCATCCATACCTATGGGGAGCCATCTGGGAAACAAAGCCCTGTATAGCAGGGCAGATGGAGAACAAGAGGGAGGAGGCACAAGGGTATAAAAGTCCTTCCCCAAAAGGGCAGTCAAACTTCAGAGCAGATTGCCCAGAGAGGTTGTACAGCCTCCATCCCTGGAGGCTTTCAAAGCCCAAATGGATAATGCTCTAAGAAACCAGCTCTGATCCTTCTTTGAGCAAGATGTTGAACCAAAGACCTAAGAATCACAGAATATAATTAATTGGAAGGGACCCACAAGGATCATCAAGTCCAACTCAGTGAAAAGCCCATGTGGGGATTGAACTCACTTCTTTGGCTTTATTAGCACATGAACCTCATGAGGTCCCTTCAGACCAGCACTCCTCTGTTTCTATAGTTTGTGCTGAATAGGAAAACATTCAATAGCAAATAGAAAACCATCCCATGAGTTGTAGCCACTTCCTAACAATGACTGTCATAAAAGACATGCTACACGTTTCTATTAATAAAGAATTGCATCACCTGGCCATTTGCACATATCAAATCAAGTCCACAGATCAAGACTTTGAGCTACAGGTGTGTAAATGTGTGCCTTCATATTTATACAGAGCTGAAGAACTACTCAAGCAGATCCAAGACACAGAATCAAAATTCAGTTGATCAAGATGCAGATGAACAGCTCTCCAGGCTCCATTGGCTATTGATCCAATCTCCATGGACCAAGCACACAATTCAATTTATGTACATTTGTAAGCTGAGTCCCAACCATTGTTTAGCGGTTTGTAACTTAATTTCTGTGTATTTTATACACATCCCTTGCTCTTTCATGTTGTATTAGCAGACAACAGCCTAACACAACCCCTCACTTAAGTGCTTACAAGTCAAGAAGAGTAATATGTCTCCAACATCTTTTCTCCCCCATCCAGGTATTTGTACACAGAGCCAAGATTTGCCTGAGCTGACTCTATTCCAGGATGAACAGCCCCAGCTTCCACACTCTCCTTGCCTGACAGATGCTCCAAATCCCTTCATCATCTTCAAAGCCCTTCATTGCACCCACTCCAATGTGTCCATGATGTTTTTTGGACAGGGGAGCCCAACGTTGGAGCCAGCAGCCCAGATGTGGCCTCACCAGTGCTGAGCAGAGAAGGATCACTGCCCCCTGACCTGCAGGCAATGCTCTGAGGGCTGCCCAGGATGCCACTGGCCTTTTGTACTAAGAGCATTGCTGTCTCATGTCCAACTTGCCAACACAGTGCCCCCAGGTCCTTTTCTACAAAGCTGTTTTCCTAGCTGTTTTCCTTCCAGCTGATACATGGGGTTTTTCCTGCAGCAGGAGGTCAGGATTTGGCTCTTCCCTTTTTTGAACTTTGTAAGATTTCTGTTGGCGCCCATTTCTCCAGCCTTGTGGAGGTCACCAACTCTACAATATCCAACAAAACCAATCTTTGATAAACCATGGCCAGAAATATGGTTGACAATCAGCAACTCACCCCCTTACAGTTAAAGAGCAACCCTCAACAGAAATTACAACTTGAAGTTACAGGAAAAGGGGATCGTACACCTGATTTCAGGCAATTCTACACAATTCGATGCAGAAACAAAGTAGTGACTTTTCACACCAAATCAATGCTAATGTCTGCTGCATCCTTGGCTGTCAGAACCACTGAGACAGCAGCACCTGCTGAGGCTGAACAGTGAAGCATGAGGTGTGCTGTCTGCATGAGGTATGTTGCTAAGTCCAGCTCTGCTGTACTTCCTTGCCTTCCCATTCCAGAACTCTCCTTTTTTGTGTCAGTACTAAAAAAAGATTTACACAGAGCATATCTTGCATTTTTAAAAAGTTTTCAAGCTCAATGTACATTAAACCTGTCACATAACTTCCATGTTCCTGACCCAGTGTGGCTGCCTTTGGATTTCCTAGGCTGGGATGAAAGCATGGATCAGCACTCAGGATGGCAGCCAGCATGGCTGAGTTTCTGTCTCCATGGGAATCACTAGTCCAAATGAAAAGTAAAACAAAAAGGTTTATCTGAAACAGGCTTTGCTACCAAGGAGGCATTTGTTTGGCAGTTCCAGCAGTAAAATCCATCAAGAAAAATCACTTTAGCAAATCTGTCACTTCAGCATCCACTGTCTGAATCAACAAGTCTCTCCAACACTTATTTGCCAGAGTTTCAAGGCAGGAATCCTCCCCCAGCACCAGCACGAGTCATGCCAAAGGAGATGGACACATTGCCAGTATGCAGGAAGGACACAGACTGCAGCAAATACAGAAATGGAGAAAATATCACACAAACACCATGAACCAAGCAACAACTGTAAACATTAAAAGATAGAGCATACTTAAAATATTTATTGTATACGTTATAGTTTTGAACACATACCTAGACAGATAATCCTCCTCTGAGTACCAAATTTGCTTTAGTGAGTGAGACAAAACAAAACTCCAGCAAAATGTTCAAAATGCTGAATCTACTGTATTTCTGAAAACAGGCACAATTCTTAGGAGCAGGGAGCCACAAGCAATGCAGCTCCCAAGAACAGAAAGCACTGAATCACTAGAAATGAATATAACAAGAGAGGGAAAATGACTATGAATTTTACACATCCAATTTCTAAAGGAGAACAAGATCCTTGAGTAAGAAACTGTGTAGGTCAGGCCAGCCACAGACCCCAAGCAGCTCAATTTAGGAAAAAGACCTTCTCCCCACAGAGCCTATTTAACTGCCCACCTTTGTGCCCATCACAAAGTGCATCGTGGTGCCTTCCTGCAAGAGAGGCACCTGCTGCCCCCATCCCAAAGAGGGCTGGCTTGTGGGGGCTGTGAGCCCCTGCCATGCAGAGCCAGCTCTGTTCCATGCTGACACCCAAAACCTGAGCTAAGTACACAGCAGTCACAGACAAAAGAGCAAAAGTGACAAAGATTTCTTGTGTGACCCACAGCATATGAACTGTGAATTCCTGGAAAACACTCCAGCCTGGGAGGTGACAGGCTGGACCTGCTGAATTTCACTCACTCACTCTTCTACCCGGGCTGACACCTCAAGCTGCATGGAGAGTGTGCATTGACTTTGTTTAGGAAGACATTAGACACGTTTCATTGTGTATCAGTAATTCCACCCATGCAGATTTCTTAGGTCTGTTCAGCTTTGGCATGTTTTACAACTCTAAATTCTTCCATTTATGCCTCCTTCCTCAGAGCACCCTTAGCCACGGTAGATTTACTGTTCTGCAGATGCCGCCTGCCTTCAGCAAATGGGATGTGAAGCCATCAGCCTGCAGGATGGCTTCCGCACCCTACGTGCGTGAAGCAAGCACACAGAGCAATCTGCTCATCAAACTGATGAGAATTTAGAGAAATTAGGGAGCGATTTTATCTTCTGACTCCCTTCCCCAACACACACCCACCCCTTTTGCCCTCCATTTTGCAAAACAGTGAACTGCTCCCAAACCAGTTGTGACAAGGCGCACAAATCTCATAAGAGAGATTTAAGATTTAGCACAATTCCAGCTTGTACAACATAATAACCAAAAACACTAGAGCAGAAATTTGACCCTTTCTCCTCTCCATTGTGAGAAAAAGGCTCAAAAATGACCAAGCTTGATGACTGGAGCCACATACACTGGAGGGAGCAAGGCAACATTTAAGCCAAGATTTCTGCCTTCCATGTGTCATATGCCAATTGTACCAACACTCAGTTTATTTTGGCTTATTGTAATACTGTGTTCCTACCAGGACCCTCACCATGGAACTCTTCTCTGGGCATCAACTGTACTCTGGCTCCTTCCTCCACTGTGCTGCTGGTACAACAAAAGCTGCTGTCCTATTCCAAGCCCTGCTCTTTCTTGGGTACTTCTCAGAGCAGCCAGTGTGCAGATGTGAAGGAGCACACAGGCAGGATGGACGGCACAGCTGAGGCCAGCCAGCTTCTTTGCAGCACTTCTGTGCTTATTTGGCACAACAGCTCAGGAACTGTACTACATGTGCCACTTCCATAGGAACTAAATTTCTACCTGATCAGTTTACATTAGGCAGCAAAATATATCCCAAGATGTATATCCATGATGAGTGGAGGCTGCAGTAACTGAGCTACCATAACCAGATGGCACCAGGCTGTTACAGAGCTTATTCTCTCAAAAGCAGAGATGAAGTGCATAACGTTGCTTTTAACTATACACCAGCAAAATTTGAAATTCAATCACTTCAATCACTTTAACGTAAAGGTTTGCGAAGTAAAAGCATATTAGACAACTTAAAACTTCATGAAATCTTATTTTCTAAGGAAGCCTCAGGATGAAAGGATAATGAATAGTTTCTGTGACAATAAGTAACCTTTGGATGTGCAAATTGCACAGTTTTTTACGCTCACTCTTTCTCATCATGCCCAAGAGAACACAAAACCATGTGTTTAGCATGAACATTGCTGCAGCCATCACCGAACATCACTTTTTATTGAGGAAAATCAGCACAAAGGGGACACTGCCCAGTTTTGTTGGGCAAACAAATAGATCCCCAATTTCTGTCAGCGCTGGGGTGGTCCTCTATAGCCACATTAGAATTATGGCAACATTGCTAACAAATTTCCATGCATTTTTATACATTAAGTGGTAGAAAACATTGTCCCAAGGGCAGAAAAGGATACTCCATGCTTAAGTGAAAACCGGTTGCTTTCAACTACTTGAAGCCCAGGTCATCACTAAAGCCCAATGGTTAAGTGAATTTTCCAGCCTGGAGATGCTCACAGTGCCCAGTGTAGACTGGTATTCCTGTCTTGATTTATTTTGCTGAGCTGAAGTAGTGTGGTAATAGGAGCAGTAACAGTCTAACCTGTCCGGGAGCTTTCAGAGCCATGAGCCTGAGGAATAATACTGCAATACTTCCCAAGATGAAGTAAACACAGCAATTGTTAACATTTCCATGCTTACATCCATTGTTATAATTGGTCAGATATAGCTGCATTAGAGAAAAACCTTAAAACAAAAAAAGGTGTTGGTTGAATAATTTCCAAAATATTCTTTTATGTAGACAGAGAATATCTCAGAAGCTCTTCTTTCCTAGATGCAAGACCTTATTCAAGAAGAACTTCTAAAACCAACTAAAGACAAAAACAATCCCAGGATATCTCCATATTCAAGTGCCACATAACCAAAGTACCAACCCAAACACTAAAATCCATATTTAGGACAAAGCCAATACCTTATCTAATAAATTGATCAAACCAGTAATGAATAGAACCTTCAGTAAACAACACACCAGCTTTTGTGTTTGCTTTAAAAATGTTAACCAGTCATAGTTACCTAATAGAGAAAGACACTGCAGCCTTCAGAGGTACATCACAGGGGTTCTCTTTGGTGATGGTTACAAGAGCTGTGTTGAACAGGAGAGCAAAAGGTGGGGTTTTTTTCCCAAAATTAGAAATATACAATTTCCAAAAATGGGAGCAAAAGACAAAAGGTAATGAAAAATACTGCTGAATAAATGTTTAATTAAAAAAATCAGGAATTCAACAGTGCCTAAATCTTTATTTTTCATAACCTACATATTTTTTTTTCAAATTAGACAGTTTTACATTTTATGACACAAAAGGAAACTTAAATTACTGATAGTTTACATGTAAGCTTGATTCCAGTCTTAATGGAAGAAGAACAAAAACAAAAACCCTCAAAAAGGCTCCCATATTACACTTCTATTTCATGAATTGGCAGCTGTTAGGTCTCCTTAGAAATCTTGGATTGTCTGCTGCTATTAGTGTAATAGGTTACGAAGCACAAAACCCCTACCTGTAGCTGGAGGAGATACAGAGATAGGTGTGCACCATTACAGTCAGCTGTTGCTCCTGATACACTG
Source organism: Sialia sialis (assembly GCA_009812075.1). NCBI lineage: Eukaryota > Metazoa > Chordata > Aves > Passeriformes > Turdidae > Sialia > Sialia sialis. The sequence goes on from VRYO01002734.1 coordinate 10,350,610, forward strand.
CACCACGCTCCAACAAGGGCCTTTCCATGCCAATGGCTCAAGGCTTTGAAGGATAACGCAGCAACTTCAAAAATTTGCCACTGCTCACAACATTTCTAAGTGACAGCGTCAAGGGGGGGAATGCATCTGAAACTACATTCAGTTTTGAAAGCAACCTTTTTTTTTTAATTTCTGGAAGAATCTCAGAATGGGGAAGACCCCATTTTGACTTGTTTTCAAAATGAAAAGCATCACCACACAGTTTTAACAGGGTAAAATTCCAATTTTAATTACTGTATCCCTGAACCTTGAGCTCAGCTACTGCTTTTGGGAGGTTTTCATTTTAAAAGCCATGTTTTAATTCCTCTCTGTATCGTAGCAACAGTCTGCATGCAACTTCACAACTCTACCCTGAAAACTCCATTTTGTCACTGAGTGGGGGGTGGGGTGAAATAAATCTCAAAGCAAAATACAGTAAGGAGAAGTTGTATTGTATATTACACAGCGATTTGGCGTGTCACTTTTCCTTTTTTTTTTAAAAAAAAAAGCTATAAAACCACATCAGAGGAAGGTTTAAACTTTAGATGCAACAGACTGTTGCTGGTTAAGCAGTAATTACAGTGTATTGACCTATCACAAATGGCAGCAGAATACATTAGAACAGCACAACACATCCCACTGGTCTCAACAGATCACCTTGGGTACCAGCTGAGCACCAGGACGAGCCGCTCACAGCCGCTGGAAGGGACCACTTGCCACTGTTTGCAGCTGGTAAAGCCTTTCACTTGCAGCAGACAAACAAAATGAATCATACAGCTGGCCTAAACCATACACAAATCTAGCTACCGCTTTCACTGCCACTGGGGAAAGGAGAAGGGAATACAAAAATCCAATGACAGAAGTAGTTGAGCAGTTTTGGTGATGGTGTCGGGGTCCTATCTCCTCCCACAGCATTCACAAAGTGCGCTTTTTAAACAAAAATCAATAGACTCCACATGCCCTATTTTGACCAATTCTGCAGCATACAACAGGCTGGATTTACAACGCCAACTAGTTACCAACTGATGCTTGTAATAGGAAATTTATCAGGAGTCAATTTCTATCGTTACTTTACAGTTCTATGAACCATGCATTGATACTCTTGAAAGCTGACAAGCTTCAGTGTATATTTTTGCAGCAGTCAAGTTTTTCCCCAATTAGACTTGATTTTTATTAATGACTTAAAAATTACAGTTTGACTGCTGAAATTCATTATTTACATCGCAAAATAGTTTTGAATTGGTTAAATTGTTTGGTTTTAAAGGGACTTTAGGAAAACATTTGAGGGCTTTCAAATAAGACTTTCGTTCCATTTCCCTTTTGCAGTGAAGAGGCAGAGTCAGTTCAACACACCAGAATAAAATAAGAAAAAGAAAAAACAACAAATTAAAGTAATATTCAAACCACAACATTTAGTTTATCTACATCCAGCTCAACAGCAACATTTATAATATCAATAATTTTTATCAGATTTTTTTCTTTAGGGTACCTTTTTATATGTTCTGATTATTTACAACTGTACAAGCAAAGCACACACTTCCAAGTGCACATATTTAATACAGTATTGACTATTTGCATTTACAGGTTTTTCAACAATCTGAAAAAGATCAACTGTTTAAGATCTTTAAGGTATATTACAAAAACTGCTGCTAGTTCCTGTACTACAGTATGTTTACCCAGTAAGACCAGTGACAATAGATACATACTGTAACTGAGTAATTCTGTATGCCATTCATGCTAACCCTCCACGGGGTCAGACCTCATTAACTCTAAACTGTCTTGTACAAAAGTTAAGGCAAAGTCATTTTCAAGTTTAAATAAAATTCAAGTCTTTAAATATTGGATGGAAATAATTCTTTAAAAAAATCAGTTGTTTAAATAAACATTTTTGTGGAATAAACTGTACTGTCATAGTCAGCAGGAATGAGTTTTGTCTGAACTTCCTGCAGTTTAAACACTTAAAGAAAAGCTTTAGGCATTTTAAAACAAAAATAATTTATATTCAACTTTATTAGAAACTTGCTAATTTAGTGCATCCTTGTCCTTCAGAAAGCGCAACACTTCTAAAGTAAATAAGTGTGAGAAACCTCATCCCAGAGGCAAATATCAGGGATCTCTTCCTCCACCACACAAAACAAACACCATTATCTCATGTCTTGAAAAATTTAAATCCATATGCCAATGCTTGTAGTTACAGGAAGATGTCAACACAAGGCTGACTAAGATATGAACTCTTTCAAAGAGCACTTGGGGCAGAGTTTTAAAAAAAAGTCTACACAGAGCACAGGGGTAACCAGAATGTACAGCGCTGACTCAGTTAACTCCCTTACAAGCACAGGGAAGCTAAGGTTATCACAAGAAGGCTACTCTGCTTTCTCCTGATAACATCCACTAACAGGCTTCACCACCATAGAAGCTCACAGACTTGATTCTTTCTATTCACAATGTGCTTTGTATTTGCAAATTATAACATCAGTTTTATTCTGGAGTGAGAAGATGGTTACTTGCTTGCAGTAAGTCAAAAAAGGAAATATTTCAGAAAGACTGCTATGGTGCCCCGTAGAATTAATTTTGAGTGTGCAAAACATCAAAAAAAGATTAAGTTTTTAAAAATGCTAGAAACAGCTACTCATTTAACCTAAAAGTGCAAGTTCATTTGCTGACACTTAGTACAGTAGCCCAATAATAAAAAAAAATCTTCAAGGTCACATACTAATTTGTAAAATATATCTACTTCCTTGCACTCTACACACTAGCTGCCGTTATCAGTCTTTTGGACACTTTAGATATGTACTTGCAGACCAGTTTATTAAAAATATTGCAGCAGCATGTTTCTGCTTAACAGTTTAGAAAAAACTCACTATACAGAGCTTGCACTCACACAGCCACAGAGAGGCTTAATAAAAAGTTGATTTTTTTTTTTAAAGACAAATATTTTACACCTTGGGAAAAAAGAAAAAAAATCACACTAAGCTTCACCTCCAATTAAGCACCAATCTAAATGTAAGGTTTAGAACAACTATCCAGAAATACCCAGAAAAATAGAATGTTTGTCCAAGAGGGGAAAAAGTATTTCACAGAAAAATAACTTGCAGGCATTGTTACATGCCTTGTATCACTGCAAGCTCCTAACCAGCAACTCATTCTCAGGTATCTTAGTGGGAACATGGGTTTAATTTGTGGGAAACAGACCTCTTCTCAAATCCCTCCCAGGTGTTATTTTCACTGAGGAGATTTTGGAGGGGTACTCTGTTCTTTATTTAAGCGTTTGCCAACGGCTGGAGGGGACGATCTGCGTCCTGACTGTCTCCTCTGGTCTTTGGGTTGTCCAGGATGTGACTTTGCAGGAGGAGGTTCTCTGTTTTTCTCTATTGTTTCTGTGGGCTTTCTTTCCTCTTTCCCACATGCTACAGTGTTTGGCTTCTGTTCTTTCTGGGGTTGCAATGTAGGAGGATCCTTAGTTGTTCTCTGGCAAATTTCCGCATAACTAGGTTTTCGCAGTTCCTAGAAAATCACAAAGAAACAGGACGGAGTTAAACAAAGCATCCTGAGGAAAAAAAATACTTTTATGAACAAAAAAGGGTGAGGTCCTCGCCCCATAAATCTGCTGCATTTAAATATGCAGATGAGGGCTTGAGTATGAAGTTTACAGAAGCTGTATAGACAATAAAGCTGAAGAAAAGGTAAAATGGTAAAATGTACAACAGTATGCCAGAAAAATGGGGTACTGGGCAGAGGGAAAAATACTTCCCTTTCAAACTCTAAACCAGCTGAAACACGATGAATACTCTGGTTTCAATATCAACATAGGTATTAATACTTCTGTCTCAAGGATACTATGAAGAAAAGGATTCAGATAAAGAGACGTCTTTTGCACTATTTATTACATAATTCTATCATGCAAGTAATCATGAAGCTAAATGAGCAAATTTGAAGCTGCTGGACAAATTCTAGGATGCTGGGCTCACATGATTAGGCAACACTGGGTAGCAATAATTATCCTGCTAAAAGCAAACTGGATCATTAGGAAAAAGTGAAGTAATAAGGTCACTTACTATGGCAGCCCCATTGACTTGTACCGATTTACATGCAGTACTCAGTGTGGAAGAAGAAAGTCTTTCTGTACTCTGTGTCTCTCTCTGCTGTTTCTCCACAACTTTGGAGTCCCTGAAAGCATCCAGCAGGAAGCAAGGCTCATGAAAAGTGAAACTTCAGGATAGATGAATGGTTTAATAATAGGTCTAAAAAGTTTGAGCATGACTGCAAGTAGTTACAGCTATAATTTGCCTAGCCCATGATGACTAGCACTGCATTCAAAAATGCTATAAAACAGAAAAAATATACTCTTGTGCAATGTGACACTACCCATACTTTGTTCTAATAGCATTTAGTTACTCAGCTATTTGGTTTGCAGGTTCCAAATAAAATGTAACCAAAACACTTTTTTTATGCTATGGACATCAGTACTGCCCAGAGGGCGGTGGGTTTGCTCTCTGTGTTTCAAAGCTATCTAAATATCAAACAGTGAGATATTCATTAAACAACTTCTACTCACAGAAACTAAACCACAACACTAAATTTTCTTCTGCTAAATTACTATTATGATTAAATCACTAGTATGATATTGTTCAGAAATTAAGCTTTATTGCCTTTACTACAAGTACAACAAAATATTACTTCTTTCATTGATTAAGATTTTAATAGCTATTTACATTGTTCTGCCTGATGAAAGAAAATGCAAATGTGATTCAGAGCAGAATAATTATACCCATGTAATTAAATGCTTACTCAGTAGGCTGGGGGGGCGAAGGAGACCTTTCAAAGGTCCTGGGCAATGTAGAAGAAACTGGTAACGGCTCTCGAGGAATTCCTGATGGAATAGTGTTTGTACTTGCATCCACATTAATGTTCTGAAGGAGGAAAAAAGGCACAGAAGGACAATCAAAATATCCAATTAATATGGTTTGCCTGAGAATTAGTACAACCAGGAAACAGTTCAGTTTGATTTATACCGGTAAATTGACTATAGGAAGGTACAGAAGGACCCAATACATATATTGTAATGAATATGTAATTTTTTCTTTTCATTTATTTAGAAATACACAGATGAATAACACATTGTGGTTATTTCCAAAGAAGTTATAAGCTTCAGGTCCCTTTGGAACATATCTGAATGACAAAATCACTTTGAATCATTAAGGTTACAGAAGACCTTTAATCAATCATCACTCTGTCAACTAGACCATAGCACCAAGTGCCACATCTGGTCATCTCTTGAACACTTCCTAGAGTAGTGACTCCATCACTTCTCTGGGCAGTGTGTTCCAACACTTAAACTGCCTTTCAGTAAAAAAAACATTTTCCTGACTTTTAACCTAAACCTCCCTTGGCACAGCTTGAGGTCATTTCCTCTTGTCCTGTCAGTGGTTGTCTGGGAAAAGATA
>VRYO01002734.1:10357071-10407565 GCA_009812075.1 Sialia sialis
CACCGGATTCCAGGTACAGCCTCACCAGTGTCAATTACAGAGGGACAATCACTGCCCTGCTCCTGCTGGCCACACTATTGTTGATCCAAGCCAGGTTGTCACTGGCCTTCCTGGCCACCTGGGCACACCTGGCTCATGTTCAGCTGCTGTCAACCAGCAGCCCCAGGTCCTTCTCACAGGGCCACTTTCCAGCCACTCTGTCCCCAGCCTGTAGCACTGCCTGGGGGTGTTGCGACCCAAATGCAGGACCTGGCACTTGACCTTACTGAACCTTACACAATTGGCTTCAGCCCATCAATCCAGCCTGTCCAGAACCCCTCTGCAGACCTTTCCCTTACCACCCTCCAGCACACCAACACGCCTGACCAACTCAGTGCTGGCTGTGAACTTACTGAGGGTGGCCCTGCTCCCCTCATTCACATGACCAATGAGTTAATTAGACCAGACTGGCCACCAAGCCCTGGGGAATACCACTAGTGACTGGACTTCTTTCCACCTGGAAATTTTGCACGTGCTGGTGACAAAGCAGGCTTTGACCTGTTCACATAATCAGAGGCAGCCTACGAAGACAAGTCTCTTACTGCTGTGCACTAAGAACTGTCTTCTTCAAAGCTCTACTTCTGCATTATCCCGATACAATCATTTGCTACCAAGCAAAAGGCTTTTTCCATAGCCCTCAAAAGATTATGCTAGTGCCAATGACACTGTGTTTCCAACTAAATGCCAAATAGGTTCAAGAGATATAAATTCATTTGTCACAAAATAAGAAAACACAATTTGGTATCCTGAAAAACATTTCTCTCGCGTTTATAACCATTTTGTTTGCTTTAAAGGGTGCTGTGTTCCTTGTATTGCTTCTGACCTGTCTCATCCTACAAACTCTAAACCCCAAAGAGACTCTGGTATGCAGAAAGGGAAGCAATGGGAGGACACAAGTTCAGAAGGAAGAAGATAACCCTCCTTTTCCCCTAGCCAAACCATCATTCAAAAGGGCATAAACTCTAAGGCTCTCATGGTCACTGTTATAAAAGAAAATAGTATTTGATGGCACTGTTTTAAAATCAGGCAGCACAGACTACTGCAGTAGATCAAAGCCTAGCCTGATTCAAAGTAAAAGACTGCAAATAGGTGGATGTTTAGAAATAACAGAACAGCTTTTATCGTTTTATCCACTGTAATAGTGTGTGCAAAGGCTTGAAATTGCAAGCTGCTGAGCATTCTGGCCCAAGTGCATCAGAACTTATAGGTACATGGTTAAGTGTGAATAACTTCAAGTCAAGCAGACACGCAAGAGCTTTTCCTTGCCAAAACACTCAACCCTTGATCTGACAGTGCTGCACTTCCTAGTCACAAAATGTGGGATGATTATTACCTGCCATTCCCCAGAGCTACATCTAGAAAAGCATCACTAAGCAAAGAGCATAAAGATATAACGCTTGCATAACAACTGCTGGAAATTATAGACCTTTAATCCCCTCAGCTTCTGTACATTGGATTTGCCCATTTATATAAAACAAGGGAGGCACTGTGTAACTCTACTTCTGTGCTTTGTAACATCACATCAAGTGACATGAATAAACATTGAGATCAAGGTGAAAGGCAGCCTGTATACATTGGCAAGACTGATGTTAGCTCAAACAGCTTTGTAGCAGAACACAATCGCTCTTTGGAACCAGCTGCTGTTATCTTACTTTTTATTTAAATGCCAACAAGGAAAGGTAGCATAATCCCTTTCTTGCACACAACAGTACAGAATAACTTCCTGTACTCTGGAAAATGAAACTGGTAAATTGAAGGAAGCTTTTTAATGTGACAGTGTACTGCAAGTATCATAAAGCCTCAGTGCCTGACTGATGTGAAGACTGCCTCTAGAGGAGAGAAGTCTAAGTTCTTTACCATAAGTACAGTGCAAAGCAAGTATCGGACCTGTAATTGGGGAACAAAGGATTTTCAGCTGCAGCATTAAAAGCAAGTGCTGGAATTGTACTTAAAACATGAAATACAGCAGTCAAAAACCACTTCACAAATAACAGAGGTAAAATACTTCAAACTTAATAGATCTTAGCCAAGAACAGCCACAATCTGTAATACTGGCTGACAGTAAGTTAAAAGTGTTCAAGAAAAAGGTAAAAGGTAACAGCAGTGGCTCTTACCATGGCTCTGAACTGCACATTCACCCTGATTGCAATCCTGGAACATAGCTGCACTTCCTACCACTTGCAGGAGACAGAGTAGACGGCTTGTCTGTACAGTCACTAGCCCTTGGATGCAGGCTGCCCTGCTGCCTTCCCCCTTTCTTTACCACCAAACACACTCTACCCACCCCTCACATGTGGGCACCAAAGAAAACATTCTAAACCCAGCCTATTGCAGGAGAAGACACGAGAGATTGTGGTGGTTCACCATGTCGCTTTGCGCTGCTAATCCAGGGCTTAACTTCTTCAGTTGTGGCACAGCTAGAAAAACACAAGTTTGAGCTATCAAAAAAAGCCAATACAGACTTTCACAGTCCAGAGTATTCCACAGTGCAGAGGGTTATCTGAGTCTTGCTGGAGGAGAACATACTGTCACTCACAGATGGCACGGCAGAAACAGTTCTAAGAATGAAATCTATGAAAAGCTACTGAATATTATTTTCAACAGCATCTCTACTACAACTATACAGCAGTGGTTGCCAAGTTATTCTGGTATATTTTTATCTGTCTGAGCAATATGACAAGACAACACTGGGATCCAGCTGGTTTTGGTAGCAGTTCTTGTTCCAGCTATGATGCCTAGTGTATTGAGATTATGTAGGCAGTTTCTTTATTTTCGTGCTTAGAAGTCGGTCTCTGTCACTTCTAAGTGTTTTATGTACAACTCAAAAGTCTTACTTTCAAGCAGGAGGAAAAACGTATCATATACTTTTCACCTGAGTCTATCAAAAAGCCTGAGGCAGTTATGAACAGCAAAGAGCATATTTTCTAATCTCTGCTATTAACATCTACTTATTATACTGGTGGCCATATTCCACAACATTTCAAAGAGAATACCCAATAAATTCTAAGACATAGGCGAAGAAGACAGCAGCACATCATTTGACAGCTGTTTTTTAAGAACACTTCTTACAATGTAAACCCACATGTTTTTCCATGCATAATCTACCAAGCAGAAAACAAGAGGTAGGCAATTCTTTGTTTTCCCAACATAAATGAACATCCACTACTCACTCTTTCTTTTGACGTTCCTATTACCACACTGGACAGTCTGTTTTCAAACAGGTCTTCAGTCTTTAAATTGCCAGCAGCCCCGGGTAATGGAGGAAAGCTAGATAACCCCAATTCAAAGCTGGGAGATGGAGGTTTTGGGGGTGGTGGAGACTGTGTTTGGCCTCTCTGGAATAGAAATAGTATGTGTTGGGGTTACTGCCCTAGATGACAGAAAAGATATGCAACTCTAAACTCTATTTTGCACTTGATTTGTATCAACAAACCCCTGAAGAAGGCTCCCTCATCTCATCTCCCAAAAAATCCACACCAAGGAATACACAGATGCTTTCATTTTCTACCCCGTCCCTAAAATATTTAATTATTATTTAAATATCATAGTATATGCATCAGCTGTAGGGATACTGGCATATTAAGAAGTTTTGTCACTGACTCTTCCTTGAGGACAGACACACTGACTCAGAAAGGAAAACAGAGTGGTTTATGTATCATGATATGGTGAAAATGTAATGCCCATTTATGTACAGATAGTAACAAACTAAATAAAAAAAACAGGAGTTAAGAATCTTTTTTTCAGATATATGAAAAAAGGGCAAGACAGCCTGCCTTGTATGTAGCTCAGACAATAACAATTTATATCTAATTAGTATTAATCTATATTATCACTGTGTAAAAATAGAAAGGCGTGTGAAAAAAACAACACCTGTGTGCTAAATACAACTATTTTGCACTACAGAGAGCAGTTCAGGAGTTAAATGTACCATGGTTTAAGATCACTTGTGTGAACTTCTGGGAAGGATTTATAAATTATATTTACACAGGAAAAATAAAACTCCTTTGTAATATGCTGTAACTGAAGTTACCAATTAACTTCACCTATATCATGTAAACAAAGAAGTTTTTCTGCCACAAACTGTTTCTTGACTGTGCTGAGGCTGTGCTAAGATGATCTCTGCCGCAAAATACCAAACACAAAGCAATCTTTGCAACAGCTCCTATTTTGAAAAGGAAAATACGAGTATATAGTCAAGATTGCGTGAATGTGAGAACAATGCTTCTGAACAAAAAGAACAACAGAGGCAAGACTACCTTTGAGGTCTTTTCACAAACTACATGTAATGTCCAAAGAATTGTGTGCCAAGACAGAAGCAGGGAAATAAAAAATACAGAGGCAAGAACAACTGCAACTCCCAGCACTGCTACTGACCCAGCATTACCCCCGGAAGAATGCTACAGCAATGGAGACTGCAAATCTCCAAAACTGAAGTCAGATGACCTATCAAAGGTCAGGGAGAGAGACTACACTTATCCAGCTCAAACTGCAAGAGGAACATCTTGAATTTTTAAAAGTCATTCTTCGAATCACAGTACTTGCTCTTCTTAAATTTGCAATAGCAAATGCTTTTATGTTACATTTTAAGTTACACAGTTGAGTCCTAAAACCCTCAAAATATTGAGTGGCATTAACATCTTAAATTGGCAGGATGAGGGAGGACTTCGATGAATTTTACGCTAACTGCATAAGATTTCTCAAGTTAAGCTCCTGTAGCTTCAGAACTAGGCTTATATTTATAGTCTCAGAAAAAATCTGATCAAAAAGTTTCATGCTCTTTTTCATGCATACAACTCTAATTTTTCCTTTCAAAAGAAAAAATCTTCTAAAGAAGTCATTATTCCATCCAAATATAACTGTTTTAGTGGTGTCCTGTGTACACTATCTAATTGCTACAGCATTACACAAGAAATAGGATACTAGATTCAATTATTTCCACAGTCTAAAGGTGGAAAATTTTCATCCTTTGCTTCCAAGTATTCTTCCTTGCAGTTTTGGGGGCACAGCAACTCTCACTTCTGCTCAGGGTGCAGCACTGGACACTACAGGCTAAAGATTCTTGGCCCAGAAGACACTGGAAGGAACCTGGCTGCAATTACACAAACCGCAATTACAGCCTGGTGCTGACAGAAGGGAAGGAACATGGGTCTCCAAACAAGTCCCATCTACCAGCTTCTTCATTCAAAACTCAAATAATCTTTGCAGTCAGCTCCATCAGAAGTGCTGCTCAGGGAGGTGTCCAAGGTAATCCTTTCACTCCAGTCACTCACACCTAACCTGCACCATTTCCTTATTCTTTTAAATACAGAAAAAAGTTAAGAGGAAAACAACTCTCTAAAAATTCAAGTAGCTTTGAAAGGGTAACAGGAAGAAGTACCAGGAATCCTCTGGGAAGTTTGATGAAAACTAAAAGCAATCAAAAGGAAGGAATCACTTGCTAAACTTTCCTGCTCCTTTGTCTAAGTGCATTCAGGCCATTCAATAACAAGAGCCACAAACACATAAATGCAGTGATTCTGGATCTTTACAGAAGTGTTATGGCTTATGCAGTAGTGTTACTTTATAATTGTTACGTGAATAAGGAAATAATCTGGCTGAACTTCATGAATTTGCCATGCGTGGCAAAAATGAATTGCAAAGAAATGACTGGTTTTATCACACCAAAACTTGAACCCTACAAAAACACGGCTTTTGAATTCTACACCTAGAGCAGTCTTTTCAAGTATCAAGTCTACTTTGGTATTAACCTTGAATTTAAGTTTCACAAAACCACAGTATTTTAATAGTGTTAGCATAACCTTACCAAGTAGCACTTGAAGAGGCATTTAAGAAAATTAACTGAACACTTAATAACAAATATTTTATAACTAATATGGCTACACATTATGTCACAAGGAGCTATAAAATGTTCTTCATTGTCACCATAATTGATGATGAAGTACCAAGTGTTTTGAACTTCAGCTGTTTAGCTATTCCTGAATGTATTAGCATGTTGACACAAACTGAGATGGAAATTTTTTGCTACTATAAGAGTAATTTTAACTTTTCCTTGACTTCTGCATAAAGGGAAAATCTTCTCTGATACCCAAATGCAGTAAACTCACGTGACTAATGAGCTGCTGTCTTTAATCAACTGTGATGCACAATTGCTTCTGCAGTAAATTAGGTCACCTCCAACTCCATGTAATATCCACACTATTGCCTTGTTACCCCACTTTTATTAGAGACAAATAAGATCATCAACACTCACTGTAAATTTGTCCTCCCTTTTCTTTCGGTAGCCATATGAGTTTTTCCTAAGGGAAAGAATGCAGATATGAGAAGCTTGCCTATAAATGGATGGAAAGCAGTTAATGAAAACAGGAGAAACTAATTCCAATAGCTATTTCATCCAGCTTCATTCTACACAGGTTATTAAGAAATATTTTAGGGAAAAATTCCTAGCAAGCTGTCGTTAAAATAAAAGGTATAGCTCTTAAGCAAGTCAGTGCAAGAATACACTGCTTACAAGTAAATCCTGTGTTAAGAGCATCTCAGTAGAGATTACATGTAAGGATTAGACAAAACATTATAGTATCCAAATAAGCACGTTAAGAATTTTTGTATACCAATGTAACTTCTCAAATATACAGTAATTTCATGATTATAAGCCACACCTTTTTCACTGAAGAATCCAGCCTACCCCAGTAGTGCGGCTAATCATCAGGTGAGGCTTATCTATGAACAAATCCCAGTGAAATGCCAACCCAGAAGTGAGAGCCGGCCCGGGAGGGCACCTGGGGCTGCCTTTAAAGGCTTTGCTGGTCTATGAAAACTGTTTGCAATTTGAGCACCTGACACCAAACTCTGTGCTGGCACAATTCTGTTACTAATTTGTTACTTTGTCGCATGTGGATCCTCGCTTCAAAAAAAAAAGTGGCTTATATTCAGGTGCTGCTTATATATGGACAAATCCCGTTGTCTACCCGGCTACTCAGATGTGCGGCTTATAATTGCGAAATTACTGTAACTATTTTCAATACAGGTAAGGCTCCTTCAACATTTTCAGCACTTTGCCCCCAGCCCTGCTTCAGCTAAAGCCCCTCCAAGCAGCACTGTAAACTCTGCAGTGCATTTTAATTCTGTTTCAATAGATTTTCGAAGTTTGATTTTTATTATTATAAATGCATTCAATACTGAAACATCAAAATGTAATTTTAAGTACTGACTATTCCTGTACATTTTTGTAGTCTATCTATAGTTTCACTGATCTTATTTCCTGAGTTCTCAATCATACTTTCATCCATTAGTTATAACACAATTTGGTAAATTAGATTTAGAAAAGTATTACAACCCTTGCACAAAATATCCATTTAATTTTGCAATTATACAAGTCTAAAATAGGATCATCTGCAAAATACTTGAGTTATCTTCCAATTCAGTAAGTAATTCAGAATGTGATTTACTAGAAGTCATAAATAGTGCCATTATCAAAGCTGCACAATACTTCTGTGAATCACTTATTAGAACTGTGTTTATAAATACACCAATTTTCAGCTCCCCGGGTAGATGGTTGTAGTTTTTGTTTGGTTGCTTCTAAAACAACATAATAGTTTCCTGTAGCAGTTTTTTCCTCTCATCCATCATCTTTGCTGTTGTGTATGCCCAATTTGGTCAAAATTCTGATCCTTCAACTGAACAAGCTAAGAATGAGCACTGCTAATACACGCTCAGGTTTACAATCTACAATGCTGAACAATGGTATTGGGCAGAACTTCCTCAAATAAGTCAAACAAATAATATTAAAAAAAAAAACCAAAACCTTTCTTGCACCAAATGAAGAAAGGATGATAGAGGATTAGCTCTTACAGATCTAAATTGTTCATCAGTTGCCAACAATGATTTTCATCTGGTAGGGAAGCCCTCTTTGGCTTTGTTCTGTATTTAACACTTTCTGTGAAGTACTTTCCAAGATTTTAGGTTTGAGTAGAGAATCTGAGTTTAAGGCAGCATTGAGAACAGTAACAATACCACACCTCTACTAAGCAGTGTAGTTTAGAAGCAGCAGTACTTGGCTGTTCAGAGACAGCCCTGGAGCACACGCACCTTCCTCTCCCTAGCCCGGGGGACGAGTCAACGCTGCTCTGTTCCATCCGTCCAGTGCCCACTTCCCTCTTGGTGTAACTGGTGGTGGCACTCTGCACCCGTGTCCTGCTTTGTCCCGGCTGCCGCGTCTGTGGACTCCTGACGCCATTGATTAAACGATCAGCAGAAAAGTTGAATATTGTAGGACTGTCTAGAAGCCCAGGTCCCCTTTCTGCACTGGGTATTGTATGTCGTATATGTGACTTGCTAGGATTCCTATAAATTCAAAAGTCATTTCAACATTCGCGCACTATCAGAGATCTTCTGAGGCCTAAGCCTATTCACAGAATTCAGAAGAAGCAAGATCTTCAGTCCTTTATCACTTATTTCATTTATAAGAATGATCAACATTCATTGTAACAGGTCATGTGAATTATCAAAATTAACCCTGTTTTCAACTAAACCTTTACTACATGAATAATCCTGCTGATGACATGTCATCTTTCAGAATACTTCAGCTGAATATCCTAAATCACAGAACAGACAAGTTCTCAGCTTTCAGACTGCCCATTTACATTTTAAAAACACTACATCCATTAACATCAGAAACAGCATCTGCCCTTTGGCCTCAGCTTTGGCACCAGCTTCAGTTTCACAAGTATTCTCAAGTTAGCTGGTGTTACTAAAATAAGCAGATGAAAACCCCATGTGCCAGATAATACAACAGTGTTCTTAAAAGATAGATGAACTTGCCTGTTCCTGGGAGGATATTGTCTGAGTGTTGTCAGTGGAGAAGCAGCAGGCTTGAAGGTTGGAGATGTGAATCCATTGATAAATCCAGTATTTGGAAATGGTGTTACCTAAAAAAATGTATTGCGTGCTCATCATTATAAAGAAACTGAGTATTACTTTTATTAACCCCACATTTTATGTCATTCTGTGCAGGACAGTACTCAAAAGATTGTCTCAAACAGCAACACAGCATCTGTCTAGTGCCTTGTAGCTAACTTACAAAATTTCTGAAAAAACCTCAAGCTTCTGTTTTTCTGAGAAGTCAGTCACGACACATATTCAACTTATAATAGTTCAAAGAGGATTGAAAACCTTCAAGCCAAAATTCTTGGCTGCAGGTTAAACAGCTCTCCTCCTATTTCATACCACACTACCCATGACTTTGGAGTACCAAGATATTTCTTTATCAGAACCTCTAGTCTACATGGCCTGTAACTGTTTCTCTTATAATTCTATGTGAATTCCTCCCCTAAAAAACCGCCAACAACTTATTTTTAGTTCCTCATTCTACTTCCATGTGATCTCTAAATAAAGCCTAGAGAGCAAGTGGATGTTAAGTGGAACTGTGATACTTTTCAGATCTTACCACCTTATTCTACATGTGAAACACTGTCTTCTTGTCTGAAGAAACAACATTAGCAAAACATTTTCTCGGGTGGGTGCATCAATGTCTTGTAGTAACAAGATGCCTCAAAACCTGAGGCATGTTCAAAGTAATTTCTCCAACCTCACTAGGACACTTTTGCCTTTATTTAAATGTGTAAGTCTCATTTAAGAAATGCTACTGCTAGCATCAGTAAATGCTTCCCTGTCTTCTCCCCCTGAAAATAGCTACAATGCACAACAACAAGACTTTTTATATTCTGTTAAACAATGAGAAACACCTGCAATTACAACCATTTGCTATAAAGGTACATTTAAACTTGAAAAAGGTTTCTAGTGCAAGTTAAATCACTAATCAATAGAAAACAAAATTTAACACCAAAGCTGTCATATCAAACTACTGCTGGCCTAACCTAGCATGCAACACAGTAAACGCTACCTCAGGCTTTACAAAAAGGCCATTAAAAAAGGCCTGTAACAGAGCTCCTCCAAGAACAAAGTTTCATCAAAACAATGCTTTGAAGTACTTTCTGGTTTAAGAGTTATAACATGAATGCTGAAAAATTCCATCAAAGCTAGTAAGCCACCACTGAATCTGAAAAATGAGAAGACACTGAACATATCAGGGATCCTAACAATATTCAACTCTTCTTTCTTTATAACGATGTGATGCTTTTGGAGGAAAAAAATGTTTTTTACCCCATTTTCCAAAAATACCAAAAGCATCTCCACAGAAGCCAACTGGTTCCAACAGACTTTATTTTCAATTTCTTTTTCTTTCCCCGAACAGGAAAAACGAGATCATTTCTCAAATACTATTAAGTACATGATGAAGAATGAGATAGCTTTAGAATTCTGAGGACATGTGTTACCATATTCAAGTTTCAGAACTAAAACGGTATGCCCACACTATGGGATATTCAATCTCAAATTAGAGATGAGAGAAAGCAGCATTTATGTTGAAGCAGAATAGAGAAACTTGGCTGTATTTTCACACAAGTCTCTACATGCAAACTGCAACCCTGCCTCATGAAAATAATTGCTGTGTCATGGTTCCTCATGGTCCCTGTTCTCCTCAAGTGATTTCTATTCAAATATAGCTCTTCCTACAAGAGAATCAAGAAACATCACGTTACAGTCATGTACATAAAATGCTAACCAATGACAATACACTGCAAAACACTGAAAAGCAAAGCACAGGCAGTTGATTTCCTCTTTCGACTAAGGAAACTATGAGGTCTTTAATGCTGGCAAACTCATCATGTCTTCCCCAAAGGAAAGGACTAGTAAGCTTTCTTGGATACAAAAAGTTACAGGATAACCTAAGGCAGATACACAGTATGCTGTGCTTGAACCTGTGGTTCATTGATCTGTATCTTCTATACCATTCCCATCCAGCTCCTTCAGCATTCCAGAGTAAGACTGCGCAGTAGTCAGTTTATCTACAGGCAGATTCACATTCATTGCTGCTTAACAAGACAGCTTTCTCCTGGAATAACACTGCCCACTGTGTTACCTTGTCCCCTCCGCATTCTTCATCCCCCTACAGAAAGCCTCCCCCTGCAAGGGCTCTGGTTCCCTTCCCTGTGTGTGAAGTGTTTAGCACACCAACTTTTTAATTAGCTGTGGTTCAGTACAGAGGATGTTTGCTCAAGTTTGTTCAAGGACACTTTAATCCTCTGCCAAAAAAAACATCTAAAGAACTTCTAATTCTGAGCATTGCTACGCTCATTTCTTTTGAGCCACAAGTAAAGAAGCACCTCCAGAGGGGAGAAAGAGGCTCCAGGTACGAAACTGAGCCTCCCAGTCATTACAGGAAACTGTCTGTGTATTTGTAGGGTAAAACAGGTAAACTAAAAGGGGCCAAGGTAATTCTGATGAGACTGTCACAATGCAAAAGATGGAAGCAGCATTGTAGGATACATTAGATGTCTCAGAGTATTTAAGGATTTATTGCTATCACCCTAGCTTCAAGCCTTACCAACAGCCCCTTTAAGAAAATAATTTTAAAAGCAATTTAAAAGTGATTTTTGTAATTAGCACAAGCAATTTTACTTTTCATCACCAAGAGATATTACTACTGCGCAGAAAATATTCTGCTTTAAGAACATGCCAAACAGGGCAATTCAGCATGTTAATCCGCAACCTAACTTCCTGCTAAAAGATCAAGACAACATGGTATCCTGACAAGTCTTTAGTAAAGAACTGCCCCAAAACCTAAAAGATTTAAGAAGAGAATCACACTCCAGTCTGAGACCAGATTCAAATAATCTGTCTTGTACACTATGGAAAGGATTTTGAAGGACTGTTTTACAAGAAGAACTGCAATCTTAAACTCCCCTCTCCAGGATAGGTATATTTCCTACACCTCAATAAGAAAATAGTATCAGCTCTGAAAAAAATACAACTGTTTCAGAATCAAGAGACTTACCAATGAAGGGTCAAGGTAGCTGTGCGTGGCTGACCAGGTCTGTGGGCCAATTAAGCTGTACAGTGGGAAGTGCTGCTGGGGACTGTATACTGGAGGTATGTAAAAGGATGTTGTGTAGCGCTGCTGCGTGTAGAGGTTCATATCCAGAGGTCTATACCCATTCTTTGGCAAAAATGTGTTTATAGCTATTGCCTTTGCTTTTATCCTTGCCTGCAAAGGAGATTAGATTCTTTATTACAGCAGCCCTTCAAATTAAATTAAAATGGTTCAAACTAGTAGCTCTCAAACTTTTACTGAACACTTAATCAGTCACTGCTTTGTCCTTCAAGGACAGCAGAAACAGCTGAATGTTTCCCTGCTGCTGGGTTGGATATACTACTGCCAGAAACGACAAAAAGGAGAAGTGAAGTGGTATGTGCTACATTTCTAAACCCATCTCCAAGTCAAACGGCTACTGAGATTGGATCACTTAAATTTATATTAGAAATCACAGTGAGCACCACAAAACCCAGTACAACACCCCATCCCTAACATTATAAACCACTATTTACCTTAATTGGTTTTCCTTGGAAAGTCTTCACTTCCTCTCTAAGGTATCTGTAAGCCTTCAAAAAAAAGAGAAAATTGTTAGATTTGTCAAATGTAATTTAAATACAGGAAATTTAGAAGTTTGGACATGCTAAGCCTAACAATAATACTTGGAGCAAACTCTCATACATCATCTGCATTTAGCAACATTTAACTTATCATGAAGTGCTTCAGTAGCATTAAAACAAGACTCTAATGCTTATGATTGAAGCATTTCAATTTGTCACCCAAAATATCAATACTCTCAGTAGAAAAAAAACATAGCTTTAGCCAGAAAGCCAGGATATGTGAACAAGATAAAAAAAAAAAACCTTTAAAGTGTTACATTTAATAGTTACTGAAAACTGGATACTTCCTAAGGGAAAGCATTACTGTTTCTACAGTTTGGGGTATTTTTTTAACTTATTACACATTTGCAATAGTTTACAACCCATCAATTCACTCTCATATCATTCTAATTTACTTTTACATTCTAATATGCTTCAAAAAACAGCGTTACCTGCTGTGCATCAGCTTCTGATTCAAATGTGATGAACCAATTGTCGTTATAGGCAAACTCACAGTTGATGAACTTAGGC
The DNA here is from genome assembly GCA_009812075.1 of Sialia sialis. NCBI lineage: Eukaryota > Metazoa > Chordata > Aves > Passeriformes > Turdidae > Sialia > Sialia sialis. Next base: position 10,370,167 of record VRYO01002734.1, read on the forward strand.
AAATTGTCTCCTTTGAAAAGTGCTTCAACCTCCTGGGGAACGTGGTTTGATAAGGAGGTGGGGGAGGTGAGGGGAGAAGGATGGAGAGAAGAAAAAAAATCAATGTAAAATGCAAAACTGACACTCTGAGAAAGAAAGACAAAGCACTGCTGGGCTTGCTAAACAAGGGAGTAGCTCAGAACAGCTGCAGTAGTGTCAGCTCTCTCTGATCTCCCCACTGGAAGGGCTCTCTAAGGCCATTCTACAGGAAAGGTTTAGCTGAGAGCTATTTAAGCCACAGAAGACATTTAAACTTGGCATCAAGTGCAGGAAGATGTCTATTTCTCCTCTGTCCCAAAACCCAAGGAACCACATGAAATCCTGTGCATATGGCATGGGACAGGAAAATATTGCCTTTTCAGCAGAAACCTGCAGGTAAGCTTTAACTCAAATGTCTACAGATTCATGGATTTGAAACAGGGCTTATTCACCTCAAACATAACTGGCTAGTTTCTACAGAAAAAACAGACCTGGATTTTTTATTTGTTTTAATTCATTTGCATATTTTTTTGTTTTGTCACAGATTTGAGGTGAGCAGCATCAAAAGGCAACAAAATTTGAGAGGCCTTACTGCATCTTGGAATTTTGCTTAAATAAAGCCTGACTCTGCTATGCCAAAAAACTTAGGCTATTAAATCTGCTTAGTTAAGTCTAGATTTTTCCAGCCTGACAAATTTAAACACATACAGAAAACATTTCACTGGAGAGCAACTCTTCTAAAAATAGACAGAACTTTGTTGCTGTCAAACATTTAAGAGTGAACATCCAGTGCTATTATATCCAACCTGACGAACTGATGACAGAAAGAAAAATATAAAAAAATTCTACAATACTAAAAGTTAGGCAGTCTTTGAAAAGCTACATTTCATTTGGAAAGCTAGAAGAAACCACTGTTTTTAAGCAATGTACATAGCATATATCCAACTTCTTCCCTCCAACTCCTTTTAGCATTTTGTTTCATGTTCCTGTTTATTAAGGCCACTTACTTCTTTGTCATCAGTTTCTAAACTGCAGTACTTCTGATTTTCATATGATGGTTATTAAGAGGAGTAACTCTTTCAGATTCTTTAGTCTTCCTCATAAAATTATATAGAGGAGAAACTAAAATATAGACCCACAATCAAGAATCTGCACCTTCTCCTTTTTGAAAATTCAAGATGGTTTATTTATGACCCCATAATTTTTTCAAATATTTCCATTAGTCATAGTCTCTGCTTCATCAGAGAGGCATTGAGTATCTTTCAAAGAATGAAGTTCTCCAGTCTTGCACTCATTCTACAGTGGAGATTCTTAGTGACTTATTGACACCTCTCACCTCAGCATTATGGAATCATTTACAAAGCTTTAACTACTTTACTTGAACAAGCTTCAAGGTGCAACAGTGGCATTTTCTAGTCTAAGACTTATCTTCTTTCATCTTTGTCTATTTATCCAAGGATCTCAGAACCAAGTGCATATAGCTAAGACAAAGTCCAAGAAAATGATTCATCAAAAGACAAAGAAAACACTATCAGTTTCTCAGCCCTCTGCAGAACTACAGGTTCCACCAGTCTTCCTATGAGCAACATGCTTCTATCAAATATACTTCTTACCCAAACAAACACAATAAACTAAGTTTAGGAAGTGCTGTTACAAACAGTGTAGTAAAAAATGTGAATTGCTTATTGAAATCTAGAAGTAATCTAACTTCCAAGTCCTAAGGGGAAAGCACTCTTTACTGAACAAGGGGAACACTTACTTCAATGGGAGTAGATTCAGGTACTTCACGTAAAATCACAATACAGCGATTCTGATTTGGCCGAACTTTTTCCCCCTTTTCATCCACCTGAACTAAAGGCAACGCTAAGAGAGAAAAGACAGGAATGCATTTTAGCTGTCAGCAAACCTAGCAGCTTTGCACTCTGAAAGATGCTGTGAACACAGACTTACAGTGCAGAGCCTCAAATGTTTTTGAACATTAAGAAACAAGCAGACAGTGTTTCTGTTTATCATTTACATGCCTGAAGAACCCTTCCTAGTTTTTTACAAATCTTGCAGCTCTGGCCAAATTCAATTTGAGCTGAGCTTTTCCATTTATAACTGCATCTCTGCATACCCTGGCAATGCCCTTGTAGCTCTCACCAGGTATTCATCCACTTTTCCATCTCTGGTATGCCTCTCTTGTTTTGAGCAGACTCAGAAGCACAGAGTTAAGCCAAGGGGATCTCTTGATCCACCTACTTCCCTCACCTTTACAGGGGATTAAATGTTTTTGTGCTTCCAGGAGAGAACTCCCAGCACTAGTATAGCTAGTGCCTCTATCCTCCATGGAAACTTCCCACAGAATCCCTCCCAGCTGTGCTCTGAGCAAGCCGAAGTCTGCTCTTACAAAATCTAAAACCTTAGAAACGCTCAGCTTGCTCAGCATGACCCCAAACGCCACAGTTCTGTGACTGCTGCAGCCAAGGCTTGCACTGACTGAGACATTACAAAGCAGGTTTTCTTAGTTTCTGAGTAGTGACTTCATCAGTGCCTCATTCCTTGTCGGCACATCTAACACTTGTATGGGGAAACAGTCCTCTGCACATTCCAGAACTTGATGGATGACATGAGCTGCTGTATTGTTCTTCCAACAAATACCTAAGCCATTGAAATAGACTGTAAGAACTAAGCTTGGCTGACCCAAAGCTTGCTTAAGTGACACAAATATTGTTCTGTTGGTCTTACTGACTTGGTTTAGGTCAGGAGCAGATACCAACTGTAAAAACCCCTTGGAAACAACTCCCAGGGTCTTGGCCCACAGGTACCCCATAGAACTTCCATGACTGAGGCAATTGATTTCTATACATTCAAAGCTCTCCTTAACAGAGTGAGACTCCTCCATCCTTTTTCCCCCACCTGTCTTTACAGAACAGGCTAGAGATATCCAACATGATCCTCCAGTCATGAGAATTGTCCCACTACATCCCACAATTTAAAGCTCTTATTTGCACAGATCATTTTTCAATAACTGGCACAAAGAGTGGCTGTGATAAAACTACTGTCCTATAATGGTGATGGTCTAAGGTGCTTGGACTACTTAATGCCATACAGAAAAATAGTGGCATTTTACTGCAATGCAATAAGAAAGAAGAGATGAAAAATTCAAATCAATAGTTCTACACCAATAACCAAAATGCTTTCCAGCACTGAGGAACTTTTACTTACATCTCAGCACTTCAACAATCAAATCCATATCAGTACTGAGTTTCTTGACATGATCAAGGTTTGCTACTGTCATTATTGGCACATACTGATCACTGTCCATCTGTGATATAAGGTACATGTCACTGGCAAGATTTTCTCTGTTGGGAGAAAAAAAATAAAAATAAGGAAATGTCACACATTAACTTTGCCCAAACTTGAGACAAAAACTAATCACATAGTAAAAGGCAGATTCCTGCAGCACTTTTCCTAATTGATGAAAATCACTGGCTTAAACAAAGCTTGCTAAATGGCTTAAATTACTCAATTTTAATTATGACCGGTAAAGATCACAAAAATTCACCTGATCTGTAACTGTTTGTACCTATTCATATTTCAAACCCATGTATTTGCGAGCTTATGCATTAGGCACAGAAGTTTCAGGTAAGCTTTAAGAGGTACAGTAATTTCACGATTATAAGCTGCGCCTGATTATAAGCCGCACCTGCGGGTAGCCGGGCAGACCACAGGATTTGTCCATATATAAGCTGCACTTTTTTTTTTTTTTAGTGAGGATCCATATGTGACAAAGTAATGAGTTAGTAACAGAATCGCGCCAGTGGGGGGTTTGGTGTCAGGTACTCAAATGGCAACAGTTTTCACAGACCAGAGGAGCCATTAAACGCAGCCCTGCCACCGGAACAACACCACTCCTCCGCCGCCGCCGCTAGCGGCCCCACTCCGCCCGTAGCGGCCCCGCTTCGCTCCCCCTGCTCCACCCGTAGCGACCCCGCTCTCCCGGCTCCTCCTGGAGTGGCGCCGCTCCCCCGGCCCCGCTCACGGCTCTGCTGCCCCACGAAGCCCGCTCCCCACCTGCCCCCGCCCACTTGGCCGCGGCTGCACGGCAGCTTCCCCGCCGGCCAGCTCACACTTCCGGGTCAGCATTTTGCCAGAATTTGTCCACAAATAAGCCGCACCTGATGATTAGCCGCAGCAGTGGGGAAGGCTGCATTCTTCAGTGAAAAAGGTGCGGCTTATATTTGTGAAACTACTGTACATCAACACAACACACTGAAATTAGTCTGTTACTTTTTCCAAATCCTCATCCTTTCCACTCAGAAATGTATAAACATACATCCCAAGCTGTTAGTCATTCTAGAGTTTGGTATATTTAGGTAAATACATACCTAGATAAACAGAATTCCAGTGTCTTTTTCAGTAATTCTCGTAAATCTTCCTGACCTTCCGGCTGCAACTGTTCGTTTCCACCTAATAATTATAATACTTCAGATTAAAAAGTAGCTCTGCTATATTATACAATATGTATTTAAAACAAGCCATCATGTCTATTACTGATTACATAAGTAGTAATGAATTTTCAAATTCAGTAATGTTCATTATGTATTAGTTACCAATCGATGAAATTGCATGGCAACACTTTTTATTTAAGATAGAAAAAAGAAACCATGTCTGACGTTACTTGTTAACCTCTGTTCTCCAAATACATAAGTATCTCAAGCCCTTTTAGAAGAATAGCTACAAGCACATCTAAAAGTAAATACTGAAGTGATTCGGCTTGTAGATCTGTGCTTCATTCTCAGAAAAATAACTAATTTCTAGCTGACAAAACCTTGACTAATGGGAACAATGCAATGGAGGCACTCCATACTCCTAGTCTCACTCTAAATTACCAACACATTAATTCAGAGAAGGTTTTCAAAAATACAGTTATGGAATATCAGCAGATATCCAATCTACTAACAACAGATATGTAATCAATTTACAATCTTTGGTTAAGAAGGCAACATTAGTTTCTTTCTTAGAAGTGGAAGTTTAAAAATTATCACGTGGAAAACATGATTTTCATGTTCCTTTTAATTTAGACACAATAGATCAGTGTCAGTAAAGGGCAAACTCATTGTGTCAGTGGGAGGAGTGTTTAAAGATTAGAAAATCTGTGTGGCCTTTAGAGATTTATAAAGCATTTAGCAGCACATTGATCATGTAAATACGTATATATGTAAATGCAAATTAGCTTTTTAGAAGTACTTCACACCAACTATCCTTCCCTTCACTAACTTTCATCCTTTTATTCAGCTCTACTTAGTCCTTCTTCTTCCTAGACTTCTAATTTTCTCCCATCATGCTGTCCTTCTACTACATGTTCTACTCTGGTGAAGAGAACGTCAACACCCGAGAAATGCGTGTAGCGCGTTCAAACCACTATTTCCTTTCCCTGTCTCCTGTTTCTCATCCAAAACCTGGCAAGGACCAAAATTATATGCATTTTTTAAAATAATTACTAAAAAATGAAAACTCAGATTTCAGACCTGAGACCATGTATCACTATTCATCAAGTGGTATAGACCCAACCTGCTGTTCAGTTCTTTACAATACTATCAGACTCTTGTTAAAAGTTAACCATTTTGGACACATTAAGGACACACTGGTAAGTTCCAGCATTAATCTGAAAAATATTGCTCCCTTCTAGAGTGTGGGGCACCATTAATACAATTTTCTGTTAGCCAGCTAGTCATTATTTAATATTCCCCAATAGCACCCTTAAGCAGAAGAGTCAGTGAGAAATTTCAGTTTTTAAATATAAGCAAAGATGATGCCACAACAATCTGATTTCAGTTGCCTTGATTTTCAGCTATTATGGATGCTATGCTAGTAATTTCAAATACAAAATCAGCTAAGCACAATGAACAGACCTGTTGTGAATCTCAAGAAACACCCATCACATTTTCCTCTCCTTCCCATCCCTCATCTCAGTTTAAGTAGTAATCCTACACGCATCTTGCAGACCTTCTGTCCCATTTAATGAAATATAAGCATGGTGAACCTCTATGCTAGTTTCCAGAAGCTTCTTAAAACATACCATCTGGTATAGAGTACAGCTACTAACAGTTGCACTGAAGAGAAATCCTGGAAGTTCATTAACTAAGAATGTGAAGAAGTTGAGACTAAAATGTTGCTTATTTCAGTATTTTGAGTACAAAATGGGTCTTCCCCCACATTAACATAGTACTCGAGACAGAAATTGTGTGTGCATCTCACCTCAGTACCTGACCTGACTAGAAACACACATTTGTTTGATTCTGTGCAGCATCTTGCAAGATATAAACCAGGAGGAGACTGGTCTCGAAACATGTCTAAGTTTGACTGCAAAAGAGGCAGGAATTCCTAGGGCCTGTTTAAAGAATGCATATATTGAATAAGAAAACAGGTATAGTTTGGGGGGCTTTTTTGTTTTTCAGATGCTCATCTTTCAACTCAAAATACGTGTTTAGTTTGTTTTTAAACTAAGTCCAAGCACATCTTGGCTCTCTCTTACCTGTCTGGGTGGTTTCATGCATAGACTCATACTCGGAATGATCGAGAGCCAAAGGGTTCATATCCGTGTGCTCTGAGCCCGGAACAGCTGGGGATGGCTCCGGCAGCTCTGTCAGCACCGCGTTCTGATGCTTCTTGTTGCCATCGCCATTGGCATCCAGTCCTGCAGCACACATCACCAACACACTCCAGAAGTGTTCTTCTAATCACAGTAATGCCATACTTAAAAACCACGTCTTAAACAAAGGTGCTTACATACTTGCTTTAAACTTTTCTAACAGAAAATTAAAATTTTAGACATTAAAAAAAAAAAATTAAAATTTAAAAACAGTGCTGCACCAAATTTTACCTTCTGCTTGAGCAACAGCCAGAAACTCTTATTCATACCTTTACAAGAATCTGGAGGCTGGTCAGGTATTTCTTCCCACGTTTTGCTCACACTACCGTCAGTGGCACCACTTGCTTCCAAGTGTAACATATGATTTCCCCACACCTTTGCATTGGGGTTTAACTCGGAAACCTTGGTTGACTCCTGCAAAAATAAATTGACAATGCATTTTGGGGATGCACAGGAGGCATCTGGTGTACACATAGAATCAGTTTCAAATAACAGTATCAGACTGTTTTTACTGTCATGCAGGTTTTAATGTCGTAACATTTCACTGTCATGTTTTTTCACACCTGAATATATTAACTGACTTTCCACAATAATTTCAGGTACAAACACAACTGAATTGTGGTGCACAGTATTCATTTCCTTGATTAAGAGCCACCAGAAAAGGCTATCCAAGCAGAGCAAATGACAACAAACATTTCATTCTTTGGCTTTGACAGACTAACTTAGCCTGTTCTTGGCCTAGACTTCTGTCAGTTCTCTAATGCACATGTCTACTTGATGTTGATTATATTGCTATTGTACCTGTTCGGGCAAAACAATACCAAAAAACCAAACAAAAAACAAAAACAAACAAAAACAAACAAACAAAAAAAAAAAAAAAATCAAGAAAATACAAAAGTACAGGGGTTTTTCTGAAATGATATAAACATGTAAGTTTTAATGAAACATTATGGAAAATTGAAAGATGTGCATGACAACTTCAGTTATTACTTCTAGAGGAGGAATAGCGCATTAGGACAGAAAGTATGAATAACCACATCCCGTTAAATCATCTCAAAATAATCTCATTTAAACTGGATTGGAAATGGACAGGTTTAATGATTACATGTTGTTATATACAACTATCACATAAATGGTTACATCTGTGTTTCAGAGATTGTTCTCCACAGTGCAAACCACTACTACAATACTTTTTTAGAGTAACATGGCACTTGTTTCGCTAATGTTTGAGCAAAATGCATTGAATTATTCCATACCAAGAATATATGTCAAGTGTTTTAATGTAATTACATTGGGAAAGAACATTTCCTACGATATGACACACTAAAAAAGCTTATTAAAAATTTGCTTTCTAAATTTACAGATGCTAGGAACATTACAGTGTTTAAAGGCTCTCCAAAACCCCACAAAGCTTTAAATCATCTTAAACACATGCATTCAAAATACTTATCACAGTGCAGAGAAAATATATCCAGAAAATAAAAAAAAAAATCTTAAAAAATTTGAATAACAGAATAGTAGAGGAAAGTACAAAAAGTAGAAGTGTTTGAAATAACTACTTGCATAGTAAGGATTCAAAGATGACAGCAAGATCCATCAGTTTCCATTTTTAATATAAGAAGTCCCCCCAGGAGACAGAGCAAAACAGCCTCGAGTACAATCCACTGCCCACACTGGGCAAGGTCACAGCAGCTGTTCCAACACAGCCAGTGAGGGGAACAATTTCAGGGAAGCTCAGCAGGGAAGGAAAAGGAGCAGCAGCTGCTACAGGTTGACTTCTGCAGAGTGGGTAAGGCTGGAGGGGACGACTGGAGGTCATCCAGTCCAACATCCCTGTCTGAGCAGGCTGCACAGAGCCCCTCAGGGCTGTGTCCCGATGGCTTTGCTTGTTTCTTAGCCCAGCTAGCCAACACCCAGCCTAGCTCCTTCCTCTGCAGCCACTCCTCTCTACAGCACTACTCACCTCCAGAAGTGAGCAAAAGACTTCCCAATTGCTACCAAACAAGAACTCCAGGAAATCCACAAACACTCCTTCCTATACAAAGTTAAAGAGCACTAAGAACAGTTTGTAGCAAGCTTCCTTTCTGTACTGTTTATCTTAAGTTCAGGTGGAACTGAGAATCTGCAATCAAGTTACTTTGCCAATGACTGAACTTTCATGCAAAGTAAACAGAACAAAAACAAACAAAAAAAAAATCAATATTCAGCAAAATTTTTGACTTCTCCATTCTGTACTGCATTTGGTTTCCAAAGGAAAGGAAGTCATCAGGATCAGGAGAAAATAACACCTATTTAACTAATGAAACCACAGTTTGACTTAGCTTGGTCAAACTTCTAGCTTCAGCTTTAAGTTTTAAGAGCAAACCACTTCTGCAGAATACTTACAAGCTCATCTTTATTGTGCCATCCCCACGTACCAGCATACTCTGGTGCTAGCAGCTGATATGGGTACGTTTCCACTGCATACGAAGCACTTGTTAGATTTTCAGGTTCATTCTGGAAGTTTTTGTTAACTACACACAGTCTGTCCTTCTTCATGGTAGCATTAGAAGCTGCATTATTCCATAAAAAGCCCACTAGATATTCACCATTACCAGAAGGAACTGTGTCAGAAAGCAGCTGATTTGTCCAATCAGCATTGCCAGTCTGAAGATTGATGAAATGTGACCACATTTCAACATGGGGATTTTGTCTGTCCAGGTCACAGGACTGCTTGTGGTCACTCAATTCATCTTCCATCAGACTTAACACACGCTGCTCTCTGCCTTGCTGAAATCCTTCTGCACCAGGAGAGGTACTGGGTATTTCATAGGAAGGAGTAGCAGCGTATTTGTCTACCTGCTTTGGGTCAACACAAACTCCAAGCTCTTTGTTTGAGAAAATCTTGTGATCTGGCTGCATCTGTTCCCAGCTTGTGGTCAAGTCATTCATCTGAGTATTTAATATGTAACTGGTGTTTTTCAGTTCAGTAGTCTTGGCTTGCAGCTGCTTCAAATTCCCCCTGGTAAAAGGTTCTAGGTTCTCGGCTGATAAACCAAAACCAGTGAGGTTCTCCTTTGCATGGATGCTGACACACTGGTATACTTCTCTATCCTGAAGATTGCATTCATTTACATCACACATACTTTTTTCATGAGTTTCTGATCTTTCTTCAGTAAAAGGCCCAACAGAAACTGGAGTGTTCCTAGCTTCTGGGTCTGGACTGGCACAATGACACAACTCAGGCTCTTCTGCTGGTTCGTGATGCTCATGAGAACATGCATTTTGACACAATGAAGGCAAAAAATTATAGTCTTTATTTAAGTGTTTACTGGCATCTTCCACATTTTTAGTGGCACATTTTAATTTTACACTCCTGTACATACAACTGTCTGTGGCTGCAGGTACAGTGGAGTCAGAGGGAGCATTCTGACTGTCAGCCAAGCCTTCACAGCAATTGAAGATGCCTTGATCACAATCAGCAATGCCAGCACCCAGATTCTGTTTTACATTTTCTGCCTTGTTATCAACAGACTCATTTAGTTGACCTTCAGATTTTGTCTGTTCTACAGATTCCACTATATGCCCAGCTATTTTGGCTGACTCAGTCTCTGCACTCCATTTATTTTCCACTGTGTGGAAGGAACATACCTCCTGTTGTTCATCTTGTCTGCTATTCACATCTATTTTATTCATATGCTCGCATTCCACAGACACAGAAGAGACACTGGTTTTATCATCTGAATTTAAATATTTGCATACTTTACCTTTATTCTCCAGTGACTCTTGTGAAATCTGACACTCTAGGCTGTTTTCCTTTAGGAACATTTCATCTGTGCTTGGATTATGTGCATGAGATGCCACAGTGACATCACTTACTCCTGATCTAGTTCTGCTCAAGTTAGCAGCTGCCTCAATCAAGTCACATTTTAGTTCAGTGGCACTTACACAGGTATCTTCCTCCACGCCATTGTGGATAGCAGCTTCAGATGATGCCTTGATTTCAGTGCAGCCCTTAATGTGAGTTTGAAAATCAGAACCTTCCACCAGGTTTAGCTGCACTTCAGGCACGTTCAAAGCTTCAACGCTATGCAAAATTGTACCTGTGCATTTCTCTCTCTCTTTTGAGACCTCTTCAAAATTGCTGTGATGCTCACTAGAGTCTGGTGAAAATGTTTGGCTATCATCATATGTTCTTTCAAGTGTTTTCTTTTCCACATCTGAGTTTATTTCATTTTCTGGCTCTAGAAAGCAGATTTCTTCATCAAGTTTTTCTACATTGTCCATTTCATGTAACTCTAATGATAATTTAAAGTTACACCCCATGTTCTCTACCTGTTTAGTATTTATTTGCTCTACAACACTTGAGGGATGCCTGGTTAGTGGCACAAGTGGTACAACATCAGAATGATTACCCTCCTCAGTTTTTCCTGAATTAGATACTCCAGTGTTTAACAATACACTGGAAATATGATCACTGTTTTTCACCTTTTCTGAGTTAGGGCTATATTGGTCCTCTCCAGCAGCATCCACAGGCTTCATGGAATCACAAGCTGTCTGCAGTGATTCATTCCAACTGGCAGCACTACCCATGGTATATACCTCCTCTTGGTGATTCTCAGGGATGATTTCATCAGGCACTTTTGCTCTTAAGACATCTGTTACTGTACTGTCAGTATTTAACCTGTGCACCTGACAGCTGTCAGTCACAAAGTTATCAAAAGAACACTGGATGTCTAGGCTACAATATTCCTTTATATCTTTTTTCTCCATGTTTGATCTAGCCTCTTTTCTATACTCAAACAGTTCTTTCTGTGAATTAAACTTAGCTTCCACTTGTGCCAATTGCTGCACTGGAAATTCCTTCCCTCTGTCTAGAGGTCGTGCCATGGCGCACATTCCTTCATCAGTAACAGCTGAGTTATCTATGTCTGCTGCAGTCTCTTTATGCACAGTAGCTGGCACCTCTTCATCCCCTTTCAGATCTTCGGCATCTACAACACAAATGCTGTAAAACTCCTTGTCTTTCACATTTTGACTATTGTCTATATCAAGACAGGAAAATGTTGGAGACATCTCTCTATATGAACTCGAAACTTTCTGTAAGCTGTCACTCCTGCTGTCTTCAACATTTACTGTTGTTCCATTTTGCCTTGAATGGTCACATGTAACTGCATAATCCTCCAGAGAATTTCTATTTAAGGAAATTTCACTCTCTAAGCCTTTGTCTACGATATCTGGTACACGTGAATTAGAAATATGATCAAACAAGCAATGCCCTTGTACAGCTACATTTTCATTATTAATATTGCCATTATTATTTTCTATATTGTTCACACGCTGACCATTACTATTAGGTTTTTTAGGTGCTCTTTTTTTAATAATCTTATCTTTCTTTTCTTCACTTCTCTGCAGATTTCCGTACGTACCAGAGACTTTCAAGAGGTGACTAAAGGAATTAAAGAAGCTAAAAGGTCCGCCATAGGTCCTCCTAGGGCTCACATGGGGAGTATTTCCCATGCTGTTATATGAGGAATATTTTGCTTTTCTACCCCAAAAGCCAGATTTAGAATCTGATGCTGCGCAATCATCACTACAAGCATGTTCAATGCTGACTGTCGCAGCTGCCCCATTAACTGTCCTTCCCACTGTATGCAGGTCCTGGCTTTCCACACTTCCAAAAATTGAAGATAAAGTTTTACTTATCCTTGACTTTGGTGCTTCCTCTTCCACAGATTTTTGTAACAAGCTGGTTTTCTCCTCACTCGTGCTGTTACTCAATTCTTTACTGAAGCAGCAGCCCATGCTTAATAAGCAGTGTCAGAGGGTCTTCTCATTGCAAATCTTCCTCTTTACACTAACTTTCTATGGCTACTGAGGAGACAAGCCAGCACCCAACTGCCAAAAATAGCACACTTTAAAACCATGCAGGGGTTCATATGTCATTGCCACTCAAAGTCCAAATCCCAGTTGCTGAGCAATGTTTCAGTATTTCATCATATACACTGTAATATTCAAGCCAAATATTCCTTCTACTGAGTCTTATGAACTCCTATTGTTTAATTTCCTAAAAAGTTTTGTCCATCCAAATCGTTAAAATATTTAAGTGACATCTTTTGCAACGTCTATGTGTGTCAGAAGCTACTTGTTTTCATATTTAATACAACTCCCACCTTCTATATAAGGATAAATGCATTCTGGCTTTACATGTTTAAATCTGATGTGTAGATCAAACACATTTTGGACCATTTTCTCCTTCTCCTCCCTTCCCCTAGAGCTGAACCTACACCACAATTACTTCTTTAGGAAAAACAGGCTAAAGATAGATAAGACCTCATGTATTCCATTGAGCAGTCATTGTACGTTATCAGAAGCTAATTCTGTTCCAAGCCCTTTTTTAAAATTTGTTATCTGCATGAAAAAAAAAAAACCAAACCATAATTCCTCAGCATTGAAGGGAGCCTCAAGATCATCTACCCACCTCATGGTACTGTGACAGGATTAATTATACTTAAAGTACTTTGACAGAATGTTTTTCCTTCCTAAAGTCTGTACTCAGTATAGTTGTACATATACAGACTCCTTCTGACCTTGTAACAACTAAACTATTTTTATACATATGTATTTACATATTGAAATACTCCTGTTACTGCAAGTCCTTGTAGTTGCTAATAAAAAGTGGCTCTGTTTCTTCAAATATAAAAGCCCAATAAAAAAGCTGAAAATAGCATTTTTTTCTGCTCTAAACAATGTTGTTCTTTGCCCTTCCATTACCTCACAACACTCCCAAATTCACTGCTATTATTTCAGATTTGGACCCCATATTTCAGAGAGCTTACAGAGTGTGCAACTACAGCACCACTCTACTCTGTTACTTAAAAGATACTGAAATTATGTAGGAGTGTAAGACAAGACAGATTCTTAAACTATGTTCTTTTAGACAAACATTGAACTTGGTGCTATTTTTCCACTGGTTATGCCCTTATGGCAACTAATACCCCACTAACCCTGACCATAAAAGATTGCTGAATTGGCTAAAGAGTACATCCCCTCTTTACAATTTCGAAGCAGACTTGCTGAAGTAAGATCAGAGGAAAACCATCCTCCCCCCTCCCCTTATCCAACCCAGGAAGACTCCAAGTGCCTGCAGCTACACTATTCCTAAGGATAGGAAGTCTGATGCATCATTGCTGCCATCTGCTGCATTTTTTTTAATTCTCCCCTGGGACAAAGTTATTCAACATGCTTGGATCCAGACTGAAAACTATGCCAAGTCACTCCTCTCTTCAGCATTCCCTGGAACTGAGAACAGGGAAAGGGGGAGGGAGTTACTTATAATAGTTTTTTTGAAGAAATGCCATGAGCAAACAATTTAACTGTTTTTAATATCAGCTTAAAGTCACAGTAATTGCTTAAAAACTTCACAACTATTCAGAAAACTCCCTTATCAGGTAAACAAATAGCAAGATTTTTTCCCTTTTGTGATTTAACCATTACTAACTCGTGCTTTCTAGAGAGGAGCCAAGTGTCTTTGAGAGACAGACCAGGGCAAAGTCCACTTTTCCAGTGCCTTAACAACCACTTCTCCTATCAACTAATGGAAAGAAAAGGGGTGAAGCAGTTCAGGCAAGCAGAAACTTACTCCAGTTTTCCCATACCCTTCTCATGTACAAAGGCACATTTTGTACTTGTTCCTTTGTTTTTATCTTAGGGTTCCAGGGATAATTTCTATTTTAAAGCAGCTACAGTGCACATTCATTAAGTCAAATTTCTCAATACTATTTATTGTGGGATAATAACATTAAAAATAAAAAAAGACAACATGAATTTAAGCAGAAAATGCCACTCCAGTTATGCTACATCACCCGAGGCACATTCTGGCTATGCTTAACACTGCCACTGACTTGAAAAGCACTTAACAGAGTTCATGCTCTGCTACTTCAGAGCCCAATTCAACTGGGGAGCAAATTTTGTTATTTTGTTTTGGGTTTTTTTTCCCCTTTATTCATGCATATTTTAGCTCTGGTATATTCCTCACCTACTTAAAGCCAAAACAGGTTTTTTGTCTGCATGAAACAAAAATGCTCTGAAGCAGCACTTTCATAGCCTGAACAATTACTTTATTTTAATAGGTATTTAGTCCTGTGTTCTGCACACACCTACACAGAAGGCAAGAAGTCAACATGCTTATTAACTGGAGTATACTTCCCCATCTTTCATTTCTCCACATACCTATTCTTTGCCAAGGAGTAAGGGTTTATCCCAGATACAGCCGTATAGGCCTAAGTTTAAAAACAATCCAGATTTACAATTGCAATAACACAGGTCAAAACAGTCCTTACAACCTACTGAAATCCAACTTCCTTTATTCTTTTTCTATAATAAAGTCGTGCAATTGTAACAAGTCCTGAAGAAACAGTGATTATGCTGCCCTCCCAGGCCACACCTGATGCCGTGCCCATCACCAGTTAAGGGAAGAGAGAAGAGCAGCATCACAACAGACTCTGCAGTGACACTACTGCAGACTTCTGTAAACAGCTGGTCAAATTGCCTAACTTTCCCCCCAACACGTGATGGTTAATGCACTGCTAAGAGTTTAAGTACACATTCTACACATTGAAATAGTTAAACATGAGCATCTACCTGTATAAAACTACTCTTATGGCCTATTCACTTTTCTTATGGCTTCAATCTACAATACCATGACAGAAAGAGCAAACACCAACCAGAATTGATCCTTCATGATGCTCACACTGTGTATGTCCAGTTTAAAGTCTAATTCTCCCATTTCTTGTTTAAAACTAGTTGTGATCCCTTGAATTATTAAATACCACCTACTCCTTATACAAACTGCTGCTTAACATTAAATTGGCACATACTGAATGTAAGCTGTGTATTGTCAAATGATCTGAGGATTATATGGTGTACTGAATTTCCCTAAGCACACAGTCCTGTATTAAACTAGTAAACCTGATTTCCCCAGTTCCTTTTTATTCTGAGGCTTATTCTTGAATGGGCTGCAAAAGGATTTTTGAACAATATAATCCAGCAGCAATAAGTCTGAAACATCCTTTTATAGCACTTCCTAAGAAAAAAATTTTGTGAAGTACAATTAAGTGCCATCTTTCATGAATTTCTAATTATTTTTCCCCTGCTTAGAACAACAGTATGATTGAATTTGCATTTACAGTACCTGTAAGGATTGACAAAAATTGGTCTACCACGTGGATTAGAATTCTCATTCCCACGGCAGCACCTGGTAATTATTCAGCTAGGGCAAGAATGGGTGATGCCAATATTGCAATCAGACAGCAAGTTTAAATGGCTTCACTGCAATATCCTGCACTGGAACACACATTTGCAGAACTTGTTGTCGCTCAATGACAAGAATCCCATCTAAAGATACTTCCAAATTTCCAGATCAGGTCTTCAATTCGACTGATCAAGTAAAGAAAATTCTTTTGTCCTTGGAAAGTGCTCTGAGGCGCCACATGTTCAAATGTGAGCGTGGCAGAGGAAGAGTTTAGGCTCAACAAGCAAGGAAAAAGGCTGTGCACACCTTTAGCACTAAAGATCAGCTAAATCCTGTCTGGCGGAGACAGGACATACAAACTACCTTCACCATGGAATGCGCACCTTGGCTTCTTCCCTCAGAGTAACCTAATTTCCTCTACAAAGAGTTACTATTGAAAAGGAAACACAGAAGTGAGTTAAAATTAAGTGAACCACTTCTTAAATGCTGACTCTCCTGGGCCCAGCCTAACAAGGGCATTCTCAGAAAGAGTAATTGTCAATCAGGATACAGTCTATTGACACATGTCACCTGAAGTCACATCTGCTCACTTCTAGGTTAAAGAAGTTGAAAAAATAGCACATTTAACTCCCAAAGATAAGAAAACCATTGAAGTTAAGAATCTGCTGGTATCCTCTAAGCTATGTACCTGCAACATACAAGCAACTACTGACAATAAATCCACTAAGAGCCTCAAGATGCCAATTTCCTTTAAATTACTTGTGTGCAAAATTCTGCTGTTAAATACCACTAAAACCAGCCAAATTAATTGGTTGTGTTCGAAGTGAACCATACTAGATTTGTGATTGATCAACATTATGTTTTAAATAGCATAGTTTCATAGCTACTTCAATGCAGAAGAAAAGTCTGTCTCCCTCACTCTGCAAAATGTTAGTGAACTGCCTATCTTTAAGCAGCAACCCTGGAAAGTGATTTCTGAAGGGTTCCATCACAACATCAAAACCTTCATTTTAATTTAGTCACTACTGATTACCTATTCAACATTACTCACAGTATAATGGTTTCAGTTTTGTTCTTGCCAAATAACAGAATGACTAAGTTGATAATTAGAAAAATTTAGTTATTGTTCAAAGAGAAAACAAAAATATTTTATATAACCACTTCCGATTAAGAACTAGAACAACACCTATTTTTACAGGATGTGCAGAAGTGCATCAAGATTCCCCATAGAAATTCTGTAACTTTCTTCCCGAACAAAATTTGGACAAGGTATACTAAGAGATCCCATTGGAACAGCACAGCCAAAACAGCTGGGAGGGCAATTCAGCACATTCCTTAGAGAGCTCCCTAAGTGCCATGGCAGCATGGCCTCATATCATATGCACACTGAAGTAATGATTAGCATAAATATGCACCTATGTCTTTTTGCAGTCTAGCCCTCTGATCTCAAAATACTTAAGACACGAGAAAAAGCAGATGATTTTCACTTCACCTGAAGTATGTACTTGCTAAAGGCAATAGAGTCAGGATTCTAGAAGTTTTTCTCCTTCCTATCACATTTATAGAAAGATAGAAGTGTCTTAATGATTTTAGTTTGCTAACTCTTTCCTTCACTCTGTAAAGTTTTCTCCAACCACAACCTCGTTCCAAGAACTTGCAAGTGAAATCCTGAAGAACTGGCAAAAATCAACTCATGTACGCATGCCATTACAGAAGGTACTATTTTGAAGACACCATTGTTAACGGAATATATTTGTAATTATGCTCATACAACAGAATGACCTTCTGATGCTGTGCATGTGAGTATCATACTGGTGTAACTTAAAGCCCAATAAGCTACAGATCTCATCTTTTTCAGATGAAATATTCAGCCGAAGAAAATCTTTAATCTCGATAGAACAAGTTATTTGAAATCTACCATTACAGCACTATAGATACATTCCAAGATACCTAAATTGACATCAGCCTTCTCTTCCCATGAAAAGAACCATAAGGTCTCCCGAAATACAAAGAAATGGTTACGCTCTATTTCTCCAAATAAGTAGGGAAGAACAGGAATTAAGATTTAAATACAATTTTTTTAAAAATAAAAATTCCAGTATGTCAAATTAAAAGAACTAGCATCCATATGAAGACTAAGTGCCTTTAATTAATGCACCTGTTGAAATGCACAGACAGCTCCAAGCTCTTGAAGCAAATCTTCAAGCTGCTCTTACTCAAGTTTACACGCTGGTTTATTGGCACTAAGGCCCTTAGTATGGGGAAAAAAAATAAAACCCAAAAAACAAAACAAAACCAAAAAAAACCCAACAAAACTAACAAAAAAACAAAACCAAAAAAACCCCAGCAAATCTCAAAAGTTCAACCTTCAGAAACATGAAAGGAAAACAGGGTTTTTTTTTTTCCTCTACTGTCAAGTAAATAAAAATTCACAACTGAGAGATGAAAAACAGAGACGAGAATTCAGAATAAAACAAAAACGTGGGGGAGAGGAACAAACAAAAAGTGCACCAGCTTGCTAAGAAAAGAAAAGCATGAGTATTTCAGAATGCTCCTTAGTGCTTGCTGCAAGCTAAGTTGGAAGCAGGAAATATCTGCTGCTTAGCATAGCACAAGCAAAGTTCCTGGCAGAACACACACAGAAACCAAACCCTTTAAGATGTCCCAATAGGAAACATTCCTCCCCACATACAGTTAACACAGACAAAAATTTGAATATATTTGAATAAAAATCAAGTCTTCAATCTTCTTGAAGACATATGTAACACTTATTGCAACATATATCCACACAGTACAACCTATGTATGATCTGCCAAAAACATCCCATCCAGCCACTTACTGGATCCTGCACAGCAACAGCAGCACGTGCCACTCGGCAGAACTGACTGAGCAGAATTCCTGTTACAGATCGCCAATTCCTGCTTATATGGGTTTGTGCTTTGTTCAATTACACATCGATACAAAGTGCATTCCCTGCATTTTCCTCACATGGTAACGTGTGCGCAAGAACCTAATTCAAGATTGGTGGTACAGTTTTTGCACAGTCTGAAAAGCCCTGTCCCTTAGAGTGCAAACTGCTGTATCTTGCAGTTTATATAAATGCCCCCAAAGGGCTGAAGCAAAGCTAAGATGAAGTTCCCAGTAGTCTGGAGAATTAAACACCTCCAATAGCTCTGTTCTGGCTGTTCAGTGTTGCTGTCTCAGCCAACTATCTTCTAAAATGTTCTGACCTACAATTTTGATGAAGACACAGTGAAAACACAATGTTTCATACAACACTTACACCAGGGGAACATGCAGTTATAATACTCACTAGATGAGAACCGTCCTTAACTTCTTGTACTTGCTGCACCTGCGGTTCAGCCACAACTTTAGTGTCCTGATCAGAAGTCATGAGCTGTCTGCTTTTTGGCTGCACAGAGAGAACTTTACTGGTCACCTTTGTAAGCTGCAGAAATAAGAAAACAAAAGATTCTGTAAGTTGTTGTTGAAATTTCCGAGAACCCAGAGCTACTCCAGACACGTCCCCCTGATTCAGACCGAAGGTCCAAAGAGCTTCCACACAATACAGGATTATGCATCCAGAGAAAACTTAAATGAGGATAAAGCCACCTTGCAGATACACTCAGCTCCCAGTCACTGGCTGCCTGGGGATTACACATGAACACTTGCCACAGCACTGGGCAGGGAAATTCCATTGGGAAAGTTTCTCTTGATTCTCACCTTAATTATTCAGACTATTTCAAATCATGACTTCTTCATACCACCTGGCACACTCCTCTCACTAAGAAGCATTTAGTCACAAACTAACCCTTCTTCTATAACTACTTTGATGGTCACTTTATCTTTGCAAAATTTAAGAAGCATGTTACGACAGTTCTGCTAGGCTGGTAATGCTCAACCAGTTGTTCTGCTCTACCATCCCAAAAATCTTATTTTATTTGATTAAACAAGTTAAAAACTCAGTAGAGCTGAAAGTCTGACAGTGACATTGCTTTGAAATTTGATGCTATTATTTAATACTGTTGTTTTTAAAAGTCTTCAAAAAAACCAATAAAAGCTAATTCAAAGCATGAAGTCTCAAAATAAATACTGAGGTATGAAAATCAGGCTTTATTTATTTTTTTTTATTTTAACATTTTTATTTAATTTTAAAAATACATAAAATGGGATTTTTTTGTGGTTTCTTATTCATATGTAACAATGCATGAGAGAGATTTATTGTCTTCAAGTGGCTGACACCAAACATGGAATCTCCTTAAAATGAAAATGCAAAGATTTGCAGCACTTAGAAGTTAATGGTACTGTCCCATTCTTTAGGAACACAAGCTCCTTTTAGGCTACCTTGACTCCAAGACTAAAGTTAAGAAGACTTTCTTTCAGTCTAGGGCATTATGGCCTTCCATAGAATTTCCTTTACACTGTATTTTGAAGT
The DNA here is from genome assembly GCA_009812075.1 of Sialia sialis. Classification (NCBI taxonomy): domain Eukaryota; kingdom Metazoa; phylum Chordata; class Aves; order Passeriformes; family Turdidae; genus Sialia; species Sialia sialis. Next base: position 10,390,489 of record VRYO01002734.1, read on the forward strand.
GGACAAAAGCAAATGCCAAACACAACCGACTATACCCCAAAATTTTCAAAGAATTTGAAAATAAAATTATTACATTTAGCTATGACCTGATTCAAGCCCTTGTATTATAGGAATATGCAAAAGATATTTTGTACATACAGTTGAGGAAACAAATATACTGACATCTCCAAGAAGATGAACATTTCAGTTTTTCATGAACAAGCTGCTTATCACCTCGTGCTATTGATGTAAAGTCAGCATGAAAAATATGTTTTTAAAAGAAACACATGTACTGTGTCCCTGTCATATTCTCAGAAATTTCTTTTCCTAACATTCTGCCTCTCAGCTTGGAATAGAAACTACTTAAGGAAGAAATGGCACAGACAAAAAAAATACGTTAAACTAAAAAATTACACTACCCTTCACATAATGTTACACACAAATATACTCACAGGTTATGTAACAAAGTCTGGCATTCATTCAGGATGTTTCTATTTCATAAAACAACCAAAAACCATCCTCAGGACAAAAGCCATTTTTCAAAAACAGTATGAAACATACAAACTCTGTGTTGCTCAAAGACATGCATGGAAAGATGTGGGCACATTAACACTGTATAAAGTGTCTAAGCTTTTGGGAGAACCTTTCTGTTCATGTTTTTTAAAGAAACTCTGTTTAGCCTATCAAAATTTTGGAGTTTTTTTTTTTTTTTGTTTTCTAAGAAGAGCCCAAGACTCCTTACTCATTTCATGTTTGCTGTATGTAATCTCCACTGCTGTTCATATTAACCTTGGGCATACAATTTAGTTCAAATTCACAAGCTAAAGACTACTTTACAGACAGACAAATATGTTTCAGTCAGCAGTGGTGCCATCTACTCAGCATTTTGATCCCCAAACCAATGTTATGGTACCTCTTTGCATTCTTCTGTCACCTACTTATCTCACATACTCCCATTCCCTGTCCAGAGTCATGTGGCAATCTCTTCTATCGTATTGTACATGGCGTTAGCACCAGAACTTTGTACGTCTATGGATAAAGGAAGGGAAACAGCTATGATCATGTGAATCTGTCAAACAAAAATTAAAGTTCCACTATATAGATACACACACATATATATCTCCTTTAAAATGTTAGCTGACTGGCCATCAAGCACAAAATACCCAGCTAAATCATTCCAGCTGAGGATAGACAAGTTTTCAGCCAACCTGACAACACACAACAGCAATGTGCACACTGCAACTTCAAATTCCTTGGGCAAGCCACCAGCAATTAGAACAGCATACCATTCTATTGCTTTTCAGAAGTCCCTTAGATGAGATTATGCAAGATGCTTATCACAGGCCATGTCTAGATTGAAGCTCTAGGTAACTCTGCTTGCACTACTCAGACTAATAATCATATTCTCATTAGATACATAAATTTGTTGTGATACACACCATACTAATAACACTCACCTTGTAAACGATTTCTTGTTAGTAATTAAAATATCAAACATATCTATAAATATATAAATAATACATAAATAATATATAAAATATATATTTATATATAAATATATTACAAATATATTTAAGTTGAATTTTGATGACTAAGGATCAAAATGGCACTCCAAACAATAGCGATAAAGTAATTTGTCTGAAGGGGATAAAACCTGCTTTCAACCCCATGATTTTAACAATGGCCAAAATGGGTAAGCCATAAAAAAATCCCAAACACAGAAGGAGGGAGCTTCTGTTGCAATTTTCCTCACTTAATACATCCCACTGCTACAAGGCTGCAGGATGTCAAGGGCTCAGCTGCACAATCCCACTGGTTGTGAGATACTTCAAAATGACTTCACATTCAGGGCTGTTCTGGAAAGTTAATGCCACTTTTTCTACTGCAGAGCTGCCACTCACTGGACTCCAATAGAACAAAATCTGCGACTGCAGACTCCCACAACTATCATGTCAGAGAATACAAGAGCTGTAGAAAATGCAACAATACTTCAGAAAAAGAAAACCAATAAAAATCATGGAATGTTAAAAGCTCTCCATAGGATATATTTTAGCATGTTTTTCATTAGAATTGATATATATCTTCATATAAAAGCTTATTTATACTAACCACAATCAATAGCTGGTAATTCTAGAAACCACAGGTATGGATTCACTGTTTGAAAGAGTGTATCAGCTGAATTAGTGACAAGTTAAACGGAGCATTTTAATGCAGCAATAAAAATTATCGTTCAACTGAAGAGTTAACTTGTCCACGACTTTAAAAGATATGGTTTACCAGTCAGCAGTTCAATGTATCTTTGCATAAATAAATGTTGCAGCAATAATCAGGAGACATTGAAGAGAAAAATGCAAGCTGGCAAACCCGTTTGGGATAGAGATAGCACTACCTAGAGCAAAACACTGAGCTATCACAATCAAGTGACAATTTTTTCATCACAGAATCACAGAGCAGTTTTTTAGCTGAAAAGGGCCTCTTGAAGGTCATTTAGTCCAACTCCTCTGCAAGAAGCAGGGATATCTTCAACTTGATCAGACTGTTCCGAGTCCAGTCCAACCTGACCTTGAAAGTTTCCAGGGATGATGCATCCACCACCTCTCTGGGCAACCTGTGCCAATGTTTCACTGATTTAGAAGTACCCATTAATTTCAATTCTGCAAATACATATAGTAATCCTTGCCATTTGGTCACCATAGAGTAATAAGTCAAGTTCAGCAACTAGAGAGTAACTGCTCTTCAATCTGCTACAGACATTCAAATACTTATTTCAACAACTACCTATCCCAAGAGAAACTGCCTAGATTTCATAGAGATTTATCAATAGTAGTCCAAACATCGTTTGTAAATAGGCAAGGCAGAGAAGTTTAAAATAAAGGGAATACAGATTTCTTTAGAAATGGCACAATATTCAACCATGTTTGCTGTCCCCAAAACTGTAATACACTGCTCCGTCTGCAAAACCAGTAATTGCAACAGCAAGGATGAGAGTGCCTTATTACTCCTTTTCTCATTAGTTTGAGGGTGATGGGGGCAGTCCCCTTCACTTGTACAGATCTGTCCCTGTGGGCACCTGGTGAGTGGTTAACCTGAGCAGTTACAAGAATATTTTTAGGAGGGACTGAGACCATCTGGTCAAGCAGCACAGTATTTCAGTCTACTGGTTTCACTCTGCAACATCCACAACTGCCTTCACAAATAGAAAGATGTGGGATTTGTTTGGGGGGTAGGAGTTGATATTTTAAGGGTTTTTTTTGTTGTTGTTTTGAGGTTTTTGGGTGGTTTTAGTGTTTTGGGTTTTTGAAAGTTGACAGTACGGTTGTTTACTGTCAAGTATTTTCAAAACCATCTGGTTATAAGAATCCCACCATTTCAGAAGATACCAGATACAAACCAGCAAGGGCCCACAGGACAATTATACAGGTAAGTGCACACAACCACATGATAACTCGTTGCCTGGGTGCCAAGCCAAGCAGAGCTAGGACTGCTCTCCTCCAAAACACACACTTGTGTTAGTGTGGTGCCCGCATCAAATGAACCTTTACACTGCATTTTAGTGTGAGTTTAGGTATCTTAGTATGGGGCAGATTAATGTGCAACTGTCTGAAGTATTTATAAACACACTGCATCCACATGCACCACAACCTTGCAAACAGTTTGGAAAAGACATCTATCTCCTTCATTGTTACACAGTAAGCAAAACCCCTACTGGTCTTGCCAACCTCCCCAAAAAACCTCCCTCGAGTGTAGCCCCCAGTCCTCCTGCTTTTATTAGCAGACATCTCTAACTTTTCTAATTCATATTCAAAGTGTGCTTTTCTGCAGTCTGTTTCACTGTCTAGAGTTACTACAGTCTGAGTAGCAGCATGCATTCTCTCAATCAAATCAGTCACACAGATCTGTTATTTAAAAACATGCAAAACCCCAAACAATGCTCTAGGGCTGAGATCTTGCCTGCCAACTTTCAGCCCAGAGTAATCAGCCCTTAAAAAGAGATTTACAAATGCAAGTGCTGACAACTAACTTTCACCCTGCAAACACCATAAAACAAAAAAAGCTCACTAGAATAAAAGAACTTTTCACTGCTCTTCCAGCAAGTACAAACAAAAATAGATTTGAGTTTGGTTTTGTGCAAAATTCTTCCTAGCAAACATTTCAGAAACTTTAAACACAGATTAAGTTTTCACAAGGCTAATACAGAAATACACTTCAGTAACATGAGAAAGCTTTAAATGTTTTCCAAACAGAGGTGAATTGCTTAACTTCAGCCTCATAACAAACTTCCAGCTGCAAGCCAGAAATCCTCTTTCTACTGTGAGAGAGAACGTACTTTCTCACCATTTACCACACACTTGTGTACCCAGGAGGACCATGACCCCACAGCAGAGGTAATCAGAGCTACCACTGACCTCAGCTCTGAAAAGTTTTAGCACCTGCTGAAGACATCACCCAGACATTTATATGAGAAACAAGAGATGCCTTTTCCAAAAAGATGCTACAATTCTAATACATTAGCTCCTCTTTAAACAAAGTTTAACTTTTCTTTATCAGTTTCATCAGCGCTGTGAATAGCCAAAGCATATGTTATATGTCAAGAGTTAACCAGGTTCTCAGTCCCAGTAAAGGTGCCAACTCACACACAGGATATATGGTTAAGTTTATATAGCATCATCAAGAAAAACTGGAAAAACCCTAATTCTGAAAGGCTGGAAGTTTACCTTTAGTGTCATAAGCACTGATACAAACTTTCAGTTTTCATCAAGTGTTGTTGTTTGAGAATACTTTCAAAAAAAAAAAAAGATTCCAGCTGTTAGTTAACCTGTCATCCTGCTGCATGGGGCACATGTTACCACGCTGTCGATGAATAACATCATCCAAGCTGTATCATGCTCATAGACAAAACTTGTGACAGAACTCAGGGATTTCCATCTTTCCCTTCAAAGCAGAAAATCAGTTTCTTTACAGAGCAGATTTGACAAGCAATCTAGCTTTTAAAGGATGGCATTATTTAAAATAAAATATACTGTGAAGTTGTTCCACTACCACAGCAGATAAAATAGCTGCAAATGAGAAATCTAATAACACCAAAAGCGTATCTGTTTGTGGCGATCTCCGCAATCATCACTGTGCCTACATCAGTTGTAAAATCTCTATTACACAACAGCAATTAAAAAGCTGACACGACATAAATATTTAGTCACAGCATGTGTCTACAGAAGTCTTGAAAGCACTACTATTAAAAAGGTTCTCAATTTGTTTAACTGTTGATTAGCTGAACAGTTGGGAAAAAGTTGAAAATTCACCTCTGGAGGTTAGTTTTTAGACCCAGCGATTTATGCAAGTCTGTCAGATGAAGATTTCAAAAAACCCAAAAAAAGTACCACAGAATTTGTTTCAGTTTTCTTTCCTGCCAAGAAAATTACTTATGCCCCGGAACTCTCCAGAATAACGCAATTTTTGAGTTCATGAGGAGGAACATGGTCATAAGCACTGGGGGCAAATCTGCAACAGAACACCTGGCAGAATCAAGGCACTTCAAAATGCAAAAGACAACCAGGAGTTAGCAAGCAGAACCTAAAACTTAATGCTACACTTTAACATCCTTCAACAGAAAACACAAGCACAAATCATTTAGAGTTGCTGCTGTATCTACTTCACAAGTTTTTTTTTAAATCCCTTCTGTTGTTTATAAGGTTGACAGCCTCCAAAATTGTTCTGCAATTCTATTAATTATCCCTTAAAATTATCCCTTTAAGAAAAGCTGAAATAGTAAGTCTTGCTATTTAAAAGGAACACTGCATGTCTTTATTTAAAGATTTATGAAACATTTCTGCGTGAGGCTTCCCAAGCAATTCACAACTATCATCACTTACTGAGCATTCTCTCTCACACAGAAACCTATGCAATGAAGAGCACACTAGAACTGATTACTCTGCAAGTCTGGAAATCCAGATCATTACAGTAATTAGCTGTCCAAAAGATGCCAAGCAGCAAGTTACTAAACAAAGGTGATAAAGTACCAAAGAAACCTGATACTGGTAAATGATAAGCACTCTGTACAGAGGCGTACGAAAAACTCCTTCGATGAAGAGCAAGAAAAATGGGAAGAGGGTAAAGTTACAGTCTTACTCACCATCTCAAACAAGAAGATGATGTTAACAGTGCACAGAAGACAACAGGATGACCTCCATCAAAAAAGAATTATTATCATTTTTGTATCTAGTCTTTTATGTACTGTATTTTGAATATATGTGCTTGATAAAAATGAAATAATTTCACTACACTCTATGGTGTCTCATAGAATTTCCGCAGCTCTCCTGCGCACCAAGAAGCTTCACGTAGTTATTATCTGATGTGCACTCAAACATCACTCCAGAGATGGACCAAGAAGCCTGTAGATCACATTCTCCTTAGTAATTCAATAAACCAGATGTTTAATGGTATATAATCTCACAAAAAATCTTACCATTTAAGAACACTAGGAGTGCCTACCAAGCCGGAATAAGCCACTGGGAGGAAATTTTTATGCCTGATAAGTGTCATGTGCCTTGAAGACAAGAATGATTGTGTCATGAGCAGTTTTCAGTTTGCTTATGGCTTGTTCTCAGTTTTCAAGTCTGAAGCAGCACTCTCCAGACTGCAGGCTGAAGCACATTACATTAGGAAACCCAACTCATTAATTAACAGGAGTTGCTTCATATTGCACATCCATCACAAAGCCACAAGCTTGTTTTCCTCACTGGAAGTGGACTAATAACAGCACACACCCTGCAGGTTATTCATGAAGATATATATTTAATTTGTAATATAACTATCATCTTAGATAAGATACTTATCAGATGATGATTTCAAAAGTACCACACTTAATTAAAATTCATCTTGACTCTGATTTGTGCATTTTCTAAGAAACCCCTCAAATGGCAGAGTTAAATTGTTAGCTGCTCAGCCAAATCATGACAATTCTGAGAAGTGGAATGTTAAATTAATATAAATTAATTATGAACATAGTGCTCCACAACCCTGTTCTCCCTTGGTAAGCTGAATGTAGAATCATACATTCTACATTCATTACCAAAGCCTACAAAAAGCAGAAAGCATCTCACATTGCATGAAAAAGGTCTTTTAACTTTCTCAGAAAAGAGATCAGGAATTTGTTACTGAAATAGATTAGGTAAGTACCTCAAACTAGAATGATTTTCTACTAAAATGCTCCATCACTTGCCATCCCTTATATTTGTGAGGGTTTGACTTCCTACCTCCCAGCTCTGGCACGACTTTTTATTCTCCAGGACAGAAAACATCACCAGCAAGAACAGAATTCGAATAATTTTGAACATCCTCTTCTCCAGTTAAACAGAGAACTACACAGTAGGTGCCTCACATGCACTTTACTTCTGTGACCAGCAGAAGAGCAGTGGAGGAGAGAGGACTCAAGCTGAATGCATTAATCTTTCTGTCCTGCTCTAGGAAACCAGAGGAGCAGAGCACTGCAAACCAAGTCCTTCAGTTCTGAGTGGAACTGAACAGCTCAGGTCCACATCGCTCTGCTGCTGCTGTTACAAAGCATCACAGATAGTTCCTAACAGCAATTAAAAAAACAAACAAACAAACAAAAACCAAAGAAAAAAACACCCCAAAAAACCTACCCCAAAATAAAAAGGAAAGTAAAGGCTACAGTAACATATCTAAAGTAACATATCTGCAGGATCTTCACAACAGAAACCCCAGCAGATTGCACATTGTCTGTACTGAATTAAAGAGTGAAAGGATAGGCCAGTGCAAGCCACTGCTCTTCTGCACTGAAATAATCAGGAAACTAATGAAGCCTAACTACAGGGCAAACAATGCTTTACAGTACATACAGAGTGACAATCTTGGAGTTGGACCTCACACTCTGCACAGCACTTCATATCTGCCTCTGCTTCCAAACTACATCTGGAATATATCTGTTAAATGAGCCTAACCACAGCAGACTAATTTTTCATATAATCTTCTAAAACCAGTCAGCCTAAATAATGACTAAGCATATAAATCCCCTTACATTTATGCCCAACATGGCTTAAGAGAAACTGCAGGATGTGATGGAAGCTCCCTCCCTCTGCAAGATTTTTTCTTCAATTAATATCTTTTAATAACTGATCATGTTCTCATCAGAGCATAAGCATCACATATTATACTAACCCACTGCTCACATTAATTTCTTGTAACACTCCCATCCCCCTGCATTTATCTGATACACTTGCCTAAGCTACATGGAAACAGCCTATGCTTGCCGTGTCTAGTGCAGTAGGATTCTGATCTGCAAACAAAAGTCACAGCTGAAGCAATACAAAGAAAAGTCTTGGTATTTTTACTAATATGCATAAATTTAACTGCTGAAATTATTTACTTTCTGCACGAGTATTAATTCTAGATGCTTTGGGGTGATCTTGGATAAGCTAATTTCATTTTCTCTGAAAGTCAAAGCTTCTCAATAACTTCAGAGATCTTTATGCCAACAAATTAGCTGGGAGACCGTTCCAGGCTTTTAATGTAACACCAATATTTAATATCAAATGCTGCGTACTGATCCAGAAATTAATTATCATTTCATGCAAATGCTAACTGATGAGGAAAAAAATTATGTAAAGCATCACAAATATATGTTTTTAAATTTTAGCCATCAAATACAAAACCTCACCTAAATCAACTATCATCATCCATGTTGCCTGCTTGCACTAATGTGACGCGAGTCAAAAACTGCTCAACACTTCTGTACACACAGAAAGCAGAAGAGCAATTGATTAGGAACAGTAAATTGAATTGGCGAGAAAATTCAAGCTTGCCCTGGAGTAGACAGGGCAGGAGCAAATACCTGTTAGCACTAATGACTGGATTTCACAAAATATTGCTCATTCCTGCAATATTTTTAAATAGTCAATACAGAGCACTACATGTAGCTTAAACTCTTGAACTCTTAAATTAGGCCTGTATTGCTCTTTCCCACAGCCAACCAAGGCACTTCATGAAGAGATTAACATGACTATCGGAAAAGAGATCTATGTTCTATTTCATTAAAACTATTCTTTATTTTGACAGACATCTTATTTCCAGCAGGTAAGTTTACTTTGGCATTCTGGTCACCAAGTCTGTCTCATCCTACCATACCTTCTCTGAATTCATGCATATATGAGGAATTATTATGCAAAGATAATATCTTGCATAAGAATGTATTCTCTTTTTTTCCCTTCCTTCCCCACATTACTGGCCTGCTCTCACATAACCAATGAGGTAAGGGTGGTTTTTTGGTTTTTTTGGTATTTGATTTTCTTTAAAGTAGTTATTGAAAGGAAGTATGAGATTAATTTTCCTATTCCTCTGCTGAAGGAAGCAACAATTAAGCATGCTAAGAGCTCACACAGAGTAGTGAAGTTTAGAGAGACTGTTGCACTTTCACTATGAGTTTCAGTCTAAGACAAACTGACGCCTGACTTGGAGTGAAAACTAGAAAGATACTCAACTTTGCTGGATAACATACTCACCAGCATCTCAGCATGTCAGGCTCACTGTAAGTGGACCTGTCATTTCAGAAATTCTGCTTGTTTAACAAACCAACTGCCAGTTCTGCAGTATTTTACCGGTTACTTCAAGTTTTTAAAGCTGAGAGGCAGCAACTGATGGTCTACTTGGCTTCACCCAGTTCTTCAAAGAGCCACTAAATCTTCAAATGCTGTAACACATGATGAGACCAAGGGAGTTTAGCACTTGCTTAGAGGGAACAAGTTGAATGCTGTGCATGAAGAGCGTCAGTTTGGCAATGCTGGGAACAACGAACTTCCTTGTTTCAATTACTGAATGTTCCTCCTCACGATTTACCAATACCAGCTCTAAGTTTTCCGCATTCTTCACTACAGTGCTAACCAGAGAGGGGCTGAAGCACTCACAGCCTGCCTGTGACTCTAGGTGGGATACTTGGCAAAGGTAAAGGAAACACCTAACCCAGCTCTGCTGGGCAGGATTTTATGAACCTCATCTTCCTCAGAAAAATTCCAAAGTTAGTAGAAGCAAATGCAGTATTTTATGATGAAAGACAAGATTAAAAACACCACTTGAAACTCTAGGGTTAATATTTAGTGCAGTTCCAAGGGTGAAGTCTGACCTTCTTTAACAGATCTTAATAATCTTACCTAAGAATATTGCTATTGCTTGGATTCCACATTGCAAGTCTGCAATCAGTGTTGCACTTAAGCAAGAGGAGGTCAAGAGCTGCATTTGGAATTTCCAAGACCCTTAATATTTCTAGTACTCTGAATTACTATTTAAGACACACATGTAACTTCAAAGCCAGTTTGCCAACTTCTTTATCATGATATTCTGGGACCACACAATAAACTCTTAATTCAGAGAAGCAGAAATCTAACACCAAGGATTTCAAATTGAAATGCACACAGAACTAGAATTCTGGAAAGGGTTTGATACAAACCAATGGAATAACCTGGAATATACCTTCCCTCTCAATAGGCCTGAGAAAACTAAGAAAAGGATCTCTACCTACATAAAGTCCAAGTGAGAGGCATACATAACCAAGCAAGATGTTGATAATGCCAGTGATAAGCAAAAAGGTACAGAGACAATTTTTGTTCCAACACAAATGTATACAGCAATCCTTGACAATGCAAAGACTATTGCAACAAACAGTCATTCTGCAAAATACACAGCTTGGGATGAACTCCTCTCAAGCTCTGGGGTTTAGTTTTTTTGGGTTTTCTTTAGATGACTTGAAAAGTATTCATTGACCTAAAATGTTAGTTTAAGTTTTGAAACATGCTCAGGATCAAAACTAAAGTGAAATTTAACTACTTACAGAAGAAGCATCATTTAACTTTAAGGTTTTGTAAAAGAAAAGGAAGTTAACATGTTTTTGTCACTGATATTTCATTAATCTCTTCACTAAAAGTAGAATTTAACCCCAATAATCCAGTCATTTTAGTATTACTACTTCTTTTAATAGAAGTCTCCTATCCTCCATTGCAAGCTTCACCAAAACCAGAAGCAACTCTTGCTCAGTTTTAAAACACTATATGAAAGATTACCACCTCCTGGGTGCACATTTGTTCACAGTTAAGGCACCCCACCTTGCTAGAGTATCACTGTAATCAAAACTACTGGTAATTCAGGTTTTGACTCACAGTTAAAGGATGGACTGCCAATATTTTAGCTTGGATTTAATGACAATAATCCTTCCTGGCAAGTCAAAATAACTGGGCACAGACCCTTCTAAAAATTCCACTGATTTGTTGAATCCAGGCAGTTAGAATACACAATGTTAACTGTTATAAAAAGTAGACTATAAGCTAAGCAGCAACATATGTTCATTAAAGAGAATCCCTTCCCTTCTTTACAGCATAATATTTTTGACATTTATTATGAAAAATTGGACAAGAAGCTTTAAATGTGAGCAGGGACACAAACCCAAGATCTGGGAGACATGCCAATGTAGACAATGATATTCTGACCAAATTGTTTGCCTTGCTGCTTTAAACAGCAACATGGTGACCATTTTCTGTCCCTATCCGTCGGGCAGCAACAAATTGAATGGGGCACTAAACTCCGAGATAAGACTGCAAATTCTGCACATACAGGTAGTCAGCACTTAGTACATTCTAGTACAGCTCAGCCCTAGTACTTTTGCTGTTCTTTTTAAATCCTAAAACAAGAATCAGAAAGCAGGAAAATACATCCAAACATTTGAGCATAAACCCTCAGCACTAGAGTATGGAAAAGCAAGCTACTTTGGACATTGGCCTGTTGATTCATCAGTTCCTTGTTTGAACAACAGTCAGAGTCAGACTCTGTTGTGGGGCAACCTGTGACAGCATCACAACCTGTGAAAATACGCATATGGATACCAACAGTGACCGAAAACAAAACCATAAAGCTGCCAAGAGACATCACTGTAAAGCTTTCAAACCTTTCATTAAGTTTCTGCCAAATGAGATTTATGAAATGATTTTTTTTTCCTCAATGTAGTTACTATTTAACTAATATTTTTTCTCGGGTTTCTCTGTCAGATCACTGGCATCCTGCAATTATAAAATACTTTACTTGAAAACAGACTGCAGAACATAAGATCTGCTGAGAAACACTGATAAACACTTTTAACAGAATGAGAGAAATCTCCAGTGTTTTAAGTAAGTTTGCAATTCCACTAACAAGACGGACAGAAATTTGCCTTATGAACAGTACCAATGAAGTATTCACTATTGTTGCTTGCTTCTAGAAATCAGGAGGGAAGGGTTATTGTGAGGTTGAGAGGGAATTTAACCATCCAAAGGGAAAATATCGTTTATATACTTGTGCAAAAAACCACAAAATATCCAAAAGTAAAATAAGGTGATACAGTATTTAGACTTCCAAAAAGCCCAGCACAAGCTTTAGATAAAATAACTATGTTCTTCACACTGAAAACTCAGTGTATTCCTGAACATATTGCATGTGAAATTCTGATAGCATCTGAAGGTGTAACTTCTGAAGCCTGTATTGTCAGTGTTTGCTGTTTTCAATAATGAAAGTGATACTGGCATTTTAGAAAAGAATCCCTAACAGATAAAGCAACTGTGTCCAATTCATCACAGGCTACAACAGAAGACCGATGCCTATACATTTCTATAGGCATCTCTATTTCTATCTATATGTTCAACAGTACAGAATTCAAAGTTGTGTACACCTGCCACAACCTTAATTACATGTACACTGAACTCAATACATCTGTGAACATAGAGGCAATCCAGAATAAACCTTTACTGTAGGATATGCTCTCTGGGACACCAGCTCCTTGCACGCCAACAGCCTTATGAGAATAACAACACAGCTGCTGGAAGTGCAGAGGTGGCAATCCATTCAGCTTATGAACAACCGATTCCTTTTGTATTACATCATTCAACTACCCATTAAGGAGCTGGACTGACAGGATCAAGAATATGCATAGCCCAGCCCTCCATGGTAAACGAGAGCGTTGAAAAGATTAAGATTCAAAGAAATTGGTGATTCATCAGGGTGTCAAAACAGCACTTCCCCAATTCCCAGCAATGTTCTAGGCCAAGCAGCTAGCCACATATTAGTAACCTCTGTCAGACTTCCAATTTTGGAGTTAATTGCTGTTCCTGAAACACATCCCCAGACACAAAATACCTGCAGCAGCACACATCACAGAATGAACAGTGTCTATCCTAATCGCACATTTATGCTGTGTTATAGTCACACCTAATTTAAGCACTCCAAAGTACCTTTGTTGTCTGCAGGTATTGCTCTGTGGCATCTCCTTCCAAATGGGGGGCACCTCCCTTTGGAAAGGGTATGGAACAGCTACACACACAGATGTGAAAGATCAATGATTTCATAAATCCTTGGCTCCATCACATCACCAAAATTTAAGTACCACCAGCTGGGAACCAATTAACAGAAACTGTTTCTATCTTGCAATACTTTTATAGAACTTGAGTAGATGAATGGGTGGAACAGAAATTGACTGCTGGTCTCTTGTTTCTAACAAGTTCCTCAGACTTGTTGGTTGTAGACACATTTTTATCACTAGACAGTCAAAGTCATATGCTTAAAGAGAAAGAAACATTGTTGGAATAGCAATGGGTCTTCTTCACTTATCCAGTGTTTACAGTACCAAAACACTTATTGACCAGCTGAAATATCACTCAGTTTTATATTCAGAGCAGTTGCTTAAGAATGCTATTTTTGTGTTATATCGTTATGATACACTATCTTGCCTTGAGTTTAGCACAGAGGAGATAAAGCACAGGAAAAGAAAACAGCTTTCCCAACATCTTAGTTTGAAAATGCAAATATACTTAGAACTGGTGCCTTTGACAAAGCACAACGTAAGTTCAGAGAAGAGCATGTGTGTGTGTCTTCTCTTTTTTGAGGGGTCACAAATTTTGGAAAAGTACTAGTTTTATGCTTTACATCACTTTCCCCTTCCTAATTCAGTTACTGGCTTCCATGGTGAAATCCACCCATCTATATCTTGCATATAGACTAAAATCACAGTATTGATTTCAGGATGTTCAGGCCCTGCTTTCAGAACAACATTGCTCACACAGCTTTCCAGGGCCTTAACTACAAGAGTAGCTTTTATTCTCATCTTCTACACAGCTCTCCACACACCATTGCCTCTTTCAAAACTGCAGGGAGAGGGTTAATTTTCATCCTTACAACGTCCTGTTTCGTAACATCCTGTCCTTCCTACTCATACCTGTGTGCCCATTCAGAATGCAAATACACAAGACTTCCAATACTCCTGTTAGCTGAGTGCCACTGATTACATGCAGGAAAAAAAATGCAGCCTGAGATTATTTTCTATAGTTATGTCTAAGACTTCGACAAACCTTTTGTCCAAAAATGTCATTTTGCTAGTAAATGCTTAGAGGAACAGAGAACTTTGTAAACCACACTCATTACATCTTACATCATGTAAGTTTCTCACACGTGCATACATGCATACACACACAAATCACACTCCCAAAGCTTAATAGTCTCCCGACTCCAGAATACATTTTTTTGCTTGCTTCATCTCCTCCTGACACTGCATTTGAGAGCTACCTCCACAGCCACCTTCACACCTCCAAGGCAAGCATGCTCTTCTTCAAGATCAATAAGGCTGCGGCCTTTGCAAAACCTGCTCCTTCCAACACAGGCACAAGAAAAGGCAAGTCAAGTGCTTTATGTGCTTATTGGTGTGCCTACCTGTTAATTTACGGGAATGTGAATGCCTGATGAATATATATAGACACCATGGAATTAAACATTAATAGCGCTCAAGGTCCTAAAAGCCACCTAGCTTTAAAATAAATAAATAAATAAATCAAACTGATGGAACACATCTACACCTACTTACTTTGTTTTTTCTAACTCTTTTTTTGCTACCTTTAAGCTGTCACTTTATATTTGTCATGCACTATAGTCACAAACATGCCTCTTCCGTGTCTAGCATGTGCATTTCGTGAGGCAATGTAATAAATATTTAACAAAGAGTTTATATTACCATGCCAATTAAGCTCTCAACTGATTTAAAGCCAACGCCGCTGTGAGATATGAGACTTAAGAGACGCAGCAACAGATCAGTTCAGAACATGTAGATTAGACGAACCTGACTGTATTGACTTTGCATTTCAGTAAATAAACCAAAGATTTAACTTCTCTCTAATCAAAATAAAACATCAGAACCTGCCTACATGTTTCTGTACATCTCAAAGAAACAAAAACCCCTAAACAAAATCCCCAAGCCCCCGTAACTGCCTCCAGTTCCACATCTTCTGCTTTGTTCCATAATGAAACAGATTGAAGATACAGCCTCATACCTAAGCATTATATATAATAAATATGTATTAGTCGTTAGTACTTTTTATGTGTATATTGGCACTAAAGCCAGCCACAAAAAGCAACCAAGGCAGCATACACTTGTGCTGACACCTTTATTCCTTTGCAGTTTTTGTGTACAAATGGGTAAAAAAAAAACCCGGAAGAAATTACAAGGTAAACAATTCAATCTAACCCAGAACACTATGTGTGCTTAAGGACCTGATTACATACAATTGTTTATTAAGGAATATCCAAGAGATCAAATGTTTTCAACTAATTCATTAAAGCTAAACTTTTACCTCTGTTTGAATAAAGATTACTTTTCCCCCAAAATGTAAGACCAATTAATGACAACACATCTAGAAGAATAAAATTTTCTGTAGACATTATACATAAAAAACATACTGCTTTTTATATGTGCATTATCAGGCCTCAGCCTAGTTTTCACCTCCCTTCCACTTCCCAAAAAAAAAAAAATTAAAAATATAAAAATATCAATGCTGTTGTAATAGCTAGAGGGATTATGCTGATTAGCTTCATATCTTGAGAACTGACTTGAAGAAATGCTTACAAATCAGCAGGGAGAAGTGAAAGTTCAACTGATAAAAAGTTACCAGACCAGAATGAAAATCCAAGAGTTGTGAAATCCCAGCAAGTTGAAAAAAAATACAATGCGCTTTGACCTTTGAGAATTTATCCAATCTATAAAAACCAGATAAGTCTGACATGAAACTTCAACCACAAGACAGACCTTACAATAGCAATCCTTGAGGCAGTACTTAAGAAAGATTTCTTAGCCACTTTTACTAAAGATTCACAGGCAAACAAAACTAGGCCAGAGACAAGACGCAGAATCGGAAGCCAGAATTCCCAAGGTTTTACCCCAACAGTGACTCAAGTTTAAACAGTGGTTTTGAAACCAGCTCTCTCTCTCTCTGTGGCCACAGGCAAGCCTTAACCACTTTGCCTCAATTCGCTTACCTGCAGAATAAAAATAATTATACTTATCTGCCACACAGGAATCTCACACAACAAACAGTGTTTGGCAAATGCACATCTGTTTAAACTGTGGACAAAGCTACGTAGTAATTTTGAGCAGCTGGACAAACTGAAACCGAGAGTGAAAACAACTTCGCTGAAGCAGCTACCGAAGGCCCAAGAACAACTAAATCCTAGGGGCAACGCAGTGCCCGTGTGCTCCCGCAGGTCCTGTAGTGCAGCCCGGGCGCACCCCCGGCCCGCAGGCACTTCACCTGCTCAGGACACGGCTGGCGTGGAGAGCCAGCGACGTGCCCGGAGCGATGGGCCCGGGGCTGGCACCGCCTGCTACTCCGGAGGGTCCCAGCCGCCATCCGCCCCGAGAAGGCTCCAGGCGGGTCCCCCCCGCGCTCGCCCCTTCCCGCTGGCCCCGCGGCACACGCGGCTCTCCCGCAAGGCCCCGTCGGCGCGGGGGCAAAGCTCACCCGCTGTGCCCGGGGCGGCGAGGCCGCAGTGCGGGAGCGGCCTCGGCGGCTCGCCCGCCCTACCCCCGCCACCACCGCGGCCCCGAGCCGGGATCCTCCTCTTCCCTCCCGTCTCTCCCCCGGGAACCGCCTCGGGTGGGAAGATGGCGGCTCCGGCCGCCTCCCCGGTGCGAGGGGGCGGCGGAGCGGGGGGTGTCGCTCCCCCTTCGGCCCCGCCATCCCCCCGCACCGGGAGATGCGGGTGCGGAACGGCCCCGGCGGGCGCCGCCGCCCGGAGGGCGCGGGCC
>VRYO01002734.1:10416015-10428365 GCA_009812075.1 Sialia sialis
CTACAAAGAAACAAATCCCAAACACTGACAAAGTCAGAATACAACCTGACACCCGGTCAGGCAGGGTGCTGGTAACAGTCCAGTCAAATGGTGGCTGTAGTCCTTGTGCAGTGACAGATGTGGTTCAGTTGAAGCAGTGCTCCTGTAGAAAGGTGCAGTTTCCCTCTGGAGATTCAGTGATAATGTAGAAAAGTCCTCTGGAGTCCAGTGGAAAAGGGCTACCTTGGTGTCCCAAAATTTCAGTTTTTATCTTGGTAAGAAATGCTTGGCTCTTCCCCCTGGCTAGAGCAACTCCCAATGGGATGAAGTAATTTTATCAGTCCCACAGCGGGACTCAATGGGCCATTAGCAGAAGATAACTCCCTGTAGGAAGGATGGGTTGTGAAAGGATAAAGAACACTGCCCCACCTGGTTTCAATGGACGGCCCATTAGCAGAATATCTCCACGGAGATAAGGATCACTGCCCCACTTGGTCTCAACAGATGGTGACAGAATAGATACTTTTGAGCACATCCTGTATTGTAACCCAAGACAACATCTGTCTTTCCTAGTGATGCAAAAAGTACTTTTGGTAGAAGATGTGACCAGGGAGGTGGCAAGAAAACTCTGGTGTTCATCAGTGAGCACTGAATGATTTCTTCATTTGTTTCTTTTCACATATCCTTTTGAATTATGGGCTTACTGCTTCTGAAGCTGCAGGGCTCAAGATTATTATTAGATAAGTGAAAAAAAAGGGTGTTATTCTTCCCATGCTGCATTGTTTAAAGGATAATTCTTTTGTAGATCTCCTCTACTCTGCTATATAAATGAAAAGACCAACAGCTTGTGCATTACAAATGAGAATCACATGAAAACAGGGTCTATAGTCATTGAGATTTGATAACATTCAGTCCTGAGAATCTCAGATAATTCTTGAATACTTTAAAATAATTAAATAATTTTATGGTAAATTTTGCCTATACCTGCACATATATCTCAAGATAGATTTTTTGGGGTAATTTTGGAGATCCCCACTAGCCTCTGCTCTGATAAACTGACAACAAGTTCCCTGTAATTCTAAGGAAAGGAGCAGAAAAGGGACAGAGAAGAGCTGGCTGTCTCTGAGCTGCTTTACGAAGACCCCTGTCATCTGTGTTGGAGGGACAGAGTGTCTTTGAGTCTTGCACTGGGCAAGCTGAGCTTGTAAATACTTGGGAATTGCTGCACATCATAGCTACTGGGGATTTATCTGTGTTAAATAAACTCTGCTGTCCTGTCTCCAGTTGTTTTATGCCCATAATTTACAGATACAGGATAACACATACCCACCCTCATCAGGCTTTTTGAGGTATCTCTTGTGCTCTGCAAAAGCAGGCAGGCCCTCAAGGAACAAAGCAAGATTTCCACCAGAAAAGACCATCAGGTGCTGATATTCTGTAAAGTCATGTCTGATTGTTCTTTGCACCTCTTCTCCTCAGTCAAAGAAGACAACTAGTCTTTGGAGGTCTGTAACAAATTACTCCATGCTGCTGAATACTAGAAATTGTCAAGATGATGTATTCAATACAACCCTATGAATCCTCTTCCCTCTGGCAGAGCCTTTTTCCATGACATGAGGATTCATTTCTGCTTTTCAGCCAGCAGGATCCCAGTAAGATGGACAGTTTTCACACCTGTTATTTTCTAATGCTCAGAAAGATAACACAATTAGATCTTGTTCAAGAAGTCACAATGCTTTCTTCTCATTTCATGCTTCAAGTAGTGATCTTGACATCTCAAACATGTTCTGTACCACAGGGCCTTGATCATCAAGATGTTTTTCAGGGGAAGCACTTTCCTGTATAAACTACTGTTACTCTTATGAAAATTTCTGATTGATCTGTTTCCTCATCTACCACAGAGCTTCTGTTGAGGCTGCTAGTTACTTCAAGACACAAAGAGAGTTCCTGCTGAAGGAACTATCTTTGAGAAAGCAGGAGGTTACAGGTTATTCTTCCGGTCTTCCCAGTGCTTCCTTGACTCACCTGTAATGCTGACATCAACACCAACTCTCTCCACTTCCAAATGATGATGGTAACACTTAATTTCAGGCAGTTGGTTTGCTTGAAAATTTGCTATCTATCTTTCAGTGAAGTTTTCCCCTTCTTAGGATGTGTTTTTTTCCATCATATTGAGGGATCTTATCTTTAGTCCATGCCTTACTTCTCCCTGTGAAGTCTGTATACATGGCAGGCAGAAAGGAGTCTTTGCTGTTTCATTAGTACTTGTAGCTCCTGCCCAATTAATGGAATCACCCAGAAGGAGAAATGCAAGTTTTTAAGCACTTGGTGGTGATGGATTAAGTCTGGAGCTGAAGCTCCAGAGTACCCAGGCTGCCCCAACAGTTGTTGCTGAAATATGAAATAAGGATGAGATGAAAGCACACCTGAGTGTACCAGACTGAGAGCTGTGGCCACCCCTGAATGGATCATGTGTGCCAGATTTTAGGAGTGGAATGGCCTGTAAAGAAAGTGAAGGAAACCCACATGAATGGGACTAGAAATGTTTCATTGTGACCGCCTGACACACACGTTAGACATCAAAACTGAGCATACTCACCTAAGTATGGGGAAATCCCTGTGCACCTCAAGGTACACACAAGTTTTTGTGCAATCTCAGTTCTAACTTCCCTTTGAGTATAAGAGAGGAAGCAGAAAGCAGTTTTAAAGGGAAAAGAAAAAAGGAGTTTGTACTGTCGGAAGTCTGCATAGCAAGCTCCAGCTGAGTGATTCACTAAGCTAAGTACAGCATGTGAAGTACAGGGAAATAACAGAGCTTTCTCTCCTGGTGGCAGGCAGCCATGGTTGTTGTTACTGGCATGGTCAGCTAACACAGACTTTGGACACAAACTTAATATTCATCCTTCTGGTATTACTACAGATGGATAAAATCACCATGAGAAGTACCCAGTAGTGAAAAATAGATGTTTATACTGTTTCTCTCTCCTTAATCTGATGAGGTCAGTTCTGAGCTGGGGCTGGGAGCATGTCTGGTGGCTTCACTGACATGTGCAGGTGACTCAGTGCTCACTGGACAAATACATCAGGAAGTTCTCAGCATCACAGCCAGGCTGCCTGGGACAGACCAACTCCTGGTGACACAAAGATGAGCTCAGATAAAACAAATGCAGTGTGACCTAAGAGATGTTTTCTTAACAATCACTTTCTGGCACAGAAGAAGAGTATTTCCCTCCAACCTCCTGTGTCTCTTCTGCATTAAGAGAGAGGAGAGCTCTGAGAATACAGCTGTGGAATCTGAATAGGAGATAACAGTGCAAATATGTGTACTGATTTTTAATACAAAACTCTGATTTTCAATACACAGTGTTTTTTTATAAAGCTTAAGGCTGCCTGTGATGTCTTTTGCACTTCTAGTGCTTCTTCTCCCGCATGTGGCACAGCAGCAGCACTTTCTGGTGTCTGCTATTAATGTGGGTAATACTTGCAGTCATATGTTTCTGATTTTTATCAAATTGACTTATAAGGTAGAGTATCCTGCAGAGATAACTCAAATTATATTTTTAAATGAATGGTAGAAGTGATCTTGTATATGAGAAAGTGTGTCCATGGATTCTGTGAAGTGACTTGGATGGCAGATAGAGGTGAACTGGAATTCATTGGGATGATATGGATAGGATAATAGTGGCTGATGTCCTGAGACTCACAGCAGGACTGGTGGTCCCAGGAAATCCTTAGGAGGTTCTGCTGAGGAACCAGTGGGAAACCTTCCTGTTGGCAAGTGGTCCAGTCTGGAGGCAAATCAACCTGGAGGCAAAATGGATGAATGTGACCTGCCTTGCTTCACAGACCATTAGGGAAAGAAAGGCTTTGTATGGCTCTGCTGATAATCCAGTACCAAGCTTGGGAGAGACACCTGAACCATTGGCATATAAGCAGATGGAAGTTATAAACATGAAAGAGAATCTTAAACAGGATTAAATGGAAATACCAAATTATGTAAAATCCAATCTTTCTACTGAGAAATAAATTGCAATGAGAAACATGAAGGGGGAAAAGAGAAATGAAGCATGTGTAGTTTGGTTAGTTGTTTGGGGTTTTTTAATAGAAAGAAATACACTTTAATTGA
Source organism: Sialia sialis (assembly GCA_009812075.1). Lineage (NCBI taxonomy): Eukaryota > Metazoa > Chordata > Aves > Passeriformes > Turdidae > Sialia > Sialia sialis. The sequence continues at coordinate 10,420,121 of VRYO01002734.1, forward strand.
AAAGCATACAATTGCAAAAAAATAAACAGAGTAGAATAAAAAATATTTTGCTTCTCCTGACTTTATCACTCTTACCTCTTCTGCTCACCAATTTTCTCTCTTGTTTTAAATTCCCAGCATCTTGTTTTATAATTAAATTTTGAGTTCTTCAGAGCAGCAGCTATATTCAGATATGGAGCAGTAAACAGCCTGCAGCAATAAATACTTACCCTGATTGGCACCACTGAGCAGTATAAACACTGTGTAGGTAATGAGAAAGTCTGCGAGGTGCTGAGTCCTGGATAAACACCGTTCCTTTTCAGCAGCTTACATTACAGTGGAATTAATTCAAACAGTGCACAAAACTACGTCAATGCATCAGCTAAAGGCAGGCTGGATGCTGCTTGGAGGTATGGAAAGTCATGAAGAGCTGGGTGAGCCCCATGATGTCCTCTGGGAGGAAAGATGCTCTGGGGAGGAGCTGATTTGGAACTTGGAGCCATGCTTCCCATCTTTTAGGAAGGAAAAAAATGACAGTTATCTTCTGTTGTGACATTCAGGAAGGATTAAATGTCTCTGTACAAGATAGATCCAAACTTCCATCATAGGCAGGAAACCTGAAGAGCTGTCCTGCTGACTGTTTCAATTGTCCACAGTTATTTATTTGAGATATGCTGTAATAGGCCCCAACTTCCAGCTGCCACTTGGGAGGGAGAAAGGTCATGTTTAATATTTGGCAATTCTGTGTAAATATCTTGGATACCAGAGGCAAAGCTGGCACTAGACATCTGAGTTTAGCCAGCCAGTTGGTGTGCCAAGATGTCTGCTGTGAGGTGAATAGGGCAGGTCTCTGGAATGCACTGACTGTAACAGAAGTCTGGACATCCAATCCACATGAGGACATCTCCTAGGTCTCCTAACCTGCAAGGGAAATATTATTGTCCTTTAAGATGTGCCCCAAGACAAGACTTTGCCTAGTGTCCTTTAAGATAATACATTACAAATGATGCTAACATTATGAAAGTTCTTTAACTTCTTTTTAAAAATGAGAGGCCTTAAAGTGAAGCCAGAGTTGCACGGGAGAATGTGAGTTTGCAGCTCTGAGCAAGCGTGGTGGCTCTGCAGAGCTGGGCAGAGCCCAGCACACAGCATGGACCCTGAGCTGGCTCACACCACGTGTGGTGCTGCCAGAGCACCAGGCTGGGCAGAGGGAGCTCACAGGGACAACCACTGGCCTGGCATCGTGCACTGGCTTGTGCACAAGGCTGTGTAGAGAATGTTACTGAAAATGCCTTACACTGTTTTGTTTTTTTTCCTTTCCTTTGCCTTAATTTTTTTTTCCTCAGAAATAATTTCCTTCTGAGTATGTGAATTTACTGCAGCAATAACTACTGTTTACTTACATGTTTGTACAAGAGAAGCACAAGGAGCCCCTAGTGTCTGACAAGGACGCTGTGGCAAAACAAATTAAAAATAGAGACAGAAAGCCAGAGTGCAGAGAGAGAGGTTATTATGCCAAGGATGACAATGGCCCTCTGAGACAAGATGAGGTCTTCTGAGGTTTCACTCAATACCTCAACAAAAAAAAGAGATTCCATGAATGATATCAAAAACTTGTATTTGGATGGTGCCTGAAAGTTGTTGGTGTTTCTAGATACGGGCATATGGAGAAAAGAAACAGTCCTAGACTGCAAAGGACTACAGCATGAGGTGTAAGCAGACAGGAAATGAGAAGTATATTTAAGATCACAGGTATTTTGTCTCAGTGTTGGAACAGGACAGATGGACTGTCTCTGTATCCCCAGATGTTCTTAAAGAGAGAAAGAACTGACTACAACTAAGAGATTTTTTATCTGAAAGTCAGTACCAGTGTGTTTTTTCACTTAATATAAACAAAGAAAAAGAAGAGTTTGTTCTGCTTCACTGGAAAAAAAAAAAAAAAAAAGCACAATAGAGTTCCATTCAGGAACACAAATAGTAACTGTCCTGTGACTTCTCTATTTAAATGGGTATCCATGGTGAAATCTGCTCTCAGATGGCTGTGGAGTGGTGCTGTGGTGCACACTGCAGGCAGGGAGGAAAAGACATATGAAAAGTTCCCCTTGCAATGAATGAATGAAGAAATGCAACAAGATATCAAGTGTCTGGTGCATCGTGGTGCAAAACGTGATGCCTGTCTTCTCCACCACTGCTTTACTGTCCCTTCACACTGCTTTTCCAGGTCCATTCCAATTAAATGTATTCTGTACTTGCAGGCACAGCCCTGACCAACAGATGGTACATAAATAGGTGTAAAAACTGCAGCATCAGAAGGGGCTTCCTTGCCAGGCTGCACTTCTTGTTTGCTTTCTTCTTTCAGTGTTGGTAGTAGGGAGTAGTGATCTGTTCTATGATAGCCAAGCCTGGACCAGAGCCCTCCAGGGTCTTGCCTTTCTCAGAGCACACAAGGATGACCTGGTGCTGGAGGAACCAGTGCAGATGTCTGCTGTGCAGGTGGCCTCCAGCTGCAAAAGGAAAAGAGGAGCTGGGGACAAGATTGCTGCACTTCTTGAACCACTTCTTTTCCGGGCAGAATGGCAGACCTGCCTAAAATTCAAGATACTACTGGTATGGCACCAATGCTATTTGTATGAGGGATCTATGAAACAAAAGTAAAAATCAGCTAAAGAAGTCTGAGCTACTGAATGATGACTTCCTGATGCTGGAATAATTATTACAATTGATGATAACAAAGATCAGCTGTCTTGCCAAATACAAGCTTTGAAAAATAGTACCTTATAACTCCAGAATAAGCCAAAATTGGGTTAAGGAGTTAAATGCAAAAATATTACCTTTGGGCTGCTATTTGTGTTCTGCATTAAAATACTGAGAGTTCACACTTTTCAGATCTTATCAGCTAGAAAGTGTCATGTATCATTTAAAAGTGTTATATTCTGCTAGTAAGTTGAATGTAAAATGCTCTTATAGATCGTGACATTCACTGTAAAATTATTAGCAATGCTAATGGCTGATACAAATTGTAAAATATTGATAAATCAGTGTTAATGCATTGAATTCCATCAAAAGCAGTAGAAAAGCTGTTCCTGACTTTGAGACACGGATCTGACCTATACATTTTTAAAAGGTTATGCCCAAGTGCTAAAAATGGAAAATATTAATAAAAATGGAATCTCTCTTTGCTGTCATGCAGGCTCTCAGAAACCTCCAAAGCTTTTGTATATACCTTTTACCCTTCATTGTCATATTTTGCTTCCATGTCCAGCCTGGAAGCAGACTTATGAGTAAGCATTTGGTTTATTCAAACCAAGTCAAGAGTTAGGTGCTAACAATTCAGCAGCCATTGAAATGTGAAAGCACATTCAAAGACCTAATTTTGAAAGTGTTTTCTTGTGAAATCCAGCCAGCTTTTGAAATCAGACTTTCACTGTCTACCCTAAACCAACCAAATGTTACAAAATCTGGAAAAGCAGCTAAGGAATCCTGCTGGTGCAGAATTATTGTCTTGCATAGCTTCTCAGGGCATGCCAGGGTAGGTGTTTGTGGTGTGCTGTGGTCCTCACTGTTCTTTAGCTCAGTGTGGTCTGCATGGACAGGCTGCCCTTTTATTTGTGTAGCAAGTATGGGAAAAGGCAGAACTCAGCAGCGCTGGCAACAAGCACTAGACAGGAGGAACAAACTCAGATGTCTGGGGTGCTGCAAGGGAGAGGCAGGCAAGGATTATCAGGTGGTGGAGGCAAACCAAAGCAGGCAGAGGTGGCTGCTGGTGCAGTGCTGAGGGAGGGCATGGGTGTGACAGCAAACCCAGCCAGGTGCCACACAGGGCTGCACTGCAGAGGTGCGGCAGTGCCCGCTGGTTTTGATCTGTGTAGGGAAGCAGATGCCTGTAGAGTTAGAAGCAAACTCTGGTGGTTTCCAAATGCTCATATATAGCATTCTATCAAGTTGGAGCAGATGGCAGGTCTGACTACCCTGGGCCCCATTTCTGGGCAGCAGCTGCAAACCCTTCCAGCCTCTTTGAAGAATGGTGTGGGTATGACTGCTTAAGGAATGGCATCCTGGGATTTCCTGCTCCCTTCCACTGTCTCTATCTAGGTTTTGTAGCACGTTCAGCACTCTGGAACACGTGCCCAGGGCTGGTGCCACAGTCTGGGAGCACTCCTCCTGAGCTGCCCTGGCAATCCCATATACCCAGCAGGGGTAGGATGGGTGTGGCTCCAAGCCAGAGGAGTTACTCTGCTTCTCAGGTGGAGACGTGTGAGAGCAGACATAGCTGGACTGTTTGAATGCCTTCCAGAAGATAAATCATCCGTGAGCACTGCTTCAGTGAGCTCAACAAGCACAAAAAGTAGGGCACAGCTGATTTTCCATCACTATTCACTTATAGTAGCAGAGTAGATGTTTCAGAGCAGCCTTGGTCACTGACTGGGAGGATCTCCCAGCCAAGAGTCACCACCAAATGCACCCACCTTTCCAGTGTAGCTGAGGGCTAAGACAAGCAACACAAGTTTTGTGGCTCCTGACTATTCTTCTAGAGCAGCCAAAATATACACTCTTTTCCTTTTGCAGTTTGAGAGGACCTGTATGGAAGAGGTGGAATTAGAAGCAGGGTTTGACCTTATTATGCAGTGTTAAAGGGATTTTTAAACTTTTCTCATTAGCTTGTAGAAAATCTCTGTGTGCAACCACAGAGCTATCCTTAGGCAAATACTGTTTTCTCAAGTGAGCCTCCTTAGGTGCTCCAGCTGTTGCTGGATGGACTTAGCATTTATATCTTTCATAGTGTATTATGTCTTATCTTTGACTTTGGAGACAACTGAAGCTGAATTTGTCTATCTTACTAGCCATGTGGCAAGTAAACTCTGTGCTTGGCTTTGGTGTAGGTGTCCATCACAGACAAAAAGGAAAAGAGGGGAAAAGGAAAGAAGAGCCTGGCAGAAGAATTGAAGGGGAAGCTGGAGCCAGTCCTTGGCAGTCCCCCTTTGCAAAGTTTCATTTTGGGTGACTTGAACTGGCAGGTGAGGGCACCTCACTCTGAGGGCTGCACAGAGGCTGTTGGGGGGGGCTTTGGCAGTTTTCTGGAGGTTCACCAGTGAAACAGACTCTGACAGAAGGAGATAAAGAGCAACTCGAAGGGACAAAGCAGCAAATGAAGTAATAGGAGAATAAAATGATGAGAAGAAGAAAGCACCTCTGAAAGCTGGCAAGTAGAAAATTGATTTCAACCTGAAACTGCCACTTTACTAGGATGAAATCAGAGAAGTTCTCTCAGGAAATAAGCAAAATGCTCAGAAATCCAGGTTTCAACAGTGAAGTTCAACGTGAGCTGCAAATGCCTCAGGGAAATGGCAGGCAGATCAGCAAACAACGAATTGCAGAACTGAAGTCAGGATGTAATAAAAGCTTCAGTACCCCTTTGAGATAATATTTGCTTTCACCTGGAGAGGTTCCTGAGAGAGTTGTGGGAGCTTGAAAGAAAGCACTAACTCCAAAATTGCAAACCTCAGAAGCAGGAAGAAAATAATTGCCTCCCAAAGAAACACATAGGTAAGAAGATGCCTCCGCTGGGAGAGATCAAGTCAGTAACAACCATGTCTTCAGTCATCACTGAAGTCCTGAAATCAGAAAGGCAGTCATGCAAGACAAAAAAGAATTGCTTTAAGGGCTGAAATATTTTTCTCTATATTAAAGGTGAGACCAAGCCATGAAGTACAGCTCTGATTTGATATCCAGATCCAAAATTAACAAAAGATTGGATTTGGGTTTTTCTGGGCTGGGCAAATTCATCTGGAGCTCTCAGATTTTGGTAATGTTTAGTTCTTTGGGTTTTTTTTGTCTTAGGTTTTGCTCCAGATCTAGACAGGTGTGTAAAATCTTCCGCAGAACAGAACCAAGAGCAGATTTGAGGCACGTGTATTTTGTGTTGTCATGCACCACCTCTGAAGAGCCAGGAAATTGTTCTATTGTCACTGTGCCTGTGCTTATCCTGCTTTTTGTTGAATGTGGTAGCACCACACAGTTGCGCTAGCATTGCAGATATCGCTCATGCATCTATAATTATAGGGATACTAATCATGGTGAAGCTAGTAAGCTTTGGGGCTGGGGGTATAGATGGAAAGCTGTCCTCACCAAACCCTGCACTTATCAGCTAATCTCATCTTGTTGGGACACATAGTTTATTTCTAGGAGGCTTCACCATAGGAAGCCATGCTACAGGATGCCATGGGGACAGGAGGAACTGCCCACCATCTGTCCCCCTTCGCTTCCTTGTGTGGGGACTCAAACCCATCAGTCATCCTGACTCAGGACTATTTTGGGCTCCTCTGATTCCTCGTGTGCGTTAAAGAAAAGGAGGGATGCTGCTGGTAAGGAAGCAGGAAGGGTTGGAGCAAGGACAGTTTGTGTCCCCCCAGAGAAGTGCAGGAGGGAGGAGCCTTCACAGTGGCTCAGAGTGCAGCCACACTCAGCACTGCTGGCTGGGACGTGTGACTGGTATTACAGGTAGTACTACTGGTGCTGCAGGTACTATTAGTGCCTATTAGCTGTGGTGTTGTTTGGTACCATGTCCTCTTAGTCATGGTCGTGCAGGATGTCACCTGCACAGGTGACATCTGCCTCTGATGTGCAGGCAGGTTGTGCTCCTGTGGGCAGCCTGGCGTGCAGCTGCCTGCTCCTCCACACTTCCTTGCTCATGGCAGCACACCACAGCATCCTTTTGAGGGTTTTACTGGAATATTGCACTCCTGAGGAGCTGTAGCTCAGGCCTCCCATGGGGGATGGAATGCTGGAAGCCATTTGAGTTGTTGCAAGAGGATGCCAAGGAATCCTTATGGTGATTTCTGTATGTGGGGGGGTGAAAGCTGCCATGGCCAATGGCAGCTGAAAGTGTATGAGCAGAGCAGGAGGGGGAAGCAAGGCATGGAGGGAGAAGTAGGCAAGGGTATTACTGAAGAGGTCAAGATATGTAGATGGAAAACTCCAAAATTGGAGAGGAGTTTTCTGGAGGAGTTTTCTCCTCATCAATTTCTTCATTTTGTAGAAGGACAATAAGCCCATCTTCTAGGTGAATTTTAACTTTATTGGGTAAAGATTTCCTGTCTTTTTGATAAATTCAGCCAAAAATGTCAGTGAACAGCGGCAGCACAGTCTTGCATGTTCATAGATCCCTTACAGTTTCTTTTTACCATGGCTGGTTTCAGACATATAGGAAGGACCTCTTTTCTACCTTCTCTCTTCTCTTCTCTTCTCTTCTCTTCTCTTCTCTTCTCTTCTCTTCTCTTCTCTTCTCTTCTCTTCTCTTCTCTTCTCTTCTCTTCTCTTCTCTTCTCTTCTCTTCTCTTCTCTTCTCTTCTCTTCTCTCCTCTCCTCTCCTCTCCTCTCCTCTCCTCTCCTCTCCTCTCCTCTCCTCTCCTCTCCTCTCCTCTCCTCTCCTCTCCTCTCCCCAGAAGGTTTTGTCCCGGCATACCCCCGGGCTCTTTGTGTTCTCAGACAATAAGCGGCAATATCCAGAGATTTCAGTCAAAGGTCAAGGTTCTGTTGTGCAAGGCAGGATATTTTTCCCAGAAGTTGGTTCCTGCCTTGAAGAAGTTCCAGAGACAAAAGACTTGCCCAGCTGATGACAGAGAAGTAGAAGACACTGGTGAGACACTTATAATTAGTCTAATGAGGATCAATCAGATGACACCAGCTGCCTAACCATTGTTCAGGTCATTTTATGGGCATTATAGCAACAGCATGGCTGTAAAGAGAAATTAAAGGGGTATTAAGCAGTGACTACTTTCAGGACAAGCTTTTTCCACTCAGGAATGCAGGTTTATGAAATGAAGTATAGAGTAACAGCAATTAATTGGGATATGCCCAAAATGTGTGCTGCCTGTTTATTGAGCACTACAATCTCCCATCTAATGCTCACTTAGTGCCTTAGTAAGGCCCTGATTCCTGTGCATACATTCAGTATAATTATCCCCATTTATACCTTTTCTACACCAAGTACAAAAGTGAACCAAAATTTGGTCTTTCTACATCCAGAAAATAAAGGTACAGAATCAATTATATTGCTAGAGGAGAAGCTAACCATTGGAATTACCTCCTATTCACAAGCAACTTATTTTAAATCCATATCCTTCTGGGGGGAGTCCATCCAAATTTCTCACAATGGTTTCTAGAATATCCACCTACTCACCTCTGCTTTACATTCACTGCCACTGACCAGCGAGTAGTTCCTGTGAGTACAGTAATTTCACACTGATAAGCTACACCTGGTTATAAG
>VRYO01002734.1:10429365-10472350 GCA_009812075.1 Sialia sialis
GCTTATCAGTGTGAAATTACTGTAGTTTTTTCACTTTGCAGTCTCTCCATGTCCATACATAATTTTCCAAGGGTGAGGTTTTTTCCAATAAGGAAGGAATGCTCATGCACAGATGGCAGGAGGTTGAAACGTGCGTCAAGCCAACCTGGAACTTGTGGTTTAATAATCCCTTAAGACATTAACTAGGAAGGGACATTTGCTTTCTGTGTGTTGTATAAAACTTAAAAGAGACCGAGGGAGGGATATGAATTCATTATTCATGCACTATTCAGCACTCATTATTCTTTCCCCTTTGTTAAAGACTGCACAAGTGTCTGAACTCACTCTAGTGAATGGAAGTTCAGTCACTACTGGCAGTAGACCTCAAAGCACTTGTTGGCTGACCAGTGCTGGTGTCTGTTCTGGGGGGAGCTGAATCCTCTCCCTCCCCAGCAAGCTGGTGGACACGTGTGTTCAGTGATAGAGCTGCCTGTGAGCTGAACTGAAAGTGTGCATTAGAAGTTTTGTATTGTCAGCAGGTCAGAGAAACAATGTGCTTATGGAAGTTTTATCTCTGCTGCTGCTGAGCTCACTGTAGAGAGGTTATGAAGAAACAAACATACAGGCCATGAAAAGCTGAAAATTATGTTATATGTAAATGAAAGGTCATTTGCCGGTGTTTGGGACGAAAGTCACAGACCTGCTATAGCTAATTCTTGGAAGGAGTGGTAACTTGTGAATTTTTCATATGTCTATTTCCAGGATTAGTGCATTGCTTAATTTATTCTGTATGTGATATGAAGAGGTTAAAGAGATGCAGCATAAAGGCATGCAAAAAGCCACACTCTCTAGCCAGATATATTAATAGTTACCTATTAATAGATTATGTTACATGCAAATATGCTTGATGCTAATATTATTTAGCTAAAATACAAGCAATAAATACTGTCCTCTAAGGCACAGGAAATACATTCAAAATTAGTCTATGTTTTAATAGATTTCTTGTGTCCTTGATAGATTTAAAGCTAGATAATCTACATACCTGACACAGTTTAAGCAACCAAGGCAAAGTGTGAAAAACTTCTCAGCATTGCTTTGTTGGAACCACAAGAATACTTTTCCAAAATCACAATGCCTTTTCTAATATTCACTCTCAGTACATTTATATACCCAATTCTTTTTTTTCTCATATGTGCAATCTAATACCAAATCTGACTGAAATAAGAAAAACCTATTAAGCACAGTGGCTAAGCAGTTTAAAATGTCATTCAACAATTTGTCAGGTCACTGTCACAAATATGTTGCTAGGTGACTGCAGATGTTATCAGCAACTAAAATACATGCATTTTCCAGATGTATTCATTAAATCACTTTCTGTTGAGTGATTCTGTGGTACAATGAAATTGAATGCCTTATTAAGGACTTAACTATTTTTAAATATATAATGTAATCTGAATTATATTAAAAACTGTTATTTGTTGTGTAAGTGAAGAGAAGGGTTCCAAATATGGGAAATTTGACTAAGGGTTTCTAGAGATTCAGCTCCCTAGAAACTGCAATTTTACACTATCCTCTTGGGTTTTGTAACTTCTGTGCATACCTAATGCTCACATTCTGCATCTAATTATTCTACAGCTGATCCCTGTTAATTGTCATTTCTATCAGCTGGTGATATGACTCATTAACCCTTTGGAAAGCAGTCTTTCGAAAGTTAATAACCGTAGAGTTTGAAACCTTATGCTGACGTAATACCCAGTCATAAAAACACATGAACTTCAGGCAGTTTCAGATGTCATTCTGGGAGCTGATTGTATCAGTCACATGGAGTTCACTGCATGGGTCAAGACCCCAAAAGTTGGGCTGGTTTTCCAGGTTCTTGTTCCTGGCAGTGGCAATGTCATCCATGCTGAGGTCGGTCTCTCGATCAAAGTGAGCCAGAAGAGCTGCCCAACTCCTGGCAGTGTGCACTGGTGACATTGGAAATGACTAGGGTACACATTTAAGTACTGAGCTCAGATATAAAAACCTGCTTTAAAGGGTTCTAATCAGCAAGCTGACTCCACATTTCAAATAATGGGCAATAATTGCATACAGCTATCTTTTATCGTGCAAGTCTGATTACAGATTAATTCTGGCCTCAATATCTACAAATGTACATTGAGTAGATATGAGGCAGGGTTCAAATAATGTGCTACTTATTGCATTTTTTCCTAGAGCTTTGAACTGTAACATCTGTGTGTGCTCCCTGGTTCAATGTTCATCTGGAATGATCGAGAGATTACTCAGAGTGGTTTGGCAAGGACTTGCAAGATCACACTTTTCAGCTCAGACCAGCTTGCATCAAAGGTATTTACACACGCATGGATTTAAGTGTAAACTGTTCAGAGAGAATAGTGTGCTGGTGTTAAATCCAAAATTATCTTCTCTGGTTCAGGGAGTTCCTGGTCCAGGAGTGATGACAGACTGAGTGTTTATTTTGAGAAAATACTGCTATTTATTATTTTTCTGCATTCAGCAAATTTTTCCCTAGGCATCCACTTTTGGCCACATATCAGAGGTGAAATGCTGCACCAGATGGATCTTGACCTGGTCTCTGTGGCCAGTTTTATGTTCTTAGGCCTGTGCAGCACTGACTATTTGTGACACTCTGTGTGATTTCCAGCAGCATGGGGAGTTCATGTCATTGGTCTCCAGGGGGTAGTAATAGGTACAAAAGGAAAATATCACAGAATAAATCCTTGATCTTTCTAGCAAAGCTGAAGAGAGGGCAGCAGTTTGTGAGGTTTATGATTACTGTAGGTGCAGTTTTTTTAGCATAGCTTAAATAGTTGTATATGTTATGCCTCAGCTAAGCGTCTTTTACCACATCAAAGAAAAAGTTTAGAACATATAATGTTCTCTGTTCTAAAAGAGTGAGGTAGCACTTCACAGTCTGCTGCAGGTTGTGCTGTCATGCCTTTGCTCCAGGGGGAAGTGGTGTTGGAGGAGATTGTGCTCTTCCTCTCAGCTTCACTAGCATTAGCCAATGAAACAGGAGACAGTGACCATGAGCTGTGGTTTGGGATGTTCACACTGGACTCTGTGACCTCTTGAGATCCCTTCCATCAATATTTCTGGAGTCCATAGAAGGCCTACACTCACCTGAATCAGTAACTCAAGGCAGCTATTCCAGAGCATCTCAAATGGCTTCACACATTTATGTGACAGCAGCTGCATCGTGCCGCCTCATCAGCAAAATTGAGAGAGTAATGCAGCTGAACTGGCTGGCTGAGAATTCACCAACCAAGCAGGTGGATATAATCCACACCCTTTGGGATAATCTGGCATATCTGACCTGCTCTTCAGATGTCACTTCAGAAGGACCTGTGTGTGTTATAGATTCTGTGTCATTTTGAAGGGAGTGATTCTGCCCTTCCACTCCGCTTTTGTGAGATTCCACCTGGAATACTGGGAGCAGTTCTGGTGTCTGTTGCCTGGAAAGGCTGGCCTGGAACAGATACTAGACAGAGCAAAAGGGATAAAATAGGTATTTATTGAAAGGATACACTCTGCACAGTGCAAGAGCTGCACTGGGGCTACACCCAAATCAAATCCAAGATGATCCCAGCCATGAGTCTTTACACTTATTTTAAGTTCTGGTTCATCTACATATGGGGGTCGATTATCCAACCATAGACCCAGGGCATGAAATCTCAGCCCCCCCAGCTTGCCCCCTTCCCATTGTTTATGCTTTTTGGGTACTGAGTGTCCTTGATTCTCTAGCTAGGAAGGGATTGTTTTGTCTGACTACCCTGTGAAGAGAACTTACTGACACCTAACATGAAGTTTCATAGTTACACACTAGGCAGCAGAGTTTATGAAAAATATAAAAGCTAAAATCCAAGGCATCATCCCCAACATCAGAAGGACCTGGAAGTGTTGGAAGAAATCCAGAGGAGGGTCATGGAGTTGAAAGAGCACTGGAGCACCTCCTCTGTGAAGACAGACTGGCAAAGGTGGGGCTGTTCAGCCTGGAGAAGATTGTGTGGAGACCTTGTGGCAACCTTCCAGTATCTAAAGGGGATCTACTGGGATCTGGAGAGGGACTCTTGACCAGGAACTGCAGCAATAGGACAAGGAGTGGTGGGTACAAGCTGAAAGTAGAGAAATTTAGGTTTGACATTAAATATGGTTAGACAGTGGAATGAATGGGTTTCGCAGGGAGGTTGTGGATGTCCCAACCCCAGTTCAAGGCAGAGATGGATAAAGCCTTGAGCACCTCGCTGTAGTGGGATATGTCCCTGCCCATGGCAGGGGGGCTTGGGACTACATGGTCCTTAAGGTCCATTTCAAACTCTTCTCATTCTATGATTCTGTGAATATCTCATGTGTCCAGAGATGGTCTCCAATGACAGGACACACTTGTCTTTGGGAAACTGAATCAAGCCCTGGATGTCTCCTGGGGTGAACAGAAGCAATTTTGCTTTTTCATCTGCAGCACAGAAGGTGTTAGGATATCCTCAGTAGCCTGTTCACCTTAAATAATCATTTCTGCAAGGCTGTAGTTGGTAGCTTTAGTTTGCAGAATCCCAGCACCAGGTCAAAAAAACACCCAAGCACTCCAGTGCACAAATGATGATCTGGGATAAAGCCCTGCTGTCAGATTACATTTGTTCAACAACTACAGTTGCCTAACCAGGGCCACAGGTCAGGCTCATGGGCATGGTAGCTCATTTACATGTTTGGGTTTTGCCTCGTTCTTTCTGCTGTCACTCAAAGTGAAGCTGGGCGTGGGTACCACACCTGCCGGCTTTTCAAGGAGAAGCCACCCAACCCACGGTGGCAGGACAGGGTGACAGCCTGGATCCCACTCCCAGTGTTTTAGCACAGACACCAAAGGGACCCTCAGTGCTGAAAGGGTGTCACAAGGCCAAGCACAGAAGGATGAGCTCTAGGGACAGTAAGGTGGCCTCTAAAGTTAAAATTACAGTAATTTCACGATTATAAGCTGCACCTTTTTCCTTGAAGAATCCAGCCTGCCCCAGTAGTGCGGCTTATATTCAGGTACAGCTTATCTATGGACAAATCCCAGTGAAATGCCAACCCAGAAGTGAGAGCTGGCTGGGGAGGGCACCTGGGGCTGCCTTTAAAGGCTTCTCTGGTCTATGAAAACTGTTTGCAACTTGAGCACCTGACACCAAACCCAGCTGGCAGCAATTCTGTTACTAATTTGTTACTTTGTTACACATGGATCCTCGCTTTTAAAAAAACAAGAAAAAAGTGCGGCTTATAATCAGGTGCGGCTTATAATCATGAAATTACTGTACATTAATCAATTGTTACTCAAGTGCAACCACTGTAGCTTCCTTGTGGTATTTCCCAGAAGCCTGAATAGCCTTGCTGTTTTCAGTACAGACAGTGGAATATCTTAAATGAAATATATTTCTATTGACATTTCTTTCAATGTAATGTCAGAAGTTTTCAGAAGGATGATTGAACTGTAGAAATTAAAGTCAGTGTTACTGAAATTTAAAATTAATTCTCTGTTTTGAATCTGAGCAATCAATTGCCCTGGTCTTGGAATAAAAGTTCCAAAGAGAGCTTCCCACAATATGACGTGGAAGGATAGAGACGTGCTCCACACACTGGAGATGGAGGGAGTACTGTAGGTAGAGCCAGCCTGTTTCCCTGGAAATCCAACCACCTGAAACTTGGCTGTGCTATCAGAACACTGCAGCCACTGCCAAGGTCCTCGCTGCATATTTAAATTTACACCAACTGTGTGTTGTGACAAAGTGCCAAGCACTGATGGGAACCTTCTGTCTCCAGTAAGAATTTTGGACACATAATAACAACAAAGGATTAATATAGCTTTGCTTGAAAGCAGAATTTAAATGAGGCTATTTAGGAAAAAGCAATCTTATTTCTTTGAAATACTATTTCATTATATGAAAATATAATGAATTAGCATTTATCTGGAAAATTATTTTCTTTTTTTTTTTTTTTTAATTTCACAACTACTTTTTAGCATTTCCAGTCTGAATAATACTTTCTAGAATATATTTATTCTGTAATGAGCTTTTGGAGGTTTGAGTGATAGAATCAATCAATAAACTGACTGTGTATGTTTAACAACAAGAACAAGGAAAACAACAACAGTAACAGTGGTAGGAATAGTAATAAACCCAACTTAATTCTGAATAAACTGAAAATGTGGTAAAACTCAGTTTTACATTTTGTCTTTTATTTTAATGACATGTACACAAGTTTCGGATGCATCCTTTGATCCTGTCTTACAAGCTACTTCAATATATTGAGATTTACATGGATCTGTTTAGTTCATCCTTGCTTTGAGAGTCAGATTGATTATTACATGTAAACATTATCAGAGGAACAAAATACTGTAAACTAGGAGCTGTTTAATCTAACAGAGACAAGAACAACAGGAAAAAAATAAGACTTAAAGCTTTATTAGCAAAGAGTACTATTTAACCAACTCATACAGATGAGATCACGACAGATTACCCAATGAAAATGGTGTCTTCTCCATTAGTTTTTGTCTTCCAATAGGCACTTGAATGTCAAGGTGATGGTGAGCTCTCCTGCAATAGTCTTGTCTCTGGACCACTCTGTGAGACTGAGGGACACCTGAGGAAACCTGCCCTGGGGAAGAAGACCAGAACATTAAATTTTCTTCTTCTCCTAACACAATTCCCTAATCACCATTGAGCAATTATCCCTTTCCATTTGCTCTAAAAGGAAAACAAGTGATAATGTAGATTAACTTAAATGGCTAATGATTATTCAGAGATGTACAGTTGACAAGAGTTTCCCTAAATTAAGCAGACTGGATCCTGCTGTGATAGAAACACTCTTCTTCGTGACCAAGGCTTTAGTATTTCTCCCTTGAATTCAGCTTTGCTCAGTCTTCCAAAGGGGCTGCACATAACTTTGTTATTGGTGGGTTGTTGTAACTGTCACAGAATTTTAAAAAGTTACCTTTTTCTACAGACCACTAGAGAGGTGTTAAAATAATTCAGATAATGTGTGGTGTGTTTGTTTATTTATTTATAAAGGACTGTAGTTTAATGGACCAGCAAACTTTGCTGTTTCAAAATAAAAAGGCATAACTGCTGAATTTAGAAAAGCTTTCTAAAGCTGTTGCACTAGCACCTGCTGTTCAGACTGCTCATACTTTTATATTATAATATTAAATATTAAACAATTAATTAAATATTAATATAATATATAAAATATTATATATATATATATATATATATATATATATATATATATAATATAATTTAAAAGCAAGTTAAATTAACTCTGAATTAACATTGCACACACACATGGGTACCCCAATTTTCTCTTTTTGGATGAGACCATGACTGTATAAACAGAGACATTTCAGAGAAATGTATTTACCAGTTTATCTTCAGCACAAAACACCAAATCACAAGGAGCTAATATTTTGATTTTTCACATGAAGCACTGCAGTACAGTCCCACTCATTCCAAGATTGGTGCTGAGAGGAATGAGCCAGCTCTTGCAGGATGTACCTCCCTTGCTGTGTGTGGTTCATGGCTCCACAGAAGCCTGCACATTCTTGCTTTTCTTAGAATGGATGTTGAGTTATCTCTAATAAAGTGCACTCCTACTGAGATCACTTTTAATGCAATGGTGAAAGTTTCCAAAAAGACATTTAAGCTGTAGAAATCTGTGGGAGTAGCAATGCTTGAGGACTAAACCTTTCTACTGTGCCACTAACAAAGTGCTTCACTTTCTACATAGCTTGTGCTGTTACCAAGGGCTGTTTTGTATCACTGGAAATAAACAGAGTAATTCTTATTCATACAGGCTGTCTTGCTGGCCTCATTCCTAACGACTTTGGGCATAATGCAACAAACTTTCATCACTTCCACTGTGCAGGAACTTTGCTCGCCAGCATTCCCATCACCTCTGTGCACCAGGTGAATTTGATTTTCCTGTAGGCTTTATTTATCCACATTTTGTTGTCCATGGGCCTGATGGAGCCCGAGTGGCATAAGGCTGGCTTTGGGAACATGTGTGATCCGAGTGAAAGGCTGAAAGCAGGACAGCAAGGTAAGGTTTGAGTTTGAGGGATGCTGATGAGGTGGTTTGGAGCACGGATAGATGAGGAGAAGCAGGCTGTGTTAATGGGAAGGGACAAGGTGGTTCCAAGGTGCACAGGGAGCTGCAAAGGGAGCATTTATTGAACTGTTGTACTGATGCTCTGCTACAGACAACATAAACTTGGAGCACAGGATGAAGTAACTGGAATTTGTCTTGCTTTTGTGTTTTTACTTCATTTGTCCTGTCTACACATGTCTAAGCCTCAAATTCCAAACCACCATTTAATCCCTTCTCCTCTGGAGCCCTTGGAGGTAGAAAACAAAGTTGTGGTAAATCGTATCATTAGACTTTAATAGCCAATATACAGTAAGTAACATTTTTTCCTCCCAAGGGAGTTATTTAATGTTTAATGAAAATACCAATTTGCATAATTCACTTGCAGTATAAAGGTCACCAGCAGTCTGTCACTAGGATAGCAGCGTAATTACTTAAGATAACTATCTTCCATTGACAAAAGAATGTTAATTTGTTGAAAAGGACTATTTAAAATTATTGTATTTTAATTATTATACCATCTTTTTTCTATTTTTAAGAATGTCAGAACTTCTGCTGCAGAGCTCTCAAGGCTGTGTATCACTTTCTCAAAGGCAGTGGGTGTTGAGACCAGGCAGACCAGGTTTCTCCATCAGCTGGTTGATGAATGGCAAAAACACCCATAAATATGAGAAGTCTGAGGGAACCTGAGTGATGGACCAGCCTAGAAGAAGGTGTCTGGGTCAAAGCCAGCAGTCCCACACCTGTCCCCTCTGTGCTGGAGTCAGGAAGACCCTGGTGGTCATACTCCATCACCAAAACCTCTTGGATCACAAACAAAACATTATCCAAATAAGAGCATTTGTTTTAAAGTTGTAGTCTAAGAGCAAACAGAGAATGGTTCTTAGTAAAGCACAACTCAGACAAGCACTGGGCACCTGCTGAGCCTTTGCCTGACAAAGCCCAGCCAGGGATTGGACATCATGGCATTCATGTGGGAGGAAGAAGATCATGGAAATCTCTGCTGGGACAGAGTGTGGAGCCCAGCACTGATCCTGACTGCTGCACACCACGCCCAAAATGTTTACCAGAAATATCCAGAACTGGCATCCAGCTGCCAGCTGTGCTGGAGCACCCTGCATTCCCAGGGAAATATGTGTCAGAACCAGCCTGTCACAGGGACTTCCTAAACTGTGAGTCTGTGCAGTGTAGCCACAGTCACACAGGAGTATTCCTGGTGCTGGAGCAAATGGTGTCGCTTGGCATCTCAGAGTGCATTGTCCTACTTCCTCTGTAGATTCCTATCAGGGCCATCAGCAGGGCTTGTAAAGATGACTCAGTCTAATAGACTCCTTTCCCCATTCACTGTAAAGCCAGGAGGATTTCTCTCTTATCCTATAGGTGTACCATAAGGGTGTCTTCGGTATAGGGAAGTGACCCTGAGTGAGTGACACACTGTTTGCAGAGGGACAAACCTACTTTTGCAACTCAGCACAATAGACCAAAACCACACTATGTTTCATTTAATGATTACTCCTGCACAAAGCTTTCAAATAATAAGCAGCACATATGTTAAACCTGAGCAAGCTAAACATTTAATTTACTATTCACTTGACACCGCTTTAGTTCATTAAAACCTCTGCAGCATTGGAGAAGGTGAAGAGGGCAATATGATTAAGATAGTGTGATTATGGCAGGGCAAGGGTTTCTTTCAGCTGAGAGTGAGGGAATCTTGTTCTTTCCTTCAAAGGGAGCAGTGCTGGTTCTCCTTGGCTTGGCCAGGATGGAGCTCCAGGCACCAAGTTTCCCTGCCTCTTGGGCACTCTGCAAGGTGATGCTTTGGGGACAAGCCGTGCGCTGCACAGAGTGACCCCAGCTGTTTACCTACATGTCCCCAGAGTAGTTTTTTTAAGGGCTATGATATTGACAACTCATCTTGCCTCTGCTGTGATCTAGAAGGCATCTAATTGCATTTATACAAGTAATTATGTACATGTATATATATTTCAATGTTAGTTGCCACTGTGAAATAGACGTACCAACTTTATTAATAAAATCCTGGCAGCCATGAAAAGATGGGGGATGCCATAGCAGCAGCAGTGAGGGCCTGCAGGTGTGATTGCTGATGTCCTGGTCTGGCCTCAGTCTGACCCCATCCCCAGGGAGGTGTCCAGGGCTGGGGCTGTTCCTGCTCCCCTCCCAGGGTTCTGAGGCACCACACAGAGCCAAGAGCTGAATGTGCGATTTCTGCAAAATCTGTCTTCTGCTTGCATTTAATCACAGAACTTCTTTTTCCACCTCCTCACAAATCAAGACCCAGGAAAACAGTATAAGATTCAATGCTGGATTTAGGCAGATTTCTGGTCAGAGGCTTCTCTGCCCTGCAAGTCCTCCACCATGGTGAGCCAGGGTATGACCATGCCAGGTTCCCAGCTACTGGAAGCCATCTCATTCGAGATCTGTGGCTGGTCACTTCTGTTTTGAATTTAGGTTCTGTGTGATTTCCCAATGCAGAACTCTCATTAAAGAGAACTGGAGCACAATAAAAACAGGCTTTGGGGGAGCAGCCTGTCCAGTCATTCAGGAGGTTCCTTATAGGATTATTTTCTTGATACACAAATGCATGTAAATGCATTTTTTGGTATCCTTGCTAAGAGTAGCCAATAGCAGACACACAGAGGAGAGCTTTCCAGTAACAGATGTATGGAAGAGCTTCCCTACAGCAGCATTTCCACACAGTATTTCAGCTTTAAGCTGAATTTAGGCCTCCTTAAACCACAAGTGGCATATTTGTCTTACAAAAATTAATGTAACACAGCATCTAAAAATAATCCCGTGGAGTCATACATTCTCTTGTTCCTCAGCATTTGAATCACTGCAGCTGACTCCACAGTGTCACAAAACACGTTTTGAGAACGAAAAATATCCAAAAATTTCCTAGAGCGAAATACTTAAAAATAAACACAATCTCTCACTCTGTAAAGCACATGCCTAAGTCATGCTGTTTCAGAAAGTGCTGAAGGCTCTGGATGAGGAAGTTCTGGCCACTCCTTGGTGCCCAGAGGCCACACGTGGCCAGAGCTGTGGGCACCCCACCAGCTTGCGTGCAACTCAGCCTGCATCAAGCTCTTACTCACAGTTGTTTTTCCATGTGAGCTCAAAAGCTGAAAACAATTAAACTGCTAAAAACCTGATTATTCTCCAAAGCTGAGATCTGGGTGGAAGTCCCAAGTGTGCTAACAGAGGAGCAGTGCATGAGCACAGGGCTCAGAGCAAACAGCAGAAGTGCTGCTGGGGGACCAGAGCCATCCCTGCTGTAACAATCTTCCCGCAGATAAGAAAAAACTTACTCTAACTGGCAACAAGCAGGAGGCAGGGAAATTGTCTTCACTGGGGCTACACATTATTCCACTCCTCAACCAACAGTTTAAAGGACACACAGAGGAATGGCTGGACCCCAAATACTCTGTTGACTGAATCTACAAATAGGCAAACCCCTGTTGTTCATATTCTGCTGCTCAGGTGGTTTTTGGTAGCCCCTAAAATGACAAGACTCTTCTCCAAAATGCTCAAATTGTTAAAAATAACAGAATGCTGTTCTTATATACTACAATTTCATATTAATTCTATTTGGGAGTATACGAAAGAGGTTAAGCCAAGCCCTGGATTTAGGCACGCATTTTTTTCTTTGACTACAAAAGGAAAAGGCTGAGACTCCTTCATTTAGGTGGCTTTGATCCATCCCCCAGCTCTGAACTGGCTGTGCACGGTCATCCCCGCTGTGACAAACCCTGCCCGGGGCAGAGTCTGTGAAAAAGCGCTGCCCTCGGAGAATGCAGGTTCCGAAACAAAACCTGTCTGCGAGCTGCTCGCGGGGAAAAGGAGGCACAAGCCAGATAGCATCTCCTGCTCCACCCTCCGCGCTGAGAGCTCATCCTTAATTAGCCCGGTAATGAATTGCGCTGGCTCCTCCTGCCGGCTGCTCCCGCCGGGGTCACACGCTGTGGATGCTCGGGACGAGCTGGGATCAGTGATGTGCGCTGTGTCCCCGCTGTGTCCCCGCTGTGTCCCCGCTGTGTCACCGCTGTGCCCGTGTCCTGCTCGGGGCTCTGTGCTCTCTGTGTCCCCAGCAGCGGGGATGGCAGTGGTGCTGCCCCTCCAGGCACTCCTGCAATAGCACAGCTGGAAAGCTCACTCATGCACTCCATGCACACGCAGTCCAACCATAAAGGAAAGCCGCTGGATCAGGAATTGAGCCAGCTCGTGTTCCCTAAGCCTGCCCAGCACTCATGTTCTGAAGGGAACAATTCCCCTCTGCAGCGTCCCCCCCGGGGGGTGTGGGCAGGTCAGAGGACACTCTGCACTTTCATGGCAAAATCTGAATAAATACTCTGCATGGAAACAGACCCAGTGACTGAGGGTGCTGGCAGGCTAGCCTGGAGACCTGGCTGCGTTTGAAGGACTGTGGTTATAATTACTGTCACCATTACTTGCATCAAGAATCACAACCACATGAATTTGGAGCCTCATCACTTTTAGTCAGTGCTTTAAAGCTGCCTCTCTTTTATGTATGCCCAGTGGTTTTCTTGACCTATTTTTGGACAGAGGAATTATTTATTTTTATATACAGACTTCCCACTTAACTATGATAATCCAGTAAACAAGAGCTGGGAGGAACAGGAGTAATATACCTGGCACTCTCACGCTGACTATACAACTCAGCAGGGAGCAGCCCTGGATGTAATGCTGACTAGTGCTGCAGAAATCCATCACACTGAAAATGCTGGTGCCACAAAATACAGAAAGGGGATGAGGATTACCTCAGGCTGTGTATTGTCAGATATTTTGTATGGAAGAAATTCGGACAACCCAGAACCCTTTACAGGTGTGAGATATGAGACCTCTACCAGTTCCCTCTTCATCTCTCTCTTTCCTGACAGCTGAAGTGTTGAATGGTATCAAAGGAATACTGGGTTCCTAGGGAGAAATCATATAAATGCCCAGTGGAGCATTTATCTCTGTTTCAGGAATAGGAAAAGTTATTTGGTTTATAGTTAAGCAAGAGGATCTGTGCTGTGAATGTTCACCTATAGCTCCAGAAGCACATCCTATATACAGCTCACATTTGGGCTTCAGACTCAACCCTGTTCTGTTAAGCCCCAATAAACATCCATTCATGGGCACCTTTGACCCCCAACACTTTATCCTCTCCATGGACAGACAAAACTGAGAAGCACAGTGACACAAGAGAAGCCAGAGGACATCAGAGTTTTTAACAAAAAAACTAAGCAGCAACAAGAACTGCAACATAAAACCCCAAATAAGGCTCTCCTCTTCCATCAAGAATGAGAAAAAGGTCCAGGTGAAGCAAAAAAACCAAACCAAAACAAACAAACAAAAAAAAACCCAGAAGCATGTATACATGTGGTGAAACATCTTCTCCAGTATTTTTCTCAGTTTGGCCATCAGGTGAGGGATGAAACCAAAGAAAAGAATGTTTGAAACAATTTGGATATATTTTTTAATAGGGTAAATGTAATTTAAACATGCAAATATGAACAGCCTGAGGGTTGCCCTCAGGAGCTGGGTGAATATGTAAAGCCCAGCATGGGTGGTACAGGAGTGAACACCTCTTCAGGTGTGAGGAACACTCATCTCTGTGAGGAAGATGAGCGTGGGCAGCCTGGGTCAGACTAAAGCTCTGTCCAGCCTTGCACGCTGCCTCTTTTACTGTCTCACAGCAGATTTCCAGAAGAGCTTGTGACAACAAGGTAATGTGCAGCTTTGCCTTCCTGAATGGAATAAACTGTGGCCCAGCCTCCAGCAATGTGCAGCTCAGGGACTTCCTGAGCCACAGGTAGTGTCTTTACGTTCAGCAGTTGCTCATGGACACTTGGCTGAGTCTGCTCTCCCAGAGCATGAATCCACACTGTTCAGGGAGTGCCAGCTCTCTAAGCAATGGTGATGCTGTCCTAGATAAGTGGCATGTGCTATATTTTCCCTTTATCTAGGCTATAAAGTCAATGTGAAATTTGTAGAAAATGCAGCACAGAAAAAAAGGAGAGGATTATTTCTATAGGTGGAAAGACTTTGAAGGTGACAGTACTATATTTCTTTAAGACTGACTGTGTTCCTGCAGTGCCCATTATGAGGAGATCACACAGTATTTTGGGAATAGCTCTGTGCTGTAAAAAATCTCTTTTTCTCCAAAACATATCTGTGTGTAGTTCCCTTCTTCTCCATATTTAAAGCAAATGGTTCTTTTTCATATAATTGTTGTGTGGAGTCAGAGGCAAATATTGATAGATAGTGACAGAGTTTAATTTATTTCTTTGTTGAAGATTGATTTTTCTTGGGTTTCGACAGCACTGGCTGCCTTCCCAGAAGCATTTCTGAATTTATCACTGCTGGGTGCCAAACCAAGATGGAAAAAACAGCTTTTAAATACAAAACTCCTCAAACTAGGGGAACATTTCAGCTTGGTGAAGTTCTGGCCATAACCCTGAGTGCCACAGGGTAAGACAGCTGAGAGGAATTGATGCAGTGATTTATTTAACAGTGCCAGTGGAGGGAGATCAGCCTTAGAGAGGGATGCCTGTCTGCCATGGGGTGATTACTTCTCACTCCTAACTTTTGGTTCATGCTGTAGATCATTTCCTTCTCTGTCACAGTTGTGTCTAGGCACTGAGTGAAAGAAATGAAAGTGTAAACTGAGACAGACTTGCCCATCTGCAGTACTGTGCAGTATTCCAGCACTCACAGCCGCTGTGGAATCCAGCTGCTCAAATGGTTGACAGGCAGAAGTTTCACTTCACATTGCCTGGCAGAGGAAAGCTCCTGGCCCAGCTTTTCGAGCCTTCCTGCTGACCAACTCGAGAGTTTTAATAGCTCCCTTCTGATGGCAGGCTCTGCGGAGGGCAGGGTGAAGCCGGGTGCTGGGCACTGTGAGTGACATTCCCTGGAGGCACACAGGGGTGCAGCTGCTGATGTGACTCGTGTGATTGCTGACACCACTGGAACTGTGCATGCTTGTACACAGCTGAGCTCAGCCATGGGGCTCCTCTGGTGAAGTACAGCTGCTCTGTCTGCTCTTAGTATCACCCGACAAGACAAATCAGGAGCCAAGGCAAAGTAAGTTGAATTTTGCGCTAAACTGGAAAGATTAAATATGCTTATCAACTTCATCAGACCAGCCTCAGAGTGAAGATATTTAGGTTTTGTGCCAGGGTCTGTGGTGTATGGCTCACGCTGCCAACAGCACTCCATGTAAGCACCATTGCACACTCAGCTGGTGAAGTTACCACGGCTTCTCTCTGTGTAAAACCCCTTGTAGCAGCTACTGCTTGTTGGACTCATCTGGCTGGGCAAGCTCTCAGCACATCCCTCATGATGTGCTGCAGCAGGGGGGATGCGGAACAAACAGAAGAGGTTGTGGAGCAGAGTCAGGAGAAACACCCTTTTCCATCACAAGAAGATCAAGGCAGTGAACAAAAAGTCTGGGCACTCGGCAAGATGAAACCAAGCTGCACTCCTCAGTCTGCTCAGAGATCCTCCCCTGCCTGCAGCAATGCGGCAGAGCCTCTCACTCCCTCTAACGTTAAAACAATGCCTAATTTAAAAGAAAAGGAAATCCGATTGTTCTGATCTCTGGTTTTCACCACCTCAGGAAGAATGGAATGCTTCTCTCACTTCCCAGGTGGGAAAGTGAAAGCCACAAACGAAGTTCTTTCCCAGTCCTTTCCCTTTGCAGGGAGCTCTCCTCCAGGTGAACCCAGCTTCCCCAGAGGTCTGAGTCCTGGCAGGGGAACCTGATGTCTGCTCTCAGTGAAGTGCACCTCCCAGCTGATTCATTGGGGTTGAAGAGGAGAAACTCTCTTTTTACCGAGGATCTCACCTCTCTGAAGACTCTTTATAATTAATTCTGCTCCTCTCTGAGCTTGGCAGCAGTGGCTGGTACTGTGAAGCACAGCAGCCTTCACTGATAAGCCCTGCACAGTGCATATCTTCCTTTCTTTGAAAGTTTTCTATCAGGAAAGCCCCAGTTTGTATTTCCTATAGAAATTGCTCCTGGCTGCCAGGCTGGATGGGCTTTTCTCTGACAGAATTGGAGGTGTAGTGAAATGTTTCTTCCCTTCTTCTGTGACATCAAAGGAAGCAGCATTTAACATAGAAAAAGGACAAAGGGGGACGCTGCCGCTGGTTCCCCACTTTCCTGCCAAGCAGAGGTGCCATGGAAGAGCCCCCCTTTCCCTTTGCCCTTCCCAGCAGATGGTCCTTCTGAGTGAGCACAAGAGTGCCACAATGCCACTTTTTCTCTTGTCCCAGTGTTAGGTTCTAGCATTCAATTTTGAGTTTCAACAGCACTCTCTTCTAAAGGAAGCACATTGCTCCTTTAACCTCTGCCCTGGTGATGGGAGCTGCAGAGCCTACAGGTCCCTTTGAGGGGAATACAAAACATTCCTCACGCTGAAAGGCCTGTGATGTGTTTCTGGTTTGAACTAACAGTGTGCAGGGTGAATTTCAACACACATAGAGGGGAAAGAAGTCTGTAATCCCACATCTTCCATTGTACATGGGCTTAGGTCCTACTGTGGTGCTCTCTGCAGTATGACAATATCATATTGAAGAAGGTCTGAGGAGCTCAGGTTGAGTACTGAGAGGTTTCTCTTCCCATCTCACTGAATTCTGGAGCACTGGGTAAGATTTCAGCTGTTTAGGTAACAAATACATTTTCTGTATAAAAAACACCAATAGCTTACCTGTGCACTAGAGCACAACTTTGGGCAGGCTTAAAACTGCATAGCATGTCCTAATGCTTCAGAAATCATCTAAAACATAGTATATACAAGAGAATAAGAATAAAGAGATGGCAACACACTGTAATACCAAAGCAACTTCCAAAAAAATTGATCCTGGGCATGATCTCTAATTCCTTAAAACTTAACCTCAGGAATTAGCATGAAGAGGGATAATCATTCCCTAGCTATATCAGAGCAGAACAAGTTCACAAGCAAAAATTTATTAAGAAAAACTCTTTCTTGGTAGACTACAGTGAAAATGACTGGAGGGATTCACACCTGTGTCCTTGAGATGTGTCAGTTCTCTGAAAACCTAATACAGAGTTTAGTGTACACAGACACCTTCCTAAGAAATAGCAAAGAGAAATCACAGTAAAACCAGGATTTCTCTTTAATTTGTACTGCTTACCTCCTCTTGATATATGTTTTACCTAAATCTTAGGAATTTAGCACCTAACCATGCTAGTTTTGTCAGGGCCATGGGATAGGGAAGCTCCGGGAAATGTCCTACTAAAACCTATTTCTAGTGTGCAAAAACAAAGCAAATGGTGCTGGTTAACCTCTAGGGTCTGTCAGATTGCTGCGGGAGCACTGATACGATATTTCTGATGATTCATTTAGTTATCAGCATAGGTTGTTTTGTCACTGTTTCATTTCTGTTGAAGACAATCTTCTGGAACAGGCTGTATGTGTTCAGAGAGTTCTACTCAAGGTGTCATGGTCCATACATGTGATCTGTCCTATCTGCACACACCTACAGCCCAGAAACTTCTCCTTGGAGCAGAGCATCACTTCCATTCATGTCCAGATTCCTTTAGACCAATCAAGTAAGAAAAAACACTTTAGCTTAACTGATACACTCATCCAATGTCCATCTGACTTAGAGGTAATTGAGCAGGGGATGTATTCAATATGTACATAATTTAAAATAAAAAGCATCTAGAATCCAGGGTTATTGACTGGAAAATATTGTACTCATCCTCCAGCTGTTTCTAATTACAAATATGTGTTATGAAATATCCATTTATTTAGGTATTGCAGGTCACTTGACAGGGAAGATGAATGATGTCATCAGAATTCCTTTTATTTTCTTCTGGATGAGGGATGTGGTATTCCTGACATTAATATGGACCCATTGTGCAAGATCCCTTCATAGGAATATGTTGATTTGCACTTGAAAACAGACAAAATCAGCATTGTCATGATTGTTCCTGCACGAACTCATTTCAATTGGGCTTTTGTTGTGAGTATAGTGAAAAGTGACACTGGAATTTGAGAATTTGCTTTAACTTGTAGCCATATCCAGAATTTAAATTGAGATTTCCCATATGGAAAAAAAAAATAAATAAAACCTCTAGGATATTGTATTGCCCACTCCATTATGTGGTAGTTAATAATTAAAAACATGCTGCAGTTCCTTTTATGAATTCATAATGTGGAGATGAAGGATTACTGCAAGTCGTAATTTGACATACAATAATCTTGACTGTATTTCAGTTATTTGCTAGCAAAGCTCAATTTCCTTTCTCAATTTTGATGATACAAAGAAAGAATTAACATCAGATGTTTCCTCTGCACTTGCACAATTCTGAAGGGCCTTCATTTAAAAGAAAATAAAATTGCACAGTTTGCTAGAGTACCTCTCCAAAGCCCATCTTTTGTGTTACACAACAGAGCTCATCATCCCTGGGGACAGCCAGGAGTGGCTGCCTTGGGGGCTGCTGCCCATGTGATGGATGGCATCCCTGCAGACCTTGGGAACGCTCTCTGATCCATCACCACCTCCAGGGGGGTGGATGGCCTGCCATTTCCTAAGGCAGTGTTATTATATTTCTGTCTCCAGACACTGCAGAGAGCACCTAACCCTGGGTACAGCGAGGAGCTCTTCTCCCAGCTGTGTTCACCTGCTCCTGCAGCAGCTCAAGGCCTGGCCAAGCTGAGCTGGGGAGCAGCTGGCACAGAAGCATCTCCTGCCCAGCAGCTTCCCAGGAGGGCAGGGAAGAATGCAGACAAATAAATGGGCTCTGGGGTCAGCAAGAGAGCATGGTTTTCTCAGGGGCACTTTCTGTGCTGACTGTCACAAAGAAGTCACTCTCCAGCTCGAAGGGGTAAAGGAAGAAATACACAAGATCTGGAGGGACACAGTTGGACTCTGGCAGCTCCAGGGGGATGGGTACCACAGTGCACCACTGTGTCCCAGTCCCTAGGACAGCACAGCCCATCAGCAGTGCCTTCCTTGCATTGTAGTTCCACTTACACAGAGGAGGGCACTTCACAGGTAACCACATCCAAAGCCATTAGGTTTTATGGGTTCAAATTGGTGTCCTGGTTTCCACATGTGCACTCACACTGAGCCTGGGCCCACAGGAGGAATCCCTTGGCTGTGTCCATATTGACAGGCACCCTGCAGTGCCCAGACCATGTGCTGGACCACATGTGGACCTGGCTGTGGCATTGAGCTCCCAAGGCCTGTGAGTGGCACATGTCAGGCACATCAGGCTGGTACAGTGAACAGTGCCAGGGAATGTACCCAGGGACTGCACCTACATCATTTCTGATGGATGGCACAAAGCATGGCTTTAGACATGCCAGGCAGTGCTCTCCCAACCCCAGTGCTCTGCCCCAGAGCTGGACATGTGCTCCTAGCCAATATTTCCGAGTCTGCTTCCAAGGATGGTGGGGAGGAAGAGGGTAGGACTTGCCTGTAAATGGGGTAACTGCACCACCTAATTAGTGGCTTGTCTTCTTTTTCTTCTGTCTTCACTCAGAGTCAGGATTAAAAAATGAAAGAGACTAATTTCTCGTGTTCAGACTTGGTTGTTTATTAAATCTTATCTAAAGTACAGAGAGTTCTGCAACACTTCCAGCTACCAGCTAAAAGCGAGCAAAATGGAGCTGAATCTAGTTAGCTACAAGATCTTTTAAAGCTAAACAGTCCAATAAAGAACTAACATCTATATTATTTATGCTTTTGACCCAATAACCAAACTCCTGTGACCCGCGGTGCAGCACTAACTGTCCAACCAGAAACTACTACCTGAAACCATGAGGAAAGAAGACAGAAAGAGACAACACCCAAAACCCTCCATCTTGTCCCATACCTACTACCATATTCTAAAAACTTGAAATTCAGAACCCTTCACCACGTGAAATCACACACTTCTCTTCCAACTGTGTGAAGTACCAAAGTCTCCAAAGTACTACATGCAGTTTGTCACAAAAACTGGCATTTCTGGATGCAGCCAAGGACTGGTTTCTGAATTTCCACTTCTGCATACCGTACAGCTTCCAACACCTTTAATGCAAAACAGCACTGCTCAGTTGTAAAAAGCTGTCTGTACTTTATGTATCTGCTATTTCTTCATATTGCTGCAGGCAAATCTTCTTGCCAAAGAAGCTGTCAGTGCAAGCATGGTCCTTGCAGATGTTGACCACAGGCACAGCTGGTTCCTAGCCAGCCAGATGGGGCTTTTTGCAGTGTAACTGTGAATATGAGGCATGTAGATAATGGTGTAGTGTATGTGGGACTCATCTCCAGGCTGCATGGAAGAGCTCCTCTCCATCAGTAACTTGTCTCACTTCCAACAAAATGCCAGTGACTGGATGGCTCAGCATCAATTCTCTGCATCATATGCACAGAATTCTTCATGATCCTTGGTATTAATACAGTGCAAACAGGAGTAATTGAACACCAGCTACTGTTGTATCTGCACTCTGCTGTCTGTGGGAGCTCATGCTCTGGGTCAGACCACAGGCAAACAGGAGCACTGCATCCCCTACAGCTCCATCCACAATCCCCTTGTCTCTGGAGCCCTCTGTTGTATCTCCTGTTGGGCTGTCTGGATATGTGTTATTATTTGAGAATTACTTGAGCACTTACTATGTTGCAAAGGTTAATTAATTAGATTTTTTTTTTAAGTTGGGAGAATAAAAAGTGCCGTGTAAATGTTCCTAAGTATTATCAAGTATTACAGAATAATGGTTCACAACCTCAGGTTTTCTCCAGGTATTTATTTGCAGCTTTAACTTCCTATCTTGGTACCACACAAGTTCCAATTACTAATACTAGTTCAGTAGATCATGTATCAAGTGGTAATTCTCAAAATATGTGAGAAATAAATTCTAAAGGCTAGGGATGCTTTGTCATTATAAAACTATGTATATTTTAATATGTAATTTGTTATATAATATACAAGATATAAACATTATCATATATGTGTATATATATGAACAGGTATACATTTGTGTAAGTATATATGTATGCATGCATAGGGACAATATATAAATTATTATATGATAAATAGTAATTATTCACAGATGATGCTGTGATAATATACCCCTGAGAAATAACATGCAGGTCCCTTTAAATTCCCATCTGTGTTTCTGACACTGCCTTAGTATCAATGATTCATAGCAAATACAAGATGATATAATAAATTATACACATTAAATCAGTTGCCATCATGGTTTGCTATCAGAGGCTCTCCTGGATTTAGCTCACTATTATTTCAAGAGCTGTGTAGACATACAAGTATTGCTGAAAGGTTCTCTATCAGCACAGTGACAAGGCAACCTTATAAAGATCCAGTCAGAAACTGGTAAGGAAAGGGTTTTCATTTCCTCTGTCACACTGTGATACAAATGGCATCTTTTCATAGTACAGAGGTTTGTATGCCATATGCAAATACAGGAGAAACGATAGTCAAGGAAAACCCAAAATGTTCAGTACCAAGTCACATTTATGTCTCATGAGTTTTGCTGATTCAACAGCTAAGAAAAAATACTGCAAGGACATCCTCATTGAGCAAGAATCAATGAAAGGTTAAAAAAAAAGAAGAAATTAATTCTGAAAATAATGAGTGGTTCTACAGTCATTTAATTAGCAGGTATTTTTAGTTTTACTTCAGAAAGAATGCCAGGCAGTATTCACGTGATTGACAAGGACAATGCTGGTGTGAATGACGTATGGATCTGTATAGGCAGGACTGAAAGAAGTGAAAAGAAAGGGTTTGTGATGGGTGGGGAGACTGGCAGCTGAAGGGCTGTGGGAGAGGGAGGTCAGTGACTAGAAAGTAATGAAAATACAAAATTAAAATAGTGGAATGTAGGCTTGTTTGGTGGCCCTTTGTTCAGAGGAGGAAAGCTCCTGCCATCCAAGGGAGTCTCTGTTTTGAATCAAGAGAAATGTTCTGTCTTTTCTCTCACCTCTGTGGCTGCAAGCATAGGGAGCTGCAGAGCTGTTGTTGGCTGGCTAAAAATCAGCTTGCAGCCAGCCTTACGTGCTCTAGCTTAGGGCAGCACTGGTGGCCTGAAATGGTAGAATGGCTTGCAGAGCCAAAACCCAGTGATGCTGGAAGACAGGGGATCCTTTGGTGGGATCTGCACCAGGGAACACAACTTACAGTAATTTCACGACTATAAGGTGCACCCTTTTGACTAAAATTTTGATCAGAACCTGGAAGTGTTTGCAAATTGAGCACCTGCCAATAAACCCTGCGATCGCACCATTCCATTACTAATTCGTTACTTTGTAGTGTGTGGATCCTCACTACAAAAAAAAAAAGTGCACCTTGTAGTCTGGTGCGCCTTATATATGGACAAAGTTTGGAAATTTGCCGACACCTGGAAGTGCGCCTTATTATCCAGTGAGCCTTATAAGTGTGAAACTACTGTACTTGTGTTGCAGTACTTGGATAACCAGCAATTGGAACCCAGAAACATGAGGTGACAGGCTCATGAGGTCCTGGGACCACCCACAGAAGTTAGGTCCATAAAAAATGAGTCATTAGGGCAAATTGTAACAATATCAGTAGCTCAAAACACAATACTTGGCAAAAACATTATTACTGTGCCTTACACTGAAACCAATAGATCCAGCAGAATGCCATAAATTTTCTCTGAAACTACCCCAAGATTTGCAGTGTTGCTTTGGCAGCATGACCACTCAGTGACTCCAAAGCCCCACCTGCTGAGCCCACACTGTACAGAGCTTTCCCAGCTGCACCTTCGTCAAATATTGTTTTATCTACTTGCAGCTCCTTGGCTTTTCAATGGGTTTAGCAATATCAGGGCAATATTTTTAAAATGTCATCGCTAATACATTTTAACCACACGCTGACAAAGATGTAGTATTATTATAAAACCTGAACCTGCTGTCTTCACTGTAGTAAAGTGAGGATGAAGGCATTACTTTTGGAAAGGACATCAGCTTCATTTCCAATTTTATGTCAAAAATTCATCTATAGATAAAGTTTATGTCATAGCTGATTTAGATGTCAAACTGCTCATTTGCCAGACAAAACAAAATAGGCATCTAAGTACAATAAAATGTGCCTGCAATTATATGTGCCAGCAAAAATGACACCTGCAGATGTCAAGTGGAAACATCTAAGAACACTTGAAATCATTTCCAAGCATGTGAAGCTTTAAAAAAGTAGGACATGAATATCTACTGTGAGTACAATGCACATCCTGCTTCTGTCCTCAGAAAAATACCCACTGAGTAATCTTGAATCCTTCTGATTTTTGCATTTTTGGATCTTAAAGTCTTTTAAGCCTTAAACAAGATAAAATAATAATTAAATAAAATCTTAATAGGGTCCTTCTCTGTGTTACTTTCCAATACTGCTGTTATCATTTGTTCTTTTTTCTTCTTTTTTTTCTTCCTTTCCTCTCTCACATGGCTGTCTGGCTG
This sequence comes from Sialia sialis, assembly GCA_009812075.1. Classification (NCBI taxonomy): domain Eukaryota; kingdom Metazoa; phylum Chordata; class Aves; order Passeriformes; family Turdidae; genus Sialia; species Sialia sialis. The sequence continues at coordinate 10,452,943 of VRYO01002734.1, forward strand.
ATTCCTCCCACTATTCAGGGAAAGTTCACAGAAGTGGTTAGCCTTTTGTGAGTGCAGTTTAACCCTTAGTGCCAATGACTCCCACACCTTGGGCCTCTGTGTCAAGAGCCTCTGATCACAAGGAGTCTCAGTGAGGTTTCTGCCAACACTCCTTTTTCCATGGAGCTACCAAGAGTCATGAATGGGTTAGCAGCCTAGGATGCAAAATAATTCAAAATGAGGGTGACAAATAAAAATTAGAAAGTGAACACAAAAATAACTCCCTTGCACCTGAAAGTTAGGCAAGAGCCCACCATTCCCCTCAGGTGTGTTGGGGAGCTGCCCAGGGCACACTGTTGCACTGTGCACTGTGAGCCCTTTCTTCCAGTAAAGGAAGCCTGGAGCTCATTTTGAAAATGTAACCCACTGGTGCCACTGTGTCGGGGCCTGAGCATTGACAAGGCTGACATGAGACACTATTTTTGCAGAAGAATTACCTATTCCTTAAAGCATGACAAAACCCTGCCAGCTCAAAGACTATGTCCATATTCAGAAAGAATAGCAGAGCAACCCTTTCCTGACCATAAGAATCACCAAACTTCTGATCATTCCAGGGGATTTTTTTTTTTTTTAGCATCAGAATGTATAGTGTAGCAGCTGTCAGTATGATCTGCTGAGGCTCTCCACTCTCTCAGTTTGGCTGCCGACTCCTCGGGGAAGGGAGGGTGAGACAGGACGCTTCAGAAGCTCCACTTGGGGCTCTTTAAGGCTTTTAGAGGACTCTCCCAGGCCGTGTTCTAGGCTGAATGCCTGCAGAGAACACAGGAGAAGGCAGCTCTGACCCGACCCCAGCAGCACCATGTGCCCTGTTTATCCTGATCTAGGTTGAGGGGCTCCCACCACAAGCCAACCCTGGCAGACTCCAGCAGGGGCTGCCACACACAGAGCAAATTCTCCACTCGCCATTGCTGCTCCCTGTAGTTCTGCCATGGCAAATCATGGAACAAAAGGACATTCTCCCTATCTACATTTTGGTAAAGCTGTCTCCTCCCTCAACAACCATAAATAGGAAAAACTGGGAAAGACAAAACATGGTGTGTCTTTATTGTACTTATTTAAACACCTTCAAAGTTTTCCCAGGATTACACAGTAACTAGAACTATTAATATTGCATTCCTGAGTGTGTTCCTAAGTGTGTCTCAGCCATTTTCTGAGATGTATTAGATGGCATTACTCTTCTGGGGCAGTATTGTCACTCTCCAAAGCTCTTTGATCCATCACCGTGCATGCCCTTTGTAATGATAATTTAGTAAGAGAGGCTGATACTTAATAATTCAATTTTGGAACTTCCCCTTTATGTGTGATATGCCTTTTGTGTGCTGATATGAAATGGCACCATTTCAAAATAAAATTGTGCTCTTGATATTTCAGATACTGCAGATAAGTGTAAGCAGCATTGCCTGTTTATAGCTTTATTTTCTATATTTAATGTGGTACTTCTGGGATGATAGTTCAGAGACTGATGTTCTCTGATAAAGCCTGGAGGAGTTGCTAGAGAAGCAGTACTTTTTTGTACCTGCCATCTACCAGTGTCCCTTGGCCCTGACCTCTTGCATCCAATTTACAGAGCAAAAGGTTAGGAAAGCTGCCAGGTCTCTTTGGGGCCATGCCTTTTCTAGTGATGACCAGAGTGGGACTGACTCATTTTCTCCAACTTGGTTACTGACATGAAGGAGATTTTCAAAACCAAGAAATTAAACTGAAGCAAAATTGTTTCCAGAAATACCATTTTCTGACTAGCCTGTTAGTTGGCTTTTAAGCTGCTGAAATCAAAAGGTGAGGTGGACTGTGTATTGCTGCCAGACCAACAGGTTTTCAAATAACCCCTCTGAAAAGCTGTCTTCTGATATGGAAACAGGAGGAGAGCAAGCAAGCTGGAGAAGGATCTGGAGCAAAAGTCATATAAGGAACAGCTGAGGGAGCTAGGGGTATTTAGTCTGAACAAAAGGAGGCTCAGAGGTGACCTTCTCTCTCTCTCTACAACTGCCAGCAAGGTGCCTTTAGCCAGGTCAGTCTCTTCTGCCAGACAGCCAGAAACAGGAGAAGAGGGATGACAACACACTGTGTCTGTTGGGGTTTAGGTTGGATATTGGAGGAATTTCTTCACAGAAAGGGTGATTAGATATTGGAATGTGCTGCCCAGGGAGGTGGTGGAGTCATGGTCCCTGGAGGTGTTTAAGGAAGACTGGACGTGGCACTCAGTGCCATGGTGTGGTTGAGATGGCAATGTTGGGTCATAGGTTGGATTCAGTGGTCTCAGAGGTCTTTTCCAACCTAATTGATTCTGTGATTCTGTAATGTCACATCTAGTCATAATGCAAAATCCTGCATGTGTTCTGCAGAAGCATTTCTTACACACCTAGAAGTGCCATGGACTGGGGAAGGCTGGGTCTGCTGGTCCCAGCTGCTGGCCAGTCTGAGTGTCCCAGGCCACGTCGTAGAAGGATATTTCCAGAAACTGGAGAAATGTGGGGATATATTTATATACTACTCCATAAAATGATTTGCAGGCAAAATGCAATATAAATGAAGTGTGAAGTGAAATCTCACTGCTCAAGAACACTTCAGGAAGGCAGACAGAAGTGGTCACATCAGAATGTTTAGAATGGGGCAGCTCAGCCCCACTGTGAGACTGGAGACAGGAATGGCTCTAACAGCATGCTCATGATCCAGTAGTGCTCATACAGTCATTACTGAAGTTAATTGCTGGAAAGGATTAACTACTGTCTGGCTGATAAAATGAATTCTTACTTTTCAAATACCTGACAAATTTCCATTGCACTGGACAGCTGTTTTGAGCATTTCAGCAAATCCAGGAGCACAGTTAAATAAAGAAAATGTAAAAGGAGTTATGCATTTAAATTTCTAATACTGTAGAAAAATGTGCAGTCACAGATTAACACATAACTAAATTCTCTCAAGTGAAAAATGTCATGTTTTGTGTGGAGAGAAAAAGCCCAAACCAGTGTGAAAGCCAAGGGAATTCCTAATTTTTAATCTAATCTGCCTCCCAAAGCGTATCAAGTAACTTGTAATTTATTTAAAGCTGATGTGCATGCCAGCTTACTAATACTGTGAAGTGGAAAACGGGTAGACATGCAGACTGCAGGATATGCCTACATTCAGGTATCTTAGATATCTGGATCTCATTTGCTGAAGATAACAAACCTAGAGCACAAGGTACAGTTCATAAACTGCTTTAGAACTCACTCATGCTTTGTCTTTATCTGAAAAGATTTACAATTAAATATGAGAGAAGTCGCTGAAAGTTACTATGGAAAAAAAGCAATTAAGGAAAAAAAAATAAAGAGGAAAGTAAGAGTGTGTGTGTTTGGAGTTAGGAATTCATCAGCCTGGTGGAGGTGAGGCTGCTGCAGCCCCATGGCCTCAGGCCCAGCTGAAAGCAAGATTGAGCGTGCACCTGAGTGTGCATCTGCACACACTCCCAGCCCAGATATCCCTGTGCATGTGTCCACCCACACAGACCCTTGACACTTGGATTATTCTGGCCCCTTGGAGCCCTGGCTCTCTCCCAGTTGCACTCACACACATACACAGAGTGCTTTGGGTTGGAAAGGACCTCAAAGATCATCTCCTTCCAACCCTCTGCCATGGGCAGAGATGCCTTCCACTAGACCAGGTTGTTCAAAGCCCTACCCAACCTGGCCTTGAACACTGCCAGGGATGGGGCAGCCACAGCTTCTCCGGACAACCTGTTCTGAGTCTCATCACCCTCACAGTGAGGAATTTTTTCCTAATATATATAACTTAAATTTCCCCATTTTTCAGTTTACATCCTTACTCTTTGTCCTATAACTCGCTCACAGAGTCCCTCTCTGGCTGTGCTGTAAGCCCCTTTTAGACACTGGGAATTTGCTATGAGATTTCCACACAACCTTATCTGAAGAGCCCCAAGTTTCTCAGCCTGCTGGGCTTGTGTGTATGCATGCCCATGTACACTGACACATGGTGTGCATGGACCATGGTCCCTCCAGCTCCTGGCACCTCAGAAACATGGCCACCATGGATCTCTGCCTCTTTTCCTGAGACAGGCACTTGGCTTCATACTCACAGCAACAGAACAGAGAGCCTCCTCAATGTGGAAAATGGTCAGGAATGGAGTTTGGTAAAAAGGGCAGACTGTAGTGATAGGATGTGCAGGGTATGAGCAGACATTTGTGCTACCAGCCTCTTTTAACCCATTTTCTCTCAATTTTCCCACACATTTCCCTCCCTTATCCACATTAATCCCTGGCTCTTCACAGCTTTGATCCTTCCTCTAAACGTCCCATATGTCTTTCAAGACATTCTCCAAGACATGGCATTCTTCAGTAAAGCCACTGAGGTGCTGAATTGTGTCCAGAGAAGGGCTATGGAGTTGGGGCAGGGTCTGGAGCACAGTTACGTGAGGGGCAGGTGAGGGATCTGGGGGTGTTTAGCCTGGAGAAAAGGATACTCAGGGGAGAGCTCATTGTTCCCTACAACTCCCTGAAAGGAGGCTGCAGACAGGTGGGGATCAGTCTCTTACACCAGGCAACAAGTGACAGGACAACGGGAGAGAGTCCCATCTGTGCCAGGTGAAGTTTAGGATGGACATTAGGAATAATTTTTTCAGAGGAAGGATGATCAGACATTGGAGCACGCTGCAGAGAGGTGGTGGAGTCACTGTCCCTGGAAGTGTTTAAGGAAAGACTTCGGGATGTGGCAAAACGGCATTTAACTGACATGATGGTGTTTGGACTCAATGAGGTGTTTTCTAACCTAACTGATTCTGTGACTCCGTGACTCTTGCACAATCCCAAGACGTTCTTCCAGGTGTGCCACGGGTGACCCAGAGCTGTCCCCGCAGACCCAACGGGTGGGAGCCTCTCCTGGGCCACAGCACCCATTGCCAGCTGAGACAGCCTGGGGAGGGGCCCTTGGCCCCGGCAAGGCTTTCGGGGTTCCTTCCCCCATCCTTATTCGCTGCTCCTTGGTGCTACTGAAATCAGCCTTTACCCATCGGTCAGCAGACTGAGGGTGTATTGCCTTCCCGGCCCTACGGGGCACAAAGCGTGTCTGTCCCGAACCATCACATGGGCGAGCCATTGCTAGAACCCTGCCCGTGGCCAAGCGCTTCTCTGGCAAGACCCAGACTCAACCCCAGACACCTCCCTCTCCCTCCCTCGCTCTCTCCATTCCTCCTCCCCTCACTCCCTCTCTCCTCCCTCTCCCGCCCTCCCGGGCCGGACGCGCGGAGCTCTCGCGAGAGCCCCGGGCCCGCTCCCTTTCCGGCGCGTGGCGCGGCGGTGGCGGTGGCCATGGCGCTCTACAACTTCAAGAAAATCACAGTGGTTCCGTCTGCCAAGGTACGGCCGCGCTCCTCTGGGCCTTCCCCGGCCCCTGCCTCTGCCCTCAGTGCCCTCCGCACCGGGCCGTCCCTCCCGTTCCTCCCGCTCGGCGGCTGCTAAAGGACCGCGCTGCCCTCCGGCCCCTTCCGCGGTGCCGGCGTGGCCTTCGCCTCCTCCCCCTCCCGCGGGAACCATGGACTCGCCCTGGGCTGGTGCTGTTGTGCTCGGTGGCCCGTACCATGCACAGTGTCGGGGGGGTCCTGTCAGAGGAGCTGAGGCTGCGCTTCTCCCTGCGCGTGTCGGGGTGGCCCCCGCAAAAATCCCTCCCGTTTTCCAAACCTGCCTCATACCGAAACTCATCGCAGAGTCTTGCTTCAAAATAAAGTTCTCTGCCGGTCGGAGGAAGGGATTTTAAATTAAGCACGGTGAGGGGAATTCCCCGCAGATGTTGGGCTGGCTGGGCCGGGGGCAGCCCGCGGTCCATCGATACAGAAACTGGACAGGGAATGTGCAAACTGCTTATTCTTGCCTGCCCTAAAACATACCTGTCAAACTGTGGGTGCACTTAACTCGTCTGCATGCTCCTTCACCAAAATAAAATTGTTACCTTTACAAGAACTTGATATTTTGTGTAATTAATCATGTTTCCTCGGTTGCAGGACTTCATAGATTTGACATTGTCAAAAACTCAGCGAAAGACCCCAACTGTCATTCATAAACATTATCAAATCCATCGGATTCGACATTTTTATATGCGAAAAGTCAAATATACTCAACAAAACTACCATGACAGACTCACTCAGATCTTAACAGATTTCCCGAAATTAGATGTAAGTGTTTTTCTCATTTGCTGATTTCTTTATGTAGACAGTTTGGCCGATTTCATGTAGATTTTCCTGTGAGTAGTGGGCAAAACCTGTACTGCAAAAGTAGTATGTTCCTATCAAGAACAGAAATCTAAGTTGTGTCTGTGGATGATTATTAAAGGCTGGATTTTATAAACTTTTAGCTGATCAGATATGTTTGCCTGAAGTTGCTTTTAAATGAAGACAAAATGTGGGGATTTTTAGGTATGTTGTGTCTGCCTGTTTCTTCTTTGCATGTGCATATGGAAATTACGTTTAGTCTTCCTAGGAAATACCAAGAAATATAATTGATATGTATAACACATAAAATATATCATACTGCTTTCCATCTTCAGGAGTTAATTTGACAGCATAAGTGTTGTCCTTGGCCCCATAAAGGGTCTCTTCAGAAATACTGTATTAACTTCCAACAAATGCAACTGCATCCACGTGCCCCATGGAACTTTTTTAGGGGCAGTTTTCTGCTTAGACTGAAATTATTCACCTATTAAATTGTTTTTCTTGATAATTTCATGTCCAGTGAGTGCTGCTTCTGAATTCCCAAAAATATCTTCTGGGTTTTTTTTTAACATCACATGATGAAATTTCTTCAGGTAGACACATAACGAGTTGAAATACTCTGCTTAAAAGGTTTGTGCTAGCAATGCCACTTCTTTGAAAAGGTAAGGATTTGTTTGGGCATTAAAAAAACCTCTTTTTGTCTGTCTTGTATACAGTTTAATGCGCCACTCAAAAAAAAAAAAAAGAATTAATGGTACCGCTGTGTTTTTGCTATAATATGAATTTCCTTTTAGAGGCAATTTCTATTCTTGCAGCTTTTTACTTGAAAAAAGAGTCTTCGAAGTTGTAATATGAAGTCTTCTAGAAAGCAAAAGATCAAATGGAAATTCTGTATGAATAAGTCAAAGATGTGTTTGCAGAAGAAACTCAGTGCAATTAAGATTCATGCATTTAATGACCAAACAGGTTTTTTTTCCTACATAAGATAGTAATGAAAGTTGTTTGGCTTTTAGTGTCATCAGTGTTGCTTACTGGAGAAAAGAAAAAAAGAAAAGAATTTAGATTGTGTGCAAGAAGCAGTTGTCTTAGAGTAAGCAAATATGAGAGTTAACATTATGCTTTTGTTTTAGGATATTCATCCTTTTTACGCGGATCTGATGAACGTTCTGTATGACAAAGATCACTACAAGTTGGCTTTGGGGCAGATCAATATTGCCAAGAACCTGATTGACAAGTAAGGGGCATTGATTTGTCTGTGTTTGCTCGTGCCTGGTGGATCGTTGGCTGCACTGTGCTCTCTGTGCCCGCAGTGTTGCCAAGGACTACGTGCGGCTGATGAAGTACGGCGACTCTCTGTACCGCTGCAAGCAGCTCAAACGGGCTGCCCTGGGACGCATGTGCACCATCATCAAGAGACAGAAACAAAGCCTGGAGTACTTGGAGCAAGGTTGGTGTTACACGTGGGCTGGAAAAGGCACGTGGATTGGATACAGGGTGTATTACACTTCGCAGCTGTTAGAAAATTGCGTTTAGGACACGTTACAGATCCAGGAAATACAGGAACAGTTTTAAAATCCCTAAACACTTAGTGTTTATTTTTCAACAGAATAGTTTTCTCTTTGAATGTTATTAAATTTTATTATATTACTAACAGTGATAAAACTTTTTACTGCGCTTAAAAGACTTAGGCATGCTTTTACTTACAGTAATTTCACGATTATAAGCCGTACCTTTTTCATTGAAGAATCCAGCCTACCCCAGTAGTGCGGCTTATATTCGGGTGCGGCTTATCTATGGACAAATTCCATGGTCTATCCGGATGTGCGGCTTATATTCAGGTGCGGCTTATAATTGTGAAATTACTGTACCATTCTTTTCCCTAACATATATATAAAAAATGTTGCTAAAGATTTTGCAGACATTACTCATTACTTCAGACTTATTAATCCTTCGGGTTTCATTGTCTGATTTGGTGGAGTTGTTCTAGCTGTAAGAGAGTGGTCTTAATTTCTGAAATATTTATGAAATTTTATTTTTGTTATATGTAGATACCTATGGAGTCTGCAAACTATTACATACTTTCATAAATTATCATATCAGAAATGTTACTAATTTTTATGTAAAAAATTCAGCATATGTACTGTTATTCCATCTCAGTAAAACCTAAATTATCAGAGATACTTAAAAAAATCTTTTTAACATTTCAGTGCGACAACATTTGTCTCGTTTGCCAACCATTGATCCCAATACACGAACTCTTCTGCTGTGTGGCTACCCAAATGTAGGGAAATCCAGCTTTATAAATAAGGTATGTGAGTGGTTTTTCCATAAATAATACTGAAATACAATTTAATTAAAATAAGGTAATTTCTAAATAATTTGACATATTTGTGGCAGTGTCTGATGTGAGCAGTAGGAAGTTCAAATGATGAGTAGAGGTTGAATGTAATTCCTGGGGGAATAAATGGAAAATTATGATAGATTTAACTCTTATAAATCCTTATCTTTTCCAAAATAATATCCATTAGCATAGTTTCTGATAGACAAATACTTACAGAGAAGCTAGAATAACCAATCTTTAGTGCTTTTTTTTTTCCCCTGTAGCAAAGGAAGTGTGTTATAATTAGAATATACTGTGTGCACCTTCAGGAGATTTTAAATAAATGTGTGTGACTAAATCTTGTTTAGGTTACAAGAGCAGATGTAGAGGTACAGCCTTATGCCTTTACCACCAAATCTCTCTTTGTGGGACATATGGATTATAAGTATCTACGTTGGCAGGTAAGAACTGTTCCTGTTTTGCATTTTCTTAAAAGAATGACCTGGTTGTAGCCTGATTTGCCTTTTTGCCATGGGAGTTGCATTTTTGTCTTGATGAGGCGTGCTGTGTCTGGCAGCTGCTGTGCAAGGTGCAGTGTGCCAAGTGAGGGCAGCAGTCAAAACTGTTCTAAAAATGTACATGCATGTGTCTGGTTTTGGGTGGAGGAAAAGATGGGAAATGGAATTATTGACTAAAGCCAGATCACTTTTTATTACTTTCTCGTTCTGGGCCGGGGAGGGGCAGCATTTTCCTTTCCTCTACAATACTTGGGGTGTTGGTTATGAAACCTCATTCTTCTCCCATTTCTACATTTTTACATTCTCAGTTTGGCAGAGCTCACAGCCCTGTTTGTGACTGAAAGGAAGAACTGTTGCTGTGACAATATTGATGAACAATCAAAGACGTGTTTTAGCTGATCAGTAACACCTGGCTTAATGATGTTAATTTTAGGTAGTAGACACTCCTGGTATTCTGGATCATCCCCTGGAGGACAGGAACACCATTGAGATGCAGGCTATCACTGCCCTGGCACATCTGCGTGCTGCTGTGCTCTATGTGATGGATGTGTCTGAGCAGTGTGGCCATAGCCTGGAGGAGCAGGTGGAGCTCTTCAGAAATATTAAGCCATTATTTGCTAACAAGGTGAGTTTTGTTCATGCTATTAACAAACCCCAAGGGTTTATAACATGGTATCTTGAATTAAGCTTTTTTTTTTTGCCTTTTTATCAGCCACTTATAATCGTTGCAAACAAATGCGATGTGAAGAGGATTTCAGAACTTCCTGAAGAGAGTCAGGTTGGGATACTTCTCTCACCTCTTTGTCTTCTGATGTTTACAAAAATACTGTGTGTGCATTGTGGGTGATTATAATTTTTATTGGGCAGAAAACTTGTACGTTATCATTTCTTTATTGAGCGGCTCTAATTGTGCAGTGGAAGGTAGCTTTGCAGGTCTCAACACCACCTTTCTATAGTACTGTCTCATGTAGTCCTTGCGTGAATATTTTAAATGCCAAATGGAAAGCAGGTTATTAATGGTTTCAGAAATCTCTGATGGTGTGAGAACTTTCAGTTACTGCTGTGATTGGAAGTTACACAATAGCTTTACTCAATAGTCCTTTCAGTGACAGTTAGACACTGTGAGCACTAGACTGAGAGGTGTTGCTGAACGGTTGCAATAAAAGGTCCTGCAGGCTTAATTTGATTGTATCTACAGGTTAAAGCACATAAAATCTGTGTTTCTCTGGCTCTTTTCCCCCCCTTATGGGTCATTTATAGGTGCCTTTTTGAAAGCAGTTATTTGCTTAGAAGAAAGATAATAAATAGAACTATAATTGTAAACTTTCTGTGACCTGTTTAGAAACATCTTCTAATAAAATAGCAACACATTGTATGTATTGATATTGGATTAAGATTTCTGGTCTTAATGTATTGGTATATTAAGAAATGAACATGATGTCATTATTTGGGATAATTTTTCAATTTTAGAAAATATTTCAAGCTTTTGAAGAAGAAGGATTTTCTGTAATAGAGACAAGTACGCTGACTGAAGAGGGTGTAATCCAAGTTAAAACTGAGGTAAGTGTGTTCTCTTAGTTTCATCCCAAATGGACAGCTAAAATTTTGCTTCACTTGTATGAGTTTAATCTCAGTTAAACTGCATTATAGTGGTAAACTTTAAAAATGTTTCCCTTGTTAGACCTCAGTGAGCTTGGGTAAAATAGAAAATAGTGTAATAATAACTTTGGGTTTTAATTGTGATTTTTTTCTGAATCCTGTTAAGAAATGCATGCATCTTCCCATGATACTTTCAATATAAAGTAATCAGGGGATGATACTTTTAATATAAAGTAATTTGATGCTTTTTTGAGTGTTAGAGGTATAAGACAAGAGAATAAAATGTGAATCCCGGATATTTGGGATTGAATGCCTGTATCTAAAAGGCTTTGTTCCTCACCTTATGTTGCCATGTGCATTTTCAGGCCTGTGACAGACTGTTGGCCCATCGTGTTGATACTAAAATGAAAGGAAACAAAGTGAATGAAGTACTGAATAGATTACACTTGGCCATGCCAACCAAAAGAGACAACAAGGTAGGCTATATATGTTGACACTATTTAATGTATTTCCAGTACTTGTTAAGTAGGATGAGAATTCTGTCATTGTTAATCTGTGAACGGACTCATATGATGAAGTTTTCTAATTTATCTGTAAGTGCCTTTCTTGGTGGGAGCTTGGGATTTTGTATTCTTTAGAAATACATTATGTTGGAGCTGGTGATTTATAGCAGTGTAAAAAAATTGATGTGACCTTCTTTTCCCTTTTTTATTGGGGTGGATTAATTCCAGGAGCGACTGCCTTTTATACCTGAGGGAGTGGTAGCTCGTAAGAAACGCATGGAAGTAGACACTCCCAAGAGGAAATTGGTAAGTGGCACCTCTAAATCAGGAAATCAGCAGCTGGATTTTAAATTTGCTCTGTTAATCCATAGCTTCTGAATTAGATGGTATCTAAAGCCATGTGTGTCTTTGCAGGAGAGAGATATTGAACTTGAAATGGGAGATGATTATATTTTGGATCTGCAGAGTAAGTATTAGATAAGAATTGGTATTACTATTACTAAACAGTAAAGTGTGGCTATTTCAGCTTTAAGGAGGAATACCTAAACCTGACTCCTTTCAACTAATTGCCAGTGCCACCATTTCATTGCATGCTCTCCTACTGTTCCAGAACTGGTGATCTTTAGTGATGTGTTTTGTGATGTCACTCAGGTGTTTCCCATTTTGGAGTCACAGACATGAAACAGCTGGTCTGATGGTTCATGTGGTTTTTTTCTTTCCATTCTGTATTGTAGTACCTTCATTAATTTCTGATGCTCTCCTTGTTAAGTATCAGCATGAGAGAGAGCAGCATATATTGTGTTTCAGCTGGGTATTTGTTGCCTGGCAGGTCTTGGGGCAGTGGGTCATGCCATAACTGAGCAATCTTTGGCAGTAGGATGGAGATCAGAAATATTTGTGAATATAGAAGAGGTGCTGCCAGATTCTTAGGGCTAGGGCACTTCTTTTGTGTGTGTGTGTTCTGAGTGTTGTTTTTTGTCGTGGAACATTATTTGAAATTAATTTTTATTTCTTTATCAACTTTTGTTGTATTTTTTAAGAATACTGGGACCTAATGAATTCATCTGAGAAATATGATAAGATTCCAGAGATATGGGAAGGCCATAACATACTTGACTACATTGATCCCGATATAATGAGAGTGAGTTTCCCTTTTTTCGCTTTACACTTTTCTTTCCTCTTTATCTCGTATTTGTTTAATATCAGTTACTATTTGTAGATTAAAAACAATGTATCATGAAAACCTGTTCTTTTTTCCATTGTCTGCACTTTTCATGGGAAAAGATGCCATTTTTTGAATGAACAAGGACAGAATTTCAGAAGAATGGAAAATTGCTTCACCTTGTGATGGTGATCTTATCTGTTCCATTCTAAAATATGAGGTTTGCACTAGAAGTTACATTACTTTGATCTTTGACTACAGCTACAGGAATGTAGCTATCAAACTTCATGCATTTTTAATATGAAATTCATCCATCAGATTTATGTCTGTGGAAGAAATGGATTGAAATGCTCAATTTGTAACATTTTTATTTAATAATCACTGTTGGGATTTCCTGCTGGTTGTTAAGGAAGAGTGGTGAATGCAGCCCAAGGAATCTGCCAGTTATGCAGCTGGGTTCCTGTGAATTGCTGGTGTTCTGGACTCATGCTGAATGTCAAAAGAGAAGGGTTTTTCAGAGTCTGTTTCCAGAAATGGCCCAGCAAGCAGAGCTCAAAGGACAGTACAGCTGCTTTCACACACTGTGTAGCTTTGGGCAGCTGAACAAACTCAGCCAAGTGATAATGTGGAGTGATGAAGTTAGTCTGCACAGCAGTGTGTCCATGGGTTCACAGTAACCTGTATCACCAGCTCCATTAGGTGTGGCTTAGTGTGATTATCAGGTAATTTAGTTCCTTCTTTGAAGGGCCTGTATGCTGTCATGGCCCAGGACCATGTACAAATGTAATGTTGAGGATCATAATTCAAGCATCTGATCTCCATTTTACCTCCTCAAAATCTAAGAAACTGGAAGAATTGGAGAAAGAAGAAGAGCTGAGAGAAGCTGCTGGAGAATATGACAGTGAACCAGAAAGTGAAGATGAAGAAATGATGGAAATCAGACAATTGGCAAGACGGATCCGAGAAAAGAAGAAACTGAAAATCCTACAGTCAAAGGAGAAAGATGTTCATGGCCCAAGGATGCCTAGAACAGCTAAAAAGGTGAGTGTAGAACATGTTCTGTAAAAACATGTTCTGTAAAAAAATCTTGCTGCTAAGTAACAACATCACAACATCATGAGAGCATGTATCATTGTTAAGTAGTGGAACTGATGGCTTTTGCTCATACTTGGCCCCTTCACTGCTTGCTTCCTTCTGTTCTCCTAGAAATTCTGGTCACTGCTTAGCTGAGGAGAGGTAGTAGCCTCCCCTTTTTTTTGTGTTTTGTGTAAAACTCCATATATATTGCAGAAAAGGTTTTTAACAATACTTGGTTTGTTTAACTGGGTTGTTTCATTGTATATTATCTGTTTGCTTAAAATTCAAATAATTCTAAGAATTAGATAATTACTTAAAATCACAATAATGCAAAATCTGTTCTGGGTTCTGGAAAAGGTGACAGGTCTTTTTGGTAGCCAGATATCACTCTCTCTTCTGACCAGTCCAGAACAATTGCAAAGTAATAAACTGATAACTAGATATTTTGAGAAAATGAATCTAGCTGCTGTTGCCCCCAAAATCTCTTACCTTCTCCAGAGTGTGTGCCTTTTGGGAGAAAAGGAAACATTTTTGACTGAACTACCTCTCCTTGTCAGTTTCCCCCCTAAAACGCAAACTAATCATAAGAGCTTTAAGAAATGCTGGGCCACTGCAGTCCTGTGAAGCAGAATTTATGGGTGCAAAAAAGAGTTGCAAAAAATAAAATGTGAAGGTAGGAGATCAATGACCTGTGGATGTGATAAAGCCAGAAATACATAGTGAATATAATGGACTTGTGGTGGTATATAGAGACAAAAAGTAAGATGGATGGATATTTTTTGAAAAAAACATGTTTTCTTAACTGTCTTTTTACAGGTCCAGAGGAAGGTGTTAGAGAAAGAAATGACTGATCTTGGACTTGACATGACTAATAAAGATGATGTAAGTTTTTCCTAATTAAACATAATGTTTATCTAAAAGAGATAAATTTCTTTGAGCACAGTTGGCTTATTATATAGGTGGCACAAGAGACAGGTTTTAAGAGACAGGTTTTTTAAGGATGAATTAGGAGCTGCAAATGAGACAGTTGGTAGTGGAATTTTTTGAGTAATGTGGTCAAAACAGGTTGGATAAGCTGAAAAACTAACATCTATCAAGAATCATATATATATGTGCATTGTTTTCTTGGAATTTGTGTAGGATTCAAGAACAGGCTTGGTTAAGCATACTTCTTAATTTTCAAGTCTGCCTTGTTGGATGAGACTCCACTATGTGAGAAATAGTAATAGTGACAGATCAGGTCTATCTTTTTATAGTTTGTTAATTCCGTGAGCTGTAATTGAAGTTTTTGAGGGCAGCTGGCATCTTTAAATGAAAGGCAGATAAAGTACTTCATCAGACACTGACCTTCAGGAGACATTTTATTTTAACAGAAATTAAAAAACCCCCAAACATCTTGTACAGCAAATCCAGCAGTATTACAGCTCCCTAGATCTTGAGATCTCTAATTCTTTAGCTAAACAAGGAGTTAGGAAACAAGAACTGTCAACATTGCACATCTGAAGCAAGCATTTATGGTTCTCAGAGCTGTCATTCCATGCTGATGTAGGAGCAATGTAGGAATGTAATACTTTTGCTATAATATGATCAGTCTTCATGTCTGAAATTCTTTAGGGCTTTGCCTGTACACAGGACACTAATCAGGGTAGTTCATCATTGCTGTTTTGCTGTTGCAAAATTGCTCAAGTGTTGTTATCCATTAATTTGTATCTTTTTATTGATTATTTATGAGTCTGCTCCATCCAAAGAAAAAAGAAAAAGCCAATTACTAATTGTGGAGGAAAAAAAAGCTAATATTCAGTGGAGTTTGAGTTTTCCTGTAGAACAGAGGGGCAGTGACCAACAGCTGTCAAGATCTTTATGTTACTATGAAACAATCTATATAATTTATCACAGCAATCCACTTCCTGTCTTTGCTATTACTCTGATGAGAAATGAGCTGGTTATTTGTGTCTGGCTTTAAAGGTTGAGTGATGTTTTCAATTTCAGGCACATTATGTGAGAAGGTCCCGCAGTACCATGAGGAAACGGAAACGGGATGAGTCTGAAACGCCCAGGTCGGTGTCGCGCAGTCGCAGCTGCTCTCGCACACCACGGGACGTGTCTGGCCTACGGGATGAAAAGGTTTGTCATTTATCTGCAGTTACCTGTTTGGCAGCTACACCAGCATGACTGTGCCTACACCAACTCCTGGGGAATTCAGAGTAGGCTGGTTGTGTTTGGTCTCCCTGCAGCTTCATCATCTTTTCATTTGGACTCTGTGTTTCTCTACTTCCTTCTTACAAACAACACGTGATAATACAGACCAAGGAAGTACATTTTAATTCTTGTCTCTAAATGCAAGGAAGGAAGAATTCTGCAAACTGTGGAGTTCCACCTTTAGTTAGTGAGGAATTCCAGGGATAGCATGATCCTGTTTTAGTGTACTGGAAAGTTTTGCTAAGGAGGGTTAGTGTCACTCTGATAGTGTCACAGTGATCCTGCTCTAGAGTTGTGTTAATGTCCTTGATAACACCATCGTGCGTGTTTTTGAATCTAAAGCTTGCTACCTGAGTTACTGAGGAAGTTACTCTGCATGTTTGTTTGTTTTTAAATAGATGGTGAAGAAGGTCAAGATCATGGCCAAGAAAGCTCAAAAGAAAATGAATCGCCTGGGCAGGAAAGGAGAGGCAGACAGGCACATATTTAACTTGAAGCCAAGACATCTGCTGGCTGGGAAGAGAAAATCTGGTAAAACACAGAGAAGATAAGCAGTTTTCTGAATCAAAATTAAAAACTAATCAAACATAAAAAAGATAAATCTAAAATCAAAATTAAATTTATTAAAACTAATTTCTAGCCCTGTCATCCTTTTTGGTAATACTTGGTTTTTAAGTGTGTGTTTTATGTTAGTGGTCAAGATACTTCAAGTTCAGTATTTCAGTACTTCGATGGTGCAGTTCCAAGTAATATAGTGAGAAATTTCTCAATTCTAGTGGCAGAAACTATTTATAAACAAACATAAAAAATTTTCTTTCATATTCTTATTCCTACCTTTCATGTATCAGTAAAGTGTTTATATTTCTATATAAAACTAATTTAAAATGAGGTTAAATCTAGGAATGAGAATATATTGTTAAACTACTGTCAATTAAAATTCCTTCAGTTAGGTTTGGATTGTTGCATACAAGTAATCCTTTGTGATGAGTTTGTGTTGCTGGTGAAGGCTGAAAAGGGTGGGGAGATACCAGGAGAGCATCAGAAACTACACAAAGTTTCTGTTTGTGCAATGAAACACAGGAGCAATGCTGCCACTTCACTAAGATACAGGGCTACTGGAGGAGAAACTGTTCTAGCACTGCCCTGCCACCTGTAGTAACCTAAAACAGCTGGGAAGATTAATATTAATATTTCGGATACACAGAATGAGGATCAGACTGAAATTTTGTGCCAAGCACATACACTGCTGTAATCTTTGGCTTAACAAGACATTTTCTCTTCAGGACCTGAAATTTGTATCTGCTCAAGGCAAAATATATTGCCAAATGTGAAATATTTCCTTTTTGTCCCTACTTGGTCAATGGTTACATAGAGGTTTGTAAAATGATACATTCTAAACGTGTTGTTTGAACAGAACACTTCAAATCCATGTTAAAGACTAACACACACCCCCCAAAAAATGAGGGGGAAGAAAGAACCCTCAAGTCACTACTTTTTGAAATACAAGCAGTAACTGTTCAGATGTCAGTTTCTGCATCAGGTGTAAATCTATAGAGTTTCATCTCCTTTGTGTAATAAATTCAGAATTAAAGCATACTGTAATGCTGCAAAGAAGACCAATGTCAAGAAAAACTTACGGGGGACTTTGAGGAACTGTTAAGCAAAACTTCTTTCAGCTTCCATGTGCACAGGACTTCTACTTCAGGATCTGCTTTGCCAGCTTTTGCTCCAAGCTGAACTAGAAAACCAGAATTTTCTTCCAGATCTGTGCCCTGCTGCCCTGCCCACATGACGCTGTTTCAGTGGTGTTTTATGGGCAGGGTGGTGCTTAGAGTGTGGCAATGACAGAGATTATTCTCTTTATGGCTTCACATCTGGAAAGAAAACAACAGTCCAAGGGTTTAGGCAAGGTGTTTTAATTGTAAAGTTAGATTTAAAAAATATTTGAGAACTCCATTGCCTTCACTGTGTAACATGGCTGTTTGCACTGAATTCAAGAGAGCTGCCACATCTCTGATACTATTTGCTTTGAAACAATCCATCAGTTCTGGCCCATACACAACAAACTTGGCTCTAAAACCTCCAGGTGTTGAACCACTGCAGGTGCTGGTATATGGAAGCTTCAGTGCTGCAATCATTACAGGGATGAGAAACAGAAACCTTGACCACTGGAAACATTTTACTCCAAATCCAGGCACAGAATCGTTATAACCATGTTTACTTGTAATGATAAGTGGTATGACAAACACTTTTTTCATCAGATTCTAGGAGAACTTAAAAAAAATCGAAGCACCCTTGAGTATTTGTCTTATTAAAAAAAGCCTCCTAGGTTACTAGAAATTGATTAACTGCAAGATTAGAAAGGATTAGCTCTGGTACTCTGGTACAATTTCTAACTGACATCAAGACCCAGTGTAAGCCCACAAACCACCAGTCTTGAATTTTGGGGTTCAGTGGGATTGAGTTGTCTGGGAATGACCACTGCAGGAAAAGAAAATCCCTAGTATCAAGATGCATTTGTTTTGTGGAAAATGGAGAAGAGCCATTTAGTGCATATCCTGTCTCCAAATACAGACTACTTTCATTAGATATCAATTACATTTGCTGTAATTAACCCTTTTTTAAAGTTTGAGATGTCCAGTACTCAGCCATTAACTGAATCATTACAATTTCATTTAATCAGAAAAGCCTGGTGGGGAGAAAATCCCCAAACACTGTTTATTATCTAAAGCTTTTACACACATGTCAGCACTTCAAAGTCAAACTTACTCCACACAGGCAATCCAATTACTTAAGCTTTTATGGGTTTGGTTAATTACAGAGTACAGTGGCTGAAGAGATTTGCTTTCTGCAATTAAAAATAATCCTGATTACTTGGAATTGTTTTTTTCTTCTGGCAATTGGTCTTTTCAACATAGCAGAGCTCAGTCATGCCCAGTCCTCCTGCCTGAGCTGGGCAGGAGGTGCCTGGGCTCCTCCCAGGTGTGCAGGGCACACAGGGGCTGAGGATCTTTG
This sequence comes from Sialia sialis, assembly GCA_009812075.1. Taxonomy (NCBI): domain Eukaryota; kingdom Metazoa; phylum Chordata; class Aves; order Passeriformes; family Turdidae; genus Sialia; species Sialia sialis. The sequence goes on from VRYO01002734.1 coordinate 10,471,571, forward strand.
CCAGGCAATGGAAGAGGAACCCAGGGGTTTCTGCTCCTGTTACCCATTCTACATGAGATCAGGCCCAAGAGAACCAAGGATGAGGGGGAAGAGGTGACAAAGACAGAAGAAAAACACTGGCTATGACATCATCTGTATAAACTAAACATGCTCCATGTGGATCAATTCTCTGCACTTAAGTCATGATTTATCAGTGTTAATGAGACAACACATCATTGCTAGCCTTCAGCACCTTTTATCCCAGGTATTTACATTCGGTGTATTTTTTCATGCTCAACAAATTTGTTCAAATTATTCAAGTTATCCCACCATTTAAAAAGAAAGGTCTCTGCTATCAGCTTGAACCATGGAGTAATCTTCACTTCATTCCTGGCAGCTTTGTCCAAGAGCTGTTTCAGTTCTTTCTGTGTCACGTAGCAGTAGCTTTGGATCTCGTTGGGGTCGGGATTCAGTGTCACATCCTTCTGCACAAATAGAATATAGTCTATCTCATGTTCTCCCCAGATCCCATCAGACTTGGCCTTGTAGTGAATTCGTGTCAGGTAGGAGATTTCTTCTGGAGTTACCTACAACCAAAACACTTGTCAGAAGTGCTGCCAGACCAGAATTGCACTGCTGGGCATTGCAGTACAATTTATCAGCTATTATGCCCTTCCTTAGAAATTGTTTATTCTCAAGAGTACAACTGCAATGCACTTTTTCACAAAGAATTACTAGGAAAAAAATAATTTACAGTAATTTCACAAATATAAGCTGCACCTTTTTCATTGAAGAATCCAG
>VRYO01002734.1:10473350-10526921 GCA_009812075.1 Sialia sialis
TATTCGGGTGCGGCTTATAATCGTGAAATTACTGTAAACCATTTTGATTGAATGAATTGCACAGCATTTCTCTAGCCAGACTCACCCTGTAATACTTGGACTGTATCTCTCCTATTTGGTATATTTTAAATAGTGTTCACCAGACTTCATTGCACACACACTGAGCACTGGTGAACACAAACACTTGCACCTACCCCTCACCTCCCAAGGACAAGACAGCTACTTGAAGCCAAGGTCAGAATCATGTACTGATAGACCAAGTGTAACCCTGCCCTCCAGAGACCTCTGGAAGTTCACCCAGTTCTCTGCTTGTCCAAAATTCAGTTTTAGGTTTGAGGCTGACCCTGTCTGCCTGTAAAGTGGCAAACATTGGCAAGAATTGCTGTTTCTCCCTCCTTCCTTTACCTGCTCCATGGGAATTCCCAACTCAGCTTTCAGTCGTCTCTGTGCTGCTCTCCGAACACCAATGGCATCATTTTCTTCCAGTTCTTGTGGATGGCTCAGAGGATGGCTGCAACAAGTGTTGGTAAAACAATCTGCAAGAAATTTGGATCAGTCCATTTTTGACACTTCAAAAGACCTGGGAAAAAACCCAAAAAACCACCACACCAAAATCCCCCAGAGACAAAGGCCAGCTATTCAACACATGACAGCTTCATTTCTCTTCTGCAGAGAAGAGTCACAGAAAGGACATTTACACCTCTTATTTTCCTTTACATATTTTGCACTGGGATTTGCTTATGCCAAGCACTACTTTGCAGGCTAGTGTTTGATACACGAGGAAAGGCATTCTTATCCCCAATACATCTCCTTAGAGAGCCAGTCTACAAAGACCTTGTTTATCTCTCAAATGCTAATTAAAGTTTATTTTGGGAGTTTATATGTAACAAGACAATGAAAATATTCCCAGAGCTTCAAGAACAGCTGGCAGTAACTAGAATTAAATACAAAGTTTATACCTGTGTTTAAAGAACAATACTCTGTTTCAACCTTTTGTCTATAAAAACTATCTAGCTATCTGTCTATTGAGCTCAAAAGCATCTAAAATAGAGTATCTACAAACCATATTTGAGCATTTTGATTGGCTAGCAGAGAAGGAAGAAAATTAAAAATGATCTCTAAAGTAAAGATTCCCTTGGAAAAAAGAAGAAGGTCTTCTTTCCTCACATTGGAAACACTTGATTTTGTTTTCCATTGAAAATTCTGTAACAGACAACTCCATGCTCCCTCCAGCCTGCCTCATGTAAGCTATCTCTATTTGATTCCCCTCCTTACTTTTATGCCTCTCCATTTGTATTTGACAGTAAGAGTTCAGTAGTGTTCAAGTGTCATGTACTGCATGGTTTGGCCACACAGTCCCACTTCTGGCAGAGTTATAGAAGTTTTTGTTAAGACAACACAGACAAAGGCCAAGACATCTCCCAGGCACCAGGGCTCTGCTGCATACCAGCTTTTACCAGTGGAATGGGACCCTCTCCACAGCCACCAGAGTAATTTCTTTAACTCCAATAAATGTCTTGCAGCAGAGGGGGTAAACACCACACCCTCTGCCCTTGCATGATCAGGATCAGACATGTCAGGGAACAACTATTTCCCAAGAATACATAAATACACAAGCATTGCCATTATCTTACTTCACCCACAAGATACCTTGAACTCCCAAAAGTATTGGAAGTATGTCCTCTCCAAAGTAGTAAGTTCTAAAACCTCCCAATGAGCTACACTGCAGGATTGGATTGACATATTTTTTCAAAATGTTGATCTAAATAAAACATGTATATAAATACAAGGTTTCAGTACTAACCTGGAAATGTAATTTTTGCATTTGACCTCTGCTGCAGCAACAGTTTATTTTCTGTATTAAATAAGAAAACACTGAAAGCTCGATGCAGTAAACCTAAAAAGAAAATAAACCAAACAACAAAACTATGATATTTAATAGAAGAGAAAAAAACATATGAAATTAAGGGCTTATAACAGCCTCATTTTTACATATTCCAATTTAAAAATAATAAATGTTAAAACCCAGTGATTTGATAAATAACTCAAGAGCTATTAATAAAATTTCTATATCAGCTTATGTGAAACAGCATTCTTTAGAAAAAGCTACATAGAATCAAATATCCGTAATAGGAAAAAATACTATTTTATATTCAAAACGTGATTAAAAATATTTATCAAGCTTATATGTGCAATCACACACAATTGCCTCCAGTTGAGTGTCCTCCATTCTACAGAATTTTAACAGTAAATATTTTATGCTGAGGAGGAGGGGCCTATGGGAAGTACTTGCTCTGGTTTGATCCAACATTTGCCTGAGATTAAACTTTAGTTTAATCATGGCTATGCTTCTGAAAATATTTAATCAACTTAATGGTTCAATCAGAAGATAAGCAAGGTGTACCTTTGTCAATGTTTTCATTCAAGTGACAGTTTTTCTTGGTGTCTGCTCCAATCCTATTGTCATTTTCATCGATAAGGATGCACATCTCTGCCAAGAGCTGCACCTGCTGCTCATCCAGATGATCTGTGTTTACTTCAGGCATCGTGATGGTAGCACAAGTTCTACTGAAGGCAGACAATAAAGAGTCCTTCATTAAAAACAACATCCATAAGGTTCTGGGCACTGTGAGAAATAACCTAATGGCTTGTTTCTCTGACATGGTGTAAATCGCACACCAATTTTATTTTGAGAGGGTTTACATGCTTTTAGGTTTCTGAAATTTCTTATACACAATACAAATCACTTAGCAACAGTTGGTAGGTCTCGAAACATTTTTATATCTCAGGAAGCCCTTGCAGCAGCTGCTGCAGGACAGCCATGCTAAGCTTAACATTTTTACAGGCTGTCAGTGGCAGGAATTCCAGTTCCAAAGTTCAAGCTAACTCAGGCTACATTTATAACTCCGGGCATCCTTTGCCTGAGGATTTCTCCTCTCCACACCTCTTTAAAGGCTCGCTAACAGGGTTTCAGCCCGAGGCACCTCCAAAGCAACACCTGCCCTGCCCCGAGCCTCTGCTCCAAAGAACCCTGAATGGGCCAGGCTGGAAGGGACCACAGGGACCTGGTGGCCCTCCCTGCTCCACCTGGGACATCCCAGAGCTCACGGCACAGGATTGCAGACAGCTCTGGAGTATCCAGGGAGGCTCCACACCGCCTGCTCCAGGGCACGGTCACCTACACAGGGAAGGAGCTCTTCCTCACGCTCAGGTGCAAATTCCTGTGCATCACTTTCTGCCTCTTGTCTCAGTGCTCAGCAATGAGAACCGTCCCCTTGGCACCCTCCCACAGATATTTATAGCTATTAATGATGTCTCCTCTCAGCTGTCTCTCCTCGAGACTGAACAAACCCAGCTCCCTCAGCCTTTGCTTCTAAGAGATGCGCCAGGCCCTTCACGACCTTCCTTGCCTTCCGACAGACCCGCTCCAGGAGCCCCACGTCTCTCTGGTACGGAGGAGTCCAGAACTGGACACAAAGCTCCGGGTGTGCCTGTGCAGGGCCGAGGGCAGGCTGGCCGCCCGGCTGTCCCCGCTCACCTCGCTGTCCGTGCGCTCCGCACCCACCGCTCTCCCCTCACGCCGGGGCCGCTCCGGGGGGCCGCGCTCCCTGCCCGGAGCAGCGCGCGCCACATCCCTCGTCACACCGCGCCCGCCAATGGCGCTGCCACCCGGCGCTGACGTCACCGCATCGCCCGATCGCCCCACTGCGGCGCGGGGGGCGGTGCCTGCAGTGACAGATGGGCGTGGCGGAGCGCGCGACCAATCGCGACACAGTCCTGGAGCGACGCTGGCCAATAGGAACAGCGAGCGGCGGCGAACTGGCCAATGGGAGCGGGGCCGCGCGGTGGGCGGGGCGAGCGGTGGTGCCCTCAGCCGGCGCGGGCGAGGGCCGGGATCGGGATCGGGTGTCCTGAGCAGGATGGAGCCTTTTCCTTCTGAGGGTAACCGGGAATCACAGAACCAACGAGGCTGTAAAAGGCCTAACCTGTGACCGGACCATGTCAACCAGACCGTGGCACTGAGTGCCAGCCACATCCAGTCTTGGCTTAAACACCATGACTCCACCACCACCCTGGGCAACATATTCCAATGGAGCGCTTGTAACATTCAGCGCTGCTTATTGTTTTTTCAGCCACCTACGAACACCGAAGGACTGTGCCCAAGTACTGGCTCCCACAGACATGCCGGTGTTTGTGGCAAACAGTTCCAGCACCGAATTTCTGCTCGGTTCCAGGAGTATTTCAGGTGACGGCCATAAGCTCGGGACTGCAGAGTAACAGGGCTTTTTGGCAATTTCATCCTGGGTGCTTTCCCTTGACCCGCAGTAGCATCCTTCGAGCTGGAGAGGTTCAGCGTGTATCGCATCCCGCACAGATCCCAGCCTGCGGCACTGGGGGAATTCTGGCTCCCCTGCTGCACTGACAGCTACAGCTGGTGGGAAGCAGCTCCTCTGCTAGTCAAGCTCTGAAATTGCCTCACTCAGTGAGCTCTTGAGGGGCAGAGAAAGAAACACACTTTCTGTGTGGGAACGGAGAACAGGCAGGATGTCAAGGTGAACTGGTCAAATAGAGGAGTTAAGATGTGCACAGATAACAAACTAGAAAAACTTCAATACCAGCCTCCAGAAACTTCACACCACCATAGCTAAATACCTTCTCAGCAAGACTTCTGCTGGTTTATTGCTCGTCCACAGATGCCATAAAAAGCCTAGAAATTACATTTAACATGTTTTGGAGGCATGGCTCGCTTTGATTCCCTCTCAGCTCAAGGTCCAGCATTTCAGTCTGGTTTGCTTGATTTTTGCTGTGAATAGGACAGATGGCCTGTTCCTTTGTGATATCATTAACAGCACAAATGTTCAAATTAACAGTTAATATTTTACAAGAGGAGGGGATTATCTTATAGCATTCCCCTGCCGCAGAGCTTGCTGAAAGAAAGAAGAGTGGAGGTGATTTGAGTGAAAGCCACTTGAAACTAGCAGAGTATCAAAAGTGAGAAAAAAAAAAAAGAAGGTTGTAACAATGTGTTGACTGCTACATACCCTTTTAACTACATAAAACATAACATAAACGTATTAGAATTCATGTTAATATTGTGTTATTCATTAATGAACTACAAATTTAATGTTATCACAAGAATGTTGATAATAAATATGTACTCTCCAAAAAGATGGAAATGTACACAGACTTCTTTTTATTGAGTTTACTTTTCATTACTTTACAGATTACTTATTGCTGAGTCACTGGCATAAAAGCACAGTAACTGGAGACTGAGCTTTGAAGAATTACTGAGAACATCCTTCACCACATTGATCACTTGCTTATTTTATTGCTCCAGATAAAAAATGAACCAAATTTGTTATTTTTTCTTCTGTCATTCTCCGAAAGTAACAAAACAAGCTACACATACCTATCAAAAAAGTAACTACTGAGATGGAAGCACAAACTAACACTTCATATGATGATAACAGAGAAAACAAGCAGCTCTCCTTTGAGTGAAGTTCTTTTAGGATAGAAACTACTCCCCTGGGAGGCAGAGATGTGTCTGTGCCTGGGGCACAGCTGGCATGGGACATTACAGGTGTATACAGTGACCTCCAGGCTACACAGCAGAGGAAAACCAGGAAAAATGTCCTTATAGATGATAGAGAAGAGAGGCTTTTCTTCCTAGTAATAACTACTGAAAACAGGCACTTTAGAACCTGACAGTCAGAAACAATTACAGTTCCTGTCTTGCATACACAAACAAAGCACTTCACCTGAGTCAACGCTCTTGAGCAGCAAGAAGTGACAAGTCCTGGTGGATAATGAGAGGCAAAGAAGAAGGGACAAAGGATGACAAAACAAACCATGGGAGAGACTTCCAAAGCCTCTATCCACATACTTTCAGGATCAGGTGTTTTATGTCACCTGTGTCTTTTCTTTTGCTCCTCTCCAGACTTGCTCTGTGCCTTCAAAGCTCTTTGTGTTAAAAATAAAGCATGCTAATTTTTGTAATGGTATGCACTTCCCTGGAACCTCAGAACTTCTACTCCACCCTGCATAAACAGAATGCCTGAAGTGACATATAGATGCTTTTGAGATGTAATTTTTGCATCTCCTGAAGTCTGCTGACTGTTTTCAAACACTCACCTAACAAGGGAAAAACAGTTTCCTGTAACAACTGGGAAGTCTTTCATTCACCTGAAAATCCAATCAACTGCAAACCACTGATAGACTTTTGGTGTCTAAGCAAAAGGGAAGTGCAGCCCCCACTAAACAGAAAGAAAACCTTCTCATTGTCCAGCAAGTTAAACAAGATGATGACAAGCTACAAGATGAAATAACTGCTGAACAAACCTGGGATTTGACTCTAGCCTAGAATAAACTCCTGAAAAATGCTTTTCCTCCATTTTCAGATTTGCCAAGGAAAATTAACGGGCTTCTTTTCCCCTCTTCACATCCAAACTCCTTCTTGTTTAGCTTCCTGTTAACTTGCTGTGATGTTTAAGACTTCACTTCACCCTTCTCAGCCACAGAGCTATCCTTGTTCCTCGTCTCCCTAGAGAATTCCTCTTGTGAGTCCTTTCCTGCCTGGAGCCACAGCTCTTCAGAAAATATTTGTCTAAATGATCCACTCATGTGCTGAGTGAAAAACAAGCTGGATTTTATCTGAAATGAGAGGTAAATACTTCCCAGTCTTAACTAATCTGCCGTTCCCTTGACTCTTCTTAAAAGGCCTTTCAGGAAAGTGGGTTGGCTTCAGCTCGCTTCAGAGAAGACAGATGTCTTTGTAGTAAGAATGTAATACATATATGCTAAATATATAAGTAGGATGTTGTATTTGCATTTTGTTCTGCTGTCTCAAGCTGATGAAAAGAGTGCTGTGATGGATGGCTTCCAAATGTTTTTATACAGCATAAGGTGAATGAATAATGGTATAGGAAACCACTCTTCTAGGAAGGAGTTATTAAGAGGTTTCCCATATGAATTGAGAAATAACCCCTGAGTCTTTTTCTCCCTCAGATTGTTTTGTTGGTTGGTTTGGTTTTATTTTTATTTCTTTTGGTTTGAACTCTGGACAGAAGGCTTTGCCTTTTCCTGCTACATTTATAGGTTTGAAAAATGTTAATTTGGGAGGTTCAGCTATTATTCTGTTGTTATTATTCCGTTCTGTTGCTGATTTCCCAAGCCTTCTATATTTTCTTTGCAAGTCCAGCCATGGGTGCAGAAGTAGATTTGTCCAGAACCTAAATTTTGCCACTTTGTTTACTGTATGCTTCTTTAAAAAGCTTCTTAGCTATTGAAAACACGCTGACTAGTACTGACCCATTTCCCTAGGCTCCTGTATTGCTATCAGTATCTCTTGTTTTGTATCAGGTAGTTTGTGAAAAGCAGGTCGGTCTTTTGTTCTGTGCTTGCTCCTATACATTACACAGCACCTGCTACTCTTGCAGTGCTGTGACAAAACCAAACCAAGAGCAGAGTGACAACAGGCCACTTATCATTCTCTTCTCATGAAAAAGCAACTACATCCATACAGGGCCTGCTAATTTTTAGGTGAGGCACCCTGTACCAATGAAAAAGTTGTTTAAGCACATCTTTCCTCATTTCAATATTTTGCATTTCTTCAGGTAAAAAATTGGTTAATGCACCCTGCTCCTAGGGAGTGTGTTGCTCTAGAGGAGAAGAAAGCTGCCAGATGTTCTCCCCAAGAAATTTCTAATGTGGATCTTTGTACTCCTCCTGGACATTTTTTCCCTTCATACATCTAGCTGAATTGTTACAGTACAGCAGTATTATATTAGGGTAAAGTGATTTTGGTAGGGATTATGAGGCTTAAAAATGTCTAGTTAGAAACTGAACAGCTGAGAGCTTGAATTGTCACTTCGCTAAGATGGCTGAGCCACCCACAAGTGCACCAGTTCTAAAGAGAATTCAGAGCACTGAACTGGGGCGTTTGGTCAGGTTGTGTTCAGCCTTCCTCCTGGGCACCTCTGCTCCATCTCTTGACCCTTTCTAGTTGCCTGTGCAGTCTTCCCTCTTTTCCACTCCTTAAAGACATTTAGCTATTTAGTTTGCTCCCTTTTAGTGGCTTTGAAGAAGGGAATAGGCTAAAATTATGGGATTATCTTAACCAGTTAGGCTGGTGGTTTTGACCTGCAGTAACGAGAAATATGCTAGTCAACAGGTAAACCACTATTTTTGTTGCTGTTTAATACAGCTTTAAGACACGACTTTTAAGAAGTGAGTAGAAAGGAAAAAAGACAAATGAGAACTGCAAGCAGACTTGTAGTTGGGAAGCACATTAAAAGAAAATGTAATATTTCCAGCTCTCACTGGCACATGCTCTTCTGGCCTTTTTACAGACCTCTTCTAAGGCAGTTAAGATAATCTGCCGGAAGAGAGAAAATAATTAGGCGAAGGCCTCTTTTGACTTCCACTATCTGCTATAATGAATAAGAATTTTAGGTGGAAGTTTATTCAAAGTGTTAATCAGCAGAGGAATTAATCACATTTCAATTACGCGTTGTAGGCTTCAGAGTGAACAGCCTACTGGCAGAACGTCGTGGTTAGCTTTGATGCGCTGCCTCTGTCACTCCGTCTCCAGACACAGTAGAAAAACTCCACATTCGGTATCTCCCAGCCCTTCTGTATTAAAAAAATATGGAATTCCAGTGGTGTTTCGTCTAAGTTTCACCTCTCTTGTCAGTCCACCCGATCGGTGTTACTGGGGGTAACTGACTAACTAAAGCAGGAGCAGTTTGAATTCGGTAACAGTAACGGCAAATGAACACAGTGTTACCCCGAGGGCCAGGGTCGGGACGGACACACCGCTGCTCAACCTCTGGCGCTGCGGTGACCCGGGCAGCAGCGCGGCCGACGAGCGGGGCGGCGGCGGGGCCGCTCCTGCCCGGCCCCGGCGGCAGTACCGAGCCCTCGGGGCCGTGCCGGGGGCCGGGGCACCGCAGTGGGCCGGGGCACCGCCGAGCCCGCGGGGCTGTCGCGGTAGCCGGGGCACCGCCGAGCCCGCCGGCCGTGAGGCTGCCCCGGGGCCAGCCCGTCGCCATCGCGGCTCGGAGCGGGGGCCGCGCCGCTTCCGCCGGATGTCGCTGCGAGGGCTCGGCACCGGGGAGGCGCGTCCTGCCCGAGCGGCGCCGCAATCGTCGCTGCTGTTGCTGCCTCCGCTGCTAGTGCCCCTCCCGCCTTCTCCTCCTCCTCGTTGTCCTCATCCTTCCCCTCCTCTCTCTCCGCGCCTCCTGCGGCCCTGCCCCTCCCCGCCCGCCGCCGCGGCTGTGGCTGACAGGTGAGTGCGGGGGAGCGGGGCGCGGACCCTCCGCCATCTTCGCGGCCGCCCGAGGGGCTGAGGGGTGCGGGGTCCGGGCGGCTCCGGGGCAGCGGCAGCGGCACCATCGCGGTGGTACCTGCGCGCTGCCGCCGCCCAGGCCCGCGGCACAAACCGGGGCTCCTGCCCGGGCACCCTCTCCCCGCCCGTCCTATTCCGCTTTATTTCCACGTGAAATGACTTGCACGTTCTCCTGTAAAAACCCGAAGTAACCGAAAATAAGCTCTTATTCCTCTTCTGTGTGTCGCGGTTTTTGAGCGCTCCCAGCCCGGGGCTGTGGGGCTGGTTCCAGGTCTGCGGGCAGGGAAGCCGAGGGTGCTGCTGCAGAGACTCTCTCGCTAACTTTGTTCGTGTGCTGCTCCTATCCTAAGGGCAGGTCAAGTGTAGAGCCCCAGCAGTTTACAGGTGGAGTTCAGATCCTCTGACACCTGTACAAATGGAGTAAACATGAAACGCCCACATTGCTGAAGAGGGTACAGCTGAATGATGCGGGCGGCACCGTTTGTGGTGGCATGGGGTGAATCTGGCCTTCAGCAGTGGGAGGATGTCCAAGATGGATAAAAGTTGTCTGTAAAGAGCCATCTTCAGTAGTTCTCTCTTTTTGTGAGCTAAAACCCTGTGAAATAAGTTTGAGGGAAGAATAGATATGCTTTATGTATTCAGAGGTCGAGTGGATATTAGGTTCCATTCTTTATGCAAAGACAAGGAGGAAAACTTCTTTCAAGCTAAGTGTTGATCTGTGGCTCAAGGACATCTTGGTGTTTGTGAGAAAAAAGAAACTTCTGCATGTGTTTTTATCTCTCTTGTCCAGCTTGTCCAATTTAATTTGTTATGGCTGTTAAAGTGGGCTTTCTATAACAGTAATGTCATGGAAGGTTTACGTCAGGAACTGGTGGAACAGCTTCTTTGAAGTGATTCAGTGTCATTGAGTACACCTTGACATACAAACATCTATTGTTCAGGTACCCATTTTACAACATTACAACTGCATCATTCTCCTTAAGCAAATTTCTGCAACTGCTTTCCAAGCAAATCTGCTGTTGGCGTTTCTTGATGTTTTTGAAAGAGAGCTGGTAACCCCAAGAACCCACAAGTATGTTTTCTAATGAAAGTTTAGATAATCATTGTACGTGGTGTCAGCTCTAACCTGTCTTGTAATAACTTTGGATGTAGCTTTGTGTATTGTGGACTTGGGCAGTTATTTTAAGAAAAGGTGCTGGCATCAAACATTAGAATTTAAGGCAGAGGCCAACTGAAATGTTGATTGTATTTTTAATGCCAGTTGTTTATGTCAGTTGTTATGTTTGTTCCTGAACTAGGTTTGTAATGTTAAATCTAAAGATTATGAGATGACACTGCCTCTTTAATATAGACAGCCCCTTCCACCATCTATTTCTTTAATTCAGGACTTGTTTGAAGCATGCAGTCTTTAGTATGGACTGAAGCGCTTAAGTTTGTTGGTACAGTCACAAGACAAATATTGGGAGTGTGGTGATAATGTCTTACAAGAAGACCTTACTTCTATGAAATCCTGAAATTGCAGGCAAGAAACTAGTATGTACCAAGTAAGGAAGAATTAAGTGGTATTGCATTCTGTTAATTTGAGATGAGATTAGGATCACTTTATTATGTCATGGAATTTTAAGTCTTGGAGCTATGACTAGTAGGTTATGAGGTGAAAGCCAGGGTGAGGGGCTTTTTCTGTAGACCAACACTTCAAAGCCCTGTGGGGACAGCTGGTTACTGCTCTGGGAATGACTACAGGAATGGATAGGAATCAGGATGATCTCCTTGCAAGCCAGAGTGTTTTTGTTTTCTCATCCTTGAGCAATATGTACTGGCTGTTTTTAGGCTTGGTGTTCAAGACGGTAGGCTGGGCGCTCACAGTGCTCTTACATGGACTGTTGGTAGGTTCCATAGTTCTCTGTGCTAGACCGTATGAGCTAATGCTTCAAGAATGTGCTGTACAGAGATTATTTATTGGTGCTCCTGAGGAGCTTCCTAAATGTATTACAGTTAGGGTCAAAATTACATGCTTTTGTTCAAGTCTTAAGAACTAAAAGATTCTAATTTATTGGCAAGTAGTATATTTCCAGATGAGAGGCCACTGTGCTTGAATTAGACTATAATAGCAATTCATCCAATGCACCCATAAGAAGTACCTAAATATCACTTGTTTGGAGGCTAGTACAATAAGATTCTGGCTTCTGAATGTGGTGCAGTACTTCCTTGAACTAACACCTGGTTAAATTGCCTTTGCTCTTGAACTTCTTTAGGATTCCTCACCCTCAGGTCTTTTATTTGCATCCCTGTGCCTGCATGTAGGCTGCTTGTAGGCTGTTAGGGATTTGATAATACAGAAATGGGAGCTGCAGTGTCTGTGAAACAGCTGAGGAAATAAAGCACCCTTCAAACATATTTTAGGAGTTAACCAGCTATTAGTAATTTAGCAGAACCTGATGCTGTCTATTGAACTTTTCAATAAAGTCTATTAATAAAAGAAGGTGCAATATATATACTGATAGGTTAGTAACTAGTGTTGAACATAAGGGTATATTGTGCCTTGCACCATTGAAACTAGTTGAAACAAAGAGCACCCTCAGTGAGCACAGGTGGCACTGGTCTCAAAGGGAAGCTTTCAGGACATCAGCAAATTCGCTATATTGGTCTTAGTCTGATTAGTTATTAGTGGACTCAGGAAGGTTTCTGCTATATTTTAAAAAATCTGCTACCTATTGTTGTTTAGCATTAGACAATATAAGATTGTAGGGTGAGAGTGGCATTTCTCCCTTTATCAGACTGTATGGCAGGCTGGGTCAGCCCTGCATTTTGGTGTGACTGCAGCATTTGCTGACACAGTTGAATTAGCAAGATCAAAGCTTGCTAGCAGCAAAAATGGGCTGGCTTACATTTGGATGTTGGTGTTAGAAGCTTGCTTAGAGTAGGTGCTTACTAATGTGTTACAGTTTTTATCCTTGATTTCAGCTGTATAACATACTTAAATTTTTTTGGTGCAGCTTCTTTACTCTGCTTTCTATTGAAGGGAGGTTGTCACCCTCATTGATGCATGCCTGCTTTCCCCTTTTATATTTCGAGGAACATCCAGTTTCATTGGAAAGAAAGCTGCACTAAATTTAGAAAAAAAAATCAATGTGGTAATGCTTGAGTGGATTTCACAAGGTTTGAGCACACTCATTAGTGTTTCTAGCATCATCTGTGATGATCTGGAATGGTTTTGTTTCCTAAATATTTACCTTTAACAAAACAACTAGTCTTACAAAGCAGTCTGTTTAACCTGATCTTTCTCAGGTGTGCTGTAGTCTTGTGGCTTGCATTGAATTAATGGCACTTGAATGTACAGCATCACTGAAGCAAATTGTTCACTGAAGACCTAAATATGGAAGTTTTACTCCTTTAAATTTGATTTCTTTGCATATTAATAAAAGAGTCTAGTGGCATATGTTGATACTTAAATTCCCTTAACTCATGAATAATGCTGTCAAACTGAGTTCCATATAATTAAGAACTTAATAACTGTAATCATTCTCCTCTTTTTCTGCTTTCCCTCCCAGCTTTGTTGAAAAAAAACCCAAACCCACACACTCCCCTACATTAATGGGCATATTTGTATTTAAAGGTTTTAATGCTGCACTAGACAATAATTACTATTGTAAAATACCTTTGTGTTTTATGTAGTATACATGGAAATTTTCTTCTAATGTTTGAAAATGGGAGACATGAGATGAAGAGATTTAAGCACACACAAATATACTAAATTTTTTTTTTTTCTTTTTTTTTTTTGCATTTGACACAATCATTTAAATAGTAACTATTTTTGTTTCTAAACTCTAAAGAAAATGGAGCAGGGAGATGTTGGGGATGATGTTGCTGAATCCTCCTGATGCTTTCCCTTTACAGACTTGTGTGTTGTCTTGAATGAACAAAAAAGGAAATGTGATACTGTAGCCATTATGTCTGTGCTGTGACACATCTTAAAGCAGCTTTTCTCTCTGGCTTCAGCAGCATGCATACCCCAGGAATTCTTTCCTTACAGCAGCCTTCTTGTTTTCTGTTCAAGAGCAGAAGTAGGCAAGTATGATTTGTTATTGCTGTAGTGAGTTTTTAAGTCTGGTAAGGCCAGTGTGTGCACTCTTTGTTGGTGCTGTTTCTCTGTTGTAGCTGACTAAAACGTAATTGGTTGCACATCTGCTCTTTACTGTTACTCTGATGAAATATTTCCTGTGACTGAGTACATCTGTTACTGAAAGGTAGGTGGCGGAACTTCAATTTAACACACTGTAAAATATCCTTTGAGTTGAATTAAACAGCATATCTGGAATACCAGAGTACCTTTGCATTCAGCAGGTAGTAACCACCTGTGGTCTAGATGTGTTCTGGGGCATCCTTTACTGCCCTGCTTCTGAAGATTTATGTTGTTGGAAAGGTTCTCTCAGGCTTTGACAGATCATTGTGTGAAGTCTGTGCAAATGTAGTGTTTTCCAAAATGATTGCGCAGAATAGCTCAGTATGTTTCTTAAACTCACTTTTCAGTAATACAGTACTTGTGAACTGCCACCCTTAGTGAAAATAGTTTAGTAATACAATACAAATTCCTCCTTCTCTACCTCTCTCTTTTTTCTCAGAAAGCACTTTTGTTCAGCCTTTTTTATACTTGATTGCTTATTTTTAGCTTCTGTGAATTTAGCTTCATTTGATTCAGGAAACAAGATTCCAACACTTCTGATGGTTTTTCCATCCTACTTGGGGCATTATGGAGTAGGAGGAAAATGACCTTAGTGAATTTTTCTTTTCAGAACCCACTGGGAACACTTAAAAGTTAAGATTAACTATATCTGGCTAATAATATATAATGGATTGTTTTGAAACACTTATTTCGTACTTAGTTTGACTAGTATTTGGTGCCTAGCCTTGACTTGTGTTTATGTTTTCTCTCTTCCCCCCTTTCCTGTTGTCTGGTGTGTTCTAACTACATCATTTTTAAACAATTGAAAGACTTTGACTGGTTTGTATACTACTGACTGTTTCACTAATCAATATTTAATATGGTTTTCATAGGATATGTAACATGACACTGATATTCTGGACAGGTAATTTTCATTGTTTGAAAACCTTACATAATAAAGGGAATCAGGTAACTGCTAGAAATGAGCACCTTATTTTTTTAGCATCATATTGCCAAGGATCTGTTTTGTGAAATCTACTCTTGAAAAACCTGTAGCTTCTTACTGCTGCAATTAGAATTGGAAGAGTTCTGAAATTGTCAAAGTGAAGTTAATATTTAAAGGGACACTGTCACTATTTTAAAACCAAATTTAAATCCTCGTTCTAAAAAATCTCTTTGATTATTACTCCATTACGCAAAGTTTGTAAGGCTGTTTGGTGGGATTCAGAACAATAATATTAAAGGCAGTGAAGCTATTCCCCTTAGCTTCCTCTTCCCATCTGTATGCACATGCCTGCTTGTGGCCTCTTTGGTTTCAGCTTTGCTGTGGCTGTGTGCACCCTCCTGCCAAGCCTGGGAACAGCTGCATGTTTGCCCTCTCCAGAACGTGCATGGGTGGTGTGTCATGCTGCTGCATGAGGAGAGGGCAGTCCCTGGCAGTGACACTGGCTGCAGGTGAAGTGCTGCTACCAAACAGAGACAGGGACGGCCGTGTTTCCTACCCAGTCTGCTCTGTTTGCTCGTGAGCTGCCAAAGTAGAAACTTCCACATAGTGAACATGACAATTTCACTTTGTAAAGATGTAATCTCATGCATATGACTGTGTCCCTTTAAATTCCATGTGCCAGAGTATATAGCTGCCAAATCTGTGTGTACTGATGCTGAGTGCTGCAGCTGATTAATCGAGGGAAGGGATGGCACCCAGAGGGACTATGACAGGCTTCAGGAGTGGGCCCATGCAAACCTCATGAAGTTCAACAGGACCAGCTGCAAGGTGCTGTACCTTGGGTTGCAGCAGTCCCTGATGCCACTGCAGGCTGGAGGGTGAGAGAGCAGTCCAGCAGAGAGGGACCTGGGGGCACTGGAGCAGATGTGAGGCAGAAATGTGTGCATGAGCCAGTGACAGGCAATGATATGGACCTGTTAGAGCTGGTCCAGAGGAGAACCACAAAAGTTATCAGGGTGCTGCAAACCTCTTCTGTGGAAAAAAAAAAAGGCTGAGAGAGATGGGATTTCTGGCCCAAGAGGCTTCTCTAGGGAGACCTTATCAGGGTCTTTCAATACTTAAAGGGAACTTTGGAGAAAGAGGGCCTATGGTGATATGAAAAGAGATAATGATTTTAACCTAAAAGAGGGTAGATTGAGATTAGATAGAAGGAAGAATTTTTTACAGTGAAGGTAGTGAAACATGGGCACAGGTTGGCCAGAGAGGCAATGGGTACCCCACATATGGAAACATTCAAGGTCAGGTGGGACAGGGCTCTGAGCAACCTGATGCAGATAAAGATGTCCCTGCTTATTGCAGAGGAATGCGACTAGATGACTTTTCAAGGTCCCTTCCAAATAATTCTTACAAATAATTCTATTATTTCATTAAGCACTCAGAAAAGGGATATTGCTTGGTAACATCCTCCAAAATGAAGCAGCTTGGCAGAAAGGGCAAGTGGAAACTAACACAGTTAAAATAATGGCTGGTAAAGCACAAGCCACATTAACATCTTTGTGTCTAACAGTTCAGGAGCCACATCTGACATTCTAACGTGTGATTAGAAATTGCCTTTTGTTTTTTTCTTTTACCCCTCTCTGCCCCAGATCTTATGTGAAATGGTGTTAATGGATTTATGAGATTATATATAGCTATGTGTATGAATAAATCTGTTTTAACAAATCTGCCTGTGTGCACACTGGTGCTTCTGGCCTTAAAATGTATCCCAAACTGCAGAATATGGAACTGAAAGCCATTGAAAGAGTGGTTCCCAAGGGGATAGGAAGCATGTTGAAGGACAGAGAATATATATATGTGTGCTTGGAATCTGATCCTCTTTTGAAAAGGAATAGAAATGTGTTGAGCATGGAAAACCTGTTCCTCATTCTTGACCATATGTTCATGAATAGGAAGATACTTAGTGAAGCCCAGAAAATTGGCAATAACTGTTTATGGGATGGGCTTTTAAAAATTTTTGTACAGGAATCTAGCCACAGTGAATAGCAGAATTTAGGCAAATAGGGAAATACCCAATGATAGTTATTTCTAGTGTCTTCTTTAATTGGTGAATATAGCTATTTAGTTACTACTGATTAATCACACATAGAAAGCTCTAATGGGATTAGGTGCGGGGGAGGACTCTGTGGAATCCAGAGGATATGAAAAAAAAAATTAGTACAGTACAGGTCACTGGTGCGACCTAAATTTTATTTTAGATTCACTATGGAATTGGAGTCAGGTTACTGGAACTTGGTTGTTCTGAAAGCTAATTACAATACCAAGCTTTTTAATAAGCATGGGTGGCGTTAAAATATTACATAAATCTAGTCTCATTTTTAATACAAATTTCTGTATCTTTATGCATTTCCATTTTGTGATATAAAACCCAAAGGAGATTTACAGCTCTTGTTACTCATGATGCATACTGTGTTTTTCATAAGGTATGCTTTTCCTTGGCTTTATGATGTGTTAAAAAGCTGCAAACACCATGTCAAACCCCTGAACTGGTTAATGCCTGATCTTGTTAATAGCGATGGTGCTCATTCCTAGCGTGAGATCCAGTGTGTTGGCGGATCTTAAATTGGAAATGGCCCTGGGTTTGGTTTAAATTTTCTCTGATCAACTTATTTAAAAGGAAGCTCAGTTGCCTGGTTAGCTTTGCCAACTCTGCTCTCCTATTTCTCTGCAGACTATTGCACCTATTTTAAGTTTTAATTGTTGTTTCAGAAATGATTTATGCTGGAGAATGAATTTTTATTTTGTTCTCATTGTGCATGATTGAAATATTTTGGGTAATCAATCCTGAAGCATTTGAAATATTTAACAACTGGTACCTCATGAAACAAAACAAAAATCTGTTGAATGTTGGGCTTAAATTAAAAACATCCTATAATTAAATGTTTGTAAAAATAAGATTTTGGCAGTAAAGAACATATTCTCTATATTTATACAATCAACCATAATTTGATTTTTCATATATATTCTCCACATTTATGCAATAAATCAGACATAATTTGATTTTTCTTAAACAGGGGAAGCAGTAGCTCATACATGGTAATATTATTTGGTGATACTGTCAGGTGTTTTTAGGCATATTGAAATGAGTATATTTGGCTTTATCAAAGTGACAGAAATGAACCACATCACCAGCAGCCTGTTAAGTCAGGTGCTTTCACTGCTCTCTAGTAAGCTCATGGGCACTTTCATTATTAAGGGAAGTGAAACCATGAGCTGCCAAAAGTGGTGGAATGTAATTTTTCAGAACTTTTGTTATGAAAATTAATTTCTGCTGATGTCAGAACAAGGACATCTGTTAAATTTTGTATAGTAACATTTAAAGTTGAATAATACATTTTTAACCTGACAGTGTCCCTGAATTACCATGTTTGCTTTCATTTTCCAGCTGGGTTTTAATTTTGCATGCATTTCAGTGAACTATAGTATGCATAATAGTTGTTTCTGGGAAGCATTTTGGGGCTGTCTCTGCTGGTGTTCTCCAAAATGAGCAAGGAAGTGGAATTTATTTTTCTTTTGCAGAGTTTGTTAGCTAATGAATAAATAATGCGGAAGCAATTCCATTCTATTTACATATATGCATATGGTTTTGAACTTAATGTTGTTTGAAGAACAGCTGTAAGTAAGAAGGATTTCTTCTTTTTAATGACAACCCAAACAACTCCAAAGTTTAGTAGAACTAAGTACTTCAATTTTGAGAAAAATATTTAAATTGTGGTTTGTTCGGCGAAGCAATTTGTAATGCGTAATGCTTGTCCTTAGTTTATTGTAGGAGCCTCTGTGAAGCTGTTTTTTTGAAGTAATGCCAATAGAAAGTGGAAGTTGTGCATCTGCTCGCCAAGCAAAGCAGAAACGTAAATCACACAGCCTTTCTATTCGAAGAACCAACAGTTCCGAGCAGGAACGGGCGGGACTGCAGAGAGACATGTTGGAAGGGCAGGTAAGGTGATGCTTGGGAGCCTGCATCACTTTTATGTGTTTGCTATAGGGAGAACTTAAATATTGAAATGTGTCCAGTAAAGCTGCAGGAACAACTGATTTTGTTGCTTGTAATGCTCCCTTCCTTTGGAGATCATTGATATGAATGTTGACACTGTTTCAGTTTGTGTTGAGACCTGTGGAGTTTATCAGTTTCTGTGTATTCTTACATGAATGATAAAGCCATAAAACAGTGTAAACCCCAACCTGTTTGTTCACTGCAACCTCTCCCCCCACCTGCAAAAGAAAAAGTTCAAGACTGATTCTTCCTTTCATAAGTTTGCATTTGGAATAGTAGCGAC
Organism: Sialia sialis; assembly: GCA_009812075.1. NCBI lineage: Eukaryota > Metazoa > Chordata > Aves > Passeriformes > Turdidae > Sialia > Sialia sialis. The sequence continues at coordinate 10,492,139 of VRYO01002734.1, forward strand.
TCAGAAATATTAATAAACCAAATACTTCTTATGATGACTCTGATAGGGAAAATATTAGTTGGAATGCTGTTCTGCATTCCTTTCCATAAAGTAAACAAATACTGCCTGCCTGACAGAAGTGTGAGCTAACGCAGATTTTTGGTTTTGTGGTTTTTTTTTTCTTTTGCTTGGCTCAAATGAAGGTGTGCTATTCTGGGATTAAACTTAAGGGAAAGAACAGCAGCCACTGCTTCTGTAGCTTTCTTAATCAGGCCAATGTAGTGGGTGTAATCTGGACAGGAGTGTTGCACCTAAAAATTCTGAGATTACCTGTAGGTAAGGCTTCTGTCAGAAGCAGTACTGGCAAAGATAAGCAAATACCAGTTTGAAAAGTATTTATTGTCAAATTGACTATGCAGTGTTAGTGTGGGACTGGCAAAGATGATGCAAAACTTGATTTTTATCAGACAGTTGGTTTTAAATACAAATAGAGTTTGTCTATGAGAAACCTCACACTGAAGTCTGTAGGTAAGCTGAGAGGAAATCCTGGTGGTTTCTCAGTGTTGTGACTGTTTTTTAAAATTGAATCTACTTTTTCAGTAAATCATAGCGTTAGTTTTCTGGGAATTAAGAGAGCCTAGGTTGTTGCTTCTAGTCATCTAGAAGTTGGAGAATGCAAGTACTTGAATAGAAAGGTCTTCATGCATTTGGAACTCTTGCAGCCTTACTTCAGGAAAGGTGTGAAGGGTAGCTGAGAGGTCAAGACATTGACACCCCTGCATAGTAACCAAAATGTTAAGCTGTTTTGGTAATACATAGATGTTTAAAATATTTTATCTATCATCCTGTTTGATTTTGTTGATCTTGAGCAGCTAGGTAGCAGATTCTATCAAGTAGAGTATTAATGCCCCTTCACAGTGGAGCTGTGAACCACAAGAGATCTAGCCAAGGACTTTTGCAGATAAAGAGATAACATTATTACATGCTGTTTTAAAATGCCAACTTTAAAGAGAAGAAAGGAAGTGAATGCATTTTACTATGTTGGTTACTTCATTACATGCTTAGATTTGTTTATATTTTCAGGCTTTGAGAAATGGTTTGTAAAACTTTTCTACATCTCCTTTTTAGTTGCAAAAGTTGTAGGATAAATTAGTTTCTTCCACAACCTGACTGTATGAAATTATTGGGTAATTGAATTAGAAATAATTCTTCTAACTTTAGTGTTTGTTTTAATAGTGTTTAATGTATTTAGTATTTTTTCATCAGTTTTATTTAAAGTTGGTTTTAATTAGGATCTGTTGTGCTTCTGGTTGTCTGTGAATGCCTGAACAAAAGTAACCCTATCAAGGGAGAGGCAGATGAAGAAAGGGATGATGTAGGGAGGCTTGAGGAACATGGTCCCACTTCTTCCAGCACAGTGCCACAGCTTAAATGAGCTGTGAACCTGTGTGAAACTGAATTGTGCACAAAGCAGGTGTGCTCTGCATCATGGCTATGAGTGGTTTCTCTTGCTCTCTCTTTAAAATTTGGGAAATAATTTACACAGGCAGGGTCATGGCTGGCCTCTCCCGCTGTGCCTGCAGACAATTCCCGGGGCTGTAGCGGAAGGTGACTCAGTTATATGAAGACTTTTCAAAAAGAAGTTTATAGCTGGCTACCTAGGGAAATAGTAAGTGTAGTAAACTAATATGCATATTGTTTATGAGAAACTGAAGAATAGAATGCTTGAGTAACATCTGGGGAGGCAAGGACTAGAAATTGTAGTTTTCTTCACACTTAGTTATGGCTAGTGACAAAAATAGGTAAATGTTACAAATACATTTAAAATTTTAGTTTGCCTTAAGTTTTGGTAATAAGACGTGTTGTGTCCACAACTTTCTAACCCATTGCATAGTCAACTTTTGAAATACTTTATCAAAGGTACTCTTTTTTCCTGAGCTGGAAACATATTGATATTAAAAATAATGTTTTTTCTCAGTTTCTATTTTTTTAAATGAATTGTACATGTGTCTTGATTTTATAATTTTTCTCTCGTAAAGAAAATCAAAACAAATACCATAGGTGATTTGAATTCTGTCCCTTGAAAGACTATATAAAATGAATAACTTTATGATGCACAGGACTGTTTGTTTTGTATTCTACATTAGCAGTAATTTTAATTTCCTTCCTTGCTGGGACAATGGTATAACTGTCAAAATCAGTTCAAGATTGAAGAGTAATTTTATCAAATATATGTAAAGAAAAATATAACTTCCCCAATATTTTTCCTCCTAGGATTCTAAGTTGCCAGCTGCTATCCGGAACACACTCCTTGAACTTTTTGGACAAATAGAGCGGGAATTTGAAAACCTGTATCTTGAAAATTTGGAATGTGAGTATCTACTTTTTTTCTGGCAACTAATGAATTGTTTGTATTTTGGTTATAGTAACACTATTTAGAACACATGGGATATTGTGGTATAATTATTGTAGCTTTTCTGTGAGCAGTTCAGGAGCTGTTCAGAACTTGTAGCCAAAGATGGAGTTTGTACCTTTTCAGAAAGATCACTTTCTTAGCTCTTGACACAAGCAGTGAGAACTGATGTCTGTCACCTCCCTTAACTCTTGGGCAATGCCAGTGAAGGGTTTATCTCCTTATCATTGTAGGCTCTGGTTATGTTAATCTCCAGAAACTCCATCCAGGCTTTGAAATTTTTGGCTTTGTTTTATATTTACAGGCTTTATTTTAATGATGTAATATTAGTAAATAAAATTGGAAAAGTGATTTGCTTGAAAAAGTGTAAAATGGGGTGGTTTTGGATCAAATGACTTGCACATGACATAACCAGCACCTGCTGGTATTGAAGTCAAGCATTCAGATAGAATTCATTCATTTCTTTATCTCCTTTTTTTCACCTCACAGCTCTAGTTATGATTGCAATCTCTTTTCATCCCCCTGACAATTTCTAAATTTTTCTTCTCTCATGCTCAATCTAATTTTTTTTGTTCTACACTAGTGCTGGAATTAGTGTACACAGTTAAAAAAAAAGAAATTCCAAAGTATAAAAAATAGTTGTTTGCAACATTACCTTTCCTGTGAGACTCTAGCAGTAGAGAAGTATTCAGGGAGGATGCTATTTTGTGATTAATAAAACCTTTTCTAAGAAAGAGTGTGCTAATTCTGTGGCTAAAATATTTATGATGCCACAAGTTTTCTCTCTGCTGTTTGGTTTAATTCAATAGAGATGGGCCATGTGTTTCACAGAAATGGTTTTATTAAACCTTAGCCTCATTTATTAGTAAGAGTAATTAGAAGCCACCAATACTTTGCATAGAATCTGGGTCAAGGTTGATCTCTGGAAAATTCAGCATCAGTCTTTGTTTATGTCTTGGTGAGACCTGCTTTTATAAAATCCCAGTTGATCTCCTTTCCTCTCCTTAGCATAAAATAGCTTACTAACTGTAACAATTCTTAAATAGCATGTTAATGCTGTTATTAATGACAGTTTTTTGCAGTAATGTGAATTTCTGGATTTGTTAGTGCGTAGGGAGATTGACACACTGAATGAGCGCTTAGCGGGTGAAGGACAGACAGTTGATGGTGCTGAACTGAGCAAAGGACAACTGAAAACAAAAGGTAAGAGAGACCCAAAGAATCTTAAACCAGTATTTTTGAATTCACTTTTTTGTGCCCTGTTGACCAAAATTTAGAATGTTACTAAAGGGAATTAACATGCCAGTTACTTATACAAACAAGCAAATGCTGTATTTGAAATATCTTCCTTTGAATTTATTTGTCTCAACAGCAAGTCATAGTACCAGTCAGCTCTCTCAGAAATTAAAGACAACTTACAAGGCATCTACTAGCAAGGTATGAGACAAATTAAATCTCTACTCATCCATGTGTACTCATGAGACTAACATGACTGTGTTTTAGGTTGTAAGTTGTGGTTTCTTTAAGCTGGCAGTGCTGGTCTGTAAGTAAATCTGCCTCCTAAGGAGCAGCATGTTTATCTTGGATTCATCAATGACCCATTATTTCAACCATACCTTATCACATTGTTACAATAATTGCTTGCCTCTTTTGAAAAAGGGATGTTGGAGGGGAGTGTGCACACGTCTATGTGGGAGTGCTGTTTTGTAAATAGAACTAAAAAAATAATGCTGTTTCATGAGGGAAATAGAGAACGTGCTAGTGGATTTCTGAATAAAGGTTTGTGTATTGCAGTTGAAATAGGGATTTAAGTGGGCGCCTCTGTGTACTATTACAAATTTCTTTTATAAGAGAATTTTTATTTTCAGCTGTGAGAGTTGAACAATTTGTTTCCTTTAAGTTGCCAGCCTTGCTCATCAGTAGCTAGTGACCTTTTTTGTGTGGTGTTTTGGCACAGCTAACCTTTCTGATGCTTTTCATTTTGTACATCTGCATCAGCTTGGTATTTTTGTTTTCCTTGCTCTTTCCCCTTTTTCAATTTTTGCAGAGAGTTTACCTTCTGCTCTTTATTCTCTGTATCAGAGTAATTTAATGATGCAGTATTAAATAAAATGTGAGGAAACCACAGTGGAATCTGGTATGTGAACCAGCTGTACAGCAGCTCTGTGGTGACCTGCAATACAGGTGGTAAGTGGTTTAGGTGTCTTGGAAATACCTCAAGTATGAAAGTTTGAGAGTAAGAATTGGGTAGTGAAATAAACTGAAGCTACTGTGGTTTATTTGGTCTCCTTTTCATTTTATTGTTTTTTCAAACTTTTATTCTTGCCAGTTTCATGCATAAAGGTGCCTCTTTTAAGACTTAATGACTTGCAAATTCTTTAATGAGACCACTTAAATAGTGACAACATGATATTAATTGGGGCTGTATAGTTTTGGTACACCTACTATGTAGGTATGAATTAGTACCCTCTAGTGTAGTGCTGTGTTTTGTGTGGCTTTTGGTTTTGTTTGGTTTTTCTGTTGTTGTTGTTTGTGGTTTTTTTTTTTTTTGTTGTTGTTTGTTTGGGTTTTTAAGGCAGGTATTAAATCCTTGTCTTCTTTTACTTTCTTGCAATGTAGCGCTTGTATTTTTCCTAGGCAAGACAGGCAGACCTCACAGCTTCGGCGTGGGAAGCTGGGAAGTAGGAGGTGGAGACTCCTGGGGAACTAATATGCATGCACATCAAAGCAGCCATGAGTAGTGGAGCATGAAGAATTTAATACCTGAACATTATGCACATCTCTTGTATCAATTGGTAGCCAACAGATGTCTGCATGTGCTGACGTATTTCTTTTCACAACTCTGAGTCAGAATTTACTGGGGAGTAGACAGAAGCTGAGGGGAATTACAACACTGAGAGCATCTCTGCCCACTTAATGCACTTCACAGGGGTGCTTTATTTTGACCTCTCCTTCCTTCCTACACAGAGGAGTCAAAGCTGTAACCTTTTGTCTCGACCCACAGAGAGACCAAGCAAAGAGTTAGGAAAGAGTATAACTTTCTAGCAAACCTGATTTTTCCATTTGTACCCTGACTGGATGTAGTTCCCCAGTACGCTGTCTGAGAAAAAACACATTTAGAGTTTTAATAGTTCAACAGCTTTGAAGTTCTTATAGCTGTACTTTTTATGAGCATTGAATGAACAATGCTGTTTCCCAAAATGCTTGTGTTCCAAACTCACTGGGGTAGTAGATCACAAGTTTTTTCTTCAGCCCTTCCTTTATACTACTACCATACAGGGAGTTTCTTGGACGTGTGGTTTTTTGGATTGGTTGGGGTTGTTTATTTGCCTGTGGAAAATTAGAAGAGACTTAAGTTTTGCAAACCAATTGGTTTTTGTAATTGCACACAATTTTATTTTTCAGATTGGCAGTACATATAGAATTTTTTTTTTTCCTGAAAAGATGTTTCACTGTTTGCTTAATCTAATGAGAAGGTTGATCCTTGACTGCTGTGAGATTGGTAAAAAATACTAGGACTTGGTAAAAATACTAAAGTAGTCTGTTCATTCTCTTGGGGAAAATGCTGAAGTGGACATTCTTAATTCAAGCCCTTCATGTGAACTTTCCATACTGGAATACTTTTCATCGCTTAGCTATATAAGGTTGGCAAAACTCATTTCAAAGAAAGCATGGTTTTAGCAGCAGGGATTATCCACCAGTGTCCAAATCCTGAAATGGTAGAGTAGATTTAACACTTGGTACTCTTAAAACTAATTTTTTGTTAATGGACAAGATTCTGTAATTTAACTTCAGTTGGTTTTAGATGCAGGGATCACTATATGAAATCCATGTTTTGATATTAACAAAATGTAATGGCTGCTGTTAATGATCCCTGGCTTATGAAAGCTGTTACAACATCAGGGAAGCATCAATTGTTTATGCAGAGTCCTGAAATAAACTGAAATGATGTGACTTGCTCCATCCAAACTAAATTCCTGGATCTCTGATTTGTCTAGGTCAGGATAAAGACTCTTAAAAATATTTATTTATTCACCCAGTAGTTAAAAGGAATAAAAATTTTTGGACTACGCAGTTTTGCCCTCACTGGTTAAAGTTGCTTCATGGGACATTTTGTTCATCAGGCATGGGGTAATACTGCTGGACTGGTCCTGAGTTGATCAAGTTTTCATTATTTCTAAAGTGCCCTGTCTATGTAAGAAACTTTGTTACAAGGTTCCTCACTCTGCCATGCAATTGTTTCAGTTTGTATTCAGTTTTCACTTGCTTACATTGTAAACAATTGTTTCCCTATTAAAAAATCTTTTTGCAGAAGGAGGTTCATGAAACTGTGTCAGTTTAAGAAAGAGGATGTGGTTGGTCATTTATTTGTATATGAGGATGTACACAAGTTACTTCAGAAATTTTCTGCACTACAGAACCTCTCTTTAGCAAGCTGCATGTTTAAATATTTCTTTTCCTGGCTTGGGACATTATTTATGTGTGTTTAGCAAAGCAGGAAGTCGTCCAGGCCTGTCTAGTTTATCCAACTCCTGGTATGAGAAGTGAAGGGCAGCAAAAAAAGAAAGGGAAAATAAGCGTGGAAAAAGTGTGTGTTGAGTAAATATCTGTATCAGGATATTTGCTGTTGGATAATGTTCCTGAACTCTTTTCTTCTGTGTGTTAAACACTGCTAATACTTCAAAAGGAGTTTTAGATCCGTGCCATTAAATGATCAGTGAAACCACTGTCCAGCAGTTTTGGAAATTCTCTGTTTGTTGATGGGTAGGGGATAGTTTCTCCTAGAAAAACCTTTGCATGAGGGTTTGACTCAACATTAGAAAGACAGAATGCAAGCACGGGCTGAGTTGGAAAATACCAAGTTTGGAATTTGAGCTCAGTCCTGTATTAGTCCTTTCCTGTTAATACTTAATTTAGCTGTTCCACTTCTCATACACAAGTCCATTTAATTTTATGACTGTATTCAATGTGAAAGTTGTGTCTGTAGGATTGTGTTCAAGATTTAGGAAGTTCTGCAGTAAGGTTGAACTAATAATCTTTACCATTAGCCCATTTTTTTTCAGTGCATCTGTAATGACTGTTCCTTCTGCTGCTGTGAAATCAAAATGCATATTCGCTGATAATTTGGAATTAAAATAGGGCATTATCATTTCATCATTGGAGAGTTAACATGCTCAGGATTTGGAATGCTCTTGTAGATTTTCTTTCAGCTTTAAAAACCTTTTTTGAAGTAATTTGCTTTAATGACATACTTAAGGCCTTCTATTTTAATACCAGAAACTAATGGGATTTAAACCTCAGTTTATTGTATCTGAAATGTAGACTTAATTAACTGTCTAACTTTTACTAAGCTGTAGATAAGTCTTAATGTGATTTGTGTTGAAGTATTTAAAGGTTTTGATTTAACTGTTCAGATACCTGCCCGTAATTCCGTGCTGAGGAAAATGCTGATAAATTGGAGTTGTCTTTTTGTTTCAGTTTAACAAAGCTTTTGATGTAGTCTTTCTCAAAGAACAGTTATGAGCTTCAAGATTTGTGGGATACAAATAGGGTATTTGTAATGGTGGTCTTAACTTTTTAAAGCCATCTTTCATGGCTTATAATTTCAATTGTCTCTGGAAGTGTTCAGCAAGATAAGCTTTTTTTTTCTTTTTTAAAAAAATATTTCACTCCCCTTTATCTGAAAATGTAGAATTTCTGCAATTTCCCTCCTTTTTGTAGATGCTCAATGTTTTGAGCATTCCTGCATTGTAGTGACTTGTAATTTTACTGTTTTCTAAACTTTCCTTCCTTTTGTTTGATATTACTTACGCACATAGCAATTTGGATTTAATGAGTCTTCTCTGTTTTTCCCCTAATAGCTTCACTTTGAGGGAGCATGCTTATCAAATGTTCAGATGAGTTTGACATATTTTTTTAAAAGCTTCATTACACAAATAAACAGGCATATGCTCTCAGGTTGATGTTTGATTTTATTAGCTTTGTGCAGTTTTAAAGAAAAACAGCAGTGAGTGTTTTAAATTGTAATGTTTCTGTGTTTTACTAGCATTACATAAGTGAATTTTTTTCAAAGATGTTAGATTGGCTAGCAGGGACTGTCTGAGTTACCAGATGTACTTGTTTGAGAACTGGCAAGGAAACTTTTAAGGGCTGTTGCTGGGTTTGTTTTTTTCTTTTTTTTTTTTTTTTTCATTGAAATCCTTACCCAGACTGAATGAGAAATGCACTCTGCACTTGTACAATTAATTATTCCAATAAGATTGCATGATTGTAGTACAAAATAGTTTGTCTTGCATTCTGTAAAAGAGCTGCTTTTAAAAAAGAAAAAAAAAAGAGATGTATGTTTGCATCCAAACTTTCCTACCATCAAGTGTCAAATTTTTGACACTAGTAATTTGTCAGAATATTGAAGAATCATGGAAAAGTTAATATCTATTTTTATTTGTGAGATAATTACTTGGATCAATGTGGAAAAAAATGTTGATGTCTCTGCTATTTCAGATTGTATCCAGTTTTAAAACTACAACATCAAGGGCAATCTGTCAACTGGTAAAGGAGTATGTTGGCCACAGAGATGGCATTTGGGATGTCAGTGTCGCGAAAACTCAGCCAGTGGTGTTGGGAACTGCATCTGCTGGTAAAGTTTTGTGTTGCTTGAATATTTAGAAAATTCTTGTTAAATCCCTAAGCTGTAGCAAATACAGATCCAAAAAAGCTGAAAGCTGAGATCCACACTGAAAGAGTCCTTTTAAAGAAGTTCTGTAGCTGAAAAATCCTTAAAATTGGAATTTCCTTTCCCTTAGAAGGTTCGAGCATACTTGTTGGTCTTAATAAAGTATGTGCCAGTTCTCTTCCATGGAGGTCACACTCTCCTTAGTCAGCTCTGGCACGCTGGGTGGGTGGGATGGGGAGCCGCTTGCCCAGGGAGGCCTCTGGCACAGAATTCCAGATGGGTGCAGAGATCCCTGTAGGCTTTCTATCCTAGCATTGTTTAGTCTTTGTTTTATAGAAGCTGTACATGTGGTTATAGTTTGCATGTTCTTGTATTTTTGCATTCTGTCTTTTGCCTCAGAACACAGAAGCAGCAAAAAAAAAAAAAAAATTCAATCCTTTTTGCTTTATTAGGTTTATTCCTTCCACTTGAGGGGGTACAAGTACTAATGAACAAGTCACTGTATCTATTAGAGTCCAAAAATCAATGTAGAGACTTGTGTAGTTTTGGAAAATTATTAGGGAAATAAATCATAACCAGATAGAATCAGTCAATTTGAAGTGACTTTCTTTTGAAGCTGGAACAGAATCTGACGATACTGACTAGACTTTATTATTTACAGACCAGAAATCTCTGATTTTTGAACTGAACTGTTAGAATTTTTATGTGCCTGCTGAGGGGGCACATTTTGTCTTTGGACATATTGCCTTTGTCCTGATTTAACTTGGAAACAGCTTTAAGTTACTATCCACTTAATTATTTATTTTTGGGTGTGGCAGGATAAAGGAGTGGCATTTGGAGTGATTTCCTTTTTAAATTAATTTTTTTAGTGCTCTGCAGTGACCTGTATGCATTTGGGATTTCCATTCAGGAAGTAAATGGATTGTGCACAGAATTCCTGTTTGTAGTGACTGCCTTTTTCACCATGGAATGCTTTCCCTTTTTTAATGAGTTTCATGATACACAGCTGGAGCATTATACAGGGGCATATAATAACCACATTAGGAAAAATATCAAAAGCAGAATTTGTCTTTCAATACTTGCTGCAAATTAATCTGATTATGACAGCACCTTTACTTTTCTGGGGAGATGTGTACAAAAATGTTACATTTTGTATATAAGGTGGTAGTCAAGAGTTCTACATTTAAAATCTATTTTGTATGGTATGTGCTACAGTGGAAGATAACTTGTTTGTTGAAAGGGTAAAAATGAAAAACATATGCTTTAAACTATTTACAGCTGCTTTTTAATCTTTGTAGATCACACTGCTTTGCTGTGGAGCATAGAAACAGGGAAGTGCCTTGTCAAGTATGTTGGGCATGTTGGCTCAGGTAAGATAAGGGCATGTTGTGAAAACTGGGAACAGAGCATGGGAGGGGGAAATGGGTTTTGGCCAGCTACAGAAATGTTTATTGTGGTTTCACTTGCAGTTTGCCAACATCATTAACAAGTCAATTGTGATGTTCCACTAATTTTCATACAGAGAACGTTTTGTTATACGATTCTTTGTTGGAGAGGCACATTAATGCAAATGCTAAATGAGTAAACAAATCCATATAAAGAAATTTACAGGCACAGTTATGACACTCAGAAGTTATATATGTCAGAACTCATTGTGGTCTCGTGCATGTGGAGAGCAAAAGAAGCTCATATAATTAGAAACTAGCTGTCTTGCAGGATCTGTGTTAGATTTGGGTTAGAAACTACAGATGCTGGGTGAATATCTTTTTCCACTTCTTTAAGATCCCATATATAATTTGCTGCTTAATATGAAGATGGTGGTTTTAAGTTAATTGAACAGAGGTGCTTGTCTTTATACCAGTATGAATATTGTAGAAACTATTTTTTATACCCCTCTTTAGGTGAGGAGGTGCAATAGAGTGAGTGTTTTTGATGTTAATCTTAATTTTTGGTGTCCAATTTGACAAAAAGTTGATTAACCCCCTTCTGCCTCTTAATGAGATAGAATACAGGATTTTATAGACCAAAACTGGAGGGGTTTTCTATAGCTTTAACCTGCTGTTGTGAGCTGAGCACTTTGATCATATCCTGGGAAAGTGAGGAACACAGTTAATGACCAGGATTGTTTGGTTAAATAACTCAGTACATCACCCAAACTTTGTGACAAGGGTACAAATAGGATTAAGTTCTCTAGAACTGCTTCAGGTGTGAGTTGTACTATTTCTTCCTGCTGCATGACTTCTAGCTCCTACAGCACAAAGATAAATGCACAGAAACAACCTGTAACACGTTAATGCCTTCAGATATCTCAGGTTGTTTGCTGCATGGACATCTAAGTTCTATAAAGTCATGTTTGAAAACTTCACTTACTTGAACTTTCATGCTGGCAGTTTTTAAAAATTGCTATTTGGATAACTATGAAAATAAGTTCTAACTTGTATTTAAATAGTTGTGTTTAAACAACTGTGTTTGAACAACAACAAAGATATTTTATATAAATTTTATATAACCATATACATCTATAGATTATAATAGAAATATTTTTTTTTATGTAATAAAACTTTTTTTTTGTTTGACAGTTGATTTGAAATGATGCAATGCTGTTGGGTGCCAGCAGCTGATGCACCATAGATTTAGTTCAGTTTAAGGAGTATCTTTTTAGACTCATTACACGGTGCTCTCCTGACAACATATGCATCTATTTTACTTATATAATGGAAATGAGTTCTAAATTCTGTCTTGAATTGAATCTTGTGCCCTGAAATGAAGTGCAGAGCTTTGTTGGTTGATAGAATTCTCGCAGGACATCATGTTTTGGTTACATATGGTTGCAGGACTGAAATCTAATTGGTGTTACTTGCATCATGTTCACAGGAATTTGTTCTTGCAATGTTAAGTAATAAGCAGAATGTTGATGGTTATATATAGTAAGTTTTTATTAAATTAGAAATAATTATGATTACTTAAATTCTCTTTATGGAAGTCCAGAGTATTATTCTGTCAGCTTACATATGAATTAAATGAATTTGTTTATCCTCTCTAACAGGAACCACTTGTACTAGATCCACAAAATAACTTGCTAGAGAATGTGTTGTTGTATAATCAATTGTAGCTGCTTTCCTTGATGCTACACTTTTATATCACCTAAAAGATTACTACCAAAAATTGCTGACAACTTAAGACAACTTCATTTTTTAATGCTTTTAGTGATAAAAAATTGTGAAAGAATTCTTTTAATATACAAACTTAAATCTTGACTTTTTCATACAGTAAACTCCATAAAGTTTCATCCCACCGAGCAAGTGGCTCTTACAGGTATGTGAAGTTTTTTCATATGTTAAATATGTTAATCTTGATGGAAAATAAGTGTAATTTGCTAATTTGTTCTTATTGTAGCCTCTCTCTCTTGCCTTGTCAGCATCCTTGTTGATTGAATTATTTTTATATTTGAAGGCATAACAAATCTTGCCATCTGTGTTTTTCATGTCATGTTGTCATTTGTGCTTGCCTGCTCCAAACCAGATGCATAGAATCATATATCAGCAGAATGTTCTGGAATTCATCCCAGAGTACTCAAAGAAGTAGTGGGCATTATGGCAGGATACCTCCTGATTACCTACCAAAGTTCTTGGGAGTCTGGAGAGGTCCCTTCTGACTAATGTTACTCCAATATTACAAGAAGGGTGTGAGGAAAGAGCCATTGAACTACAGACCTGAAAAAATGATGGAGATTATACTGGTACTGCTGAAAGGCATTTAAAGAATAATGCAGTCACTGCAGGCACTGTCAACATGGGTTCACAAAGGAAAGATCCTGTTTAATTAATCTGACATCCTTCTAGGATAAGGTGACCTGCCTAGTGGATGAAGGGAATGTGATGGATTAAGTTTTTCTGGTTTTTTTAGTAAGGGGTTTGATACTGTCCTTCACTGTGTTCTGGGTAAGTTGTCCAGCTGAGGGATGAGCTGGTTCATGGTGTGCTGGTGGGCAGCTGGCTGAAGGGCAGAGCTCAAAGGGTTGTAGTAAATGGGGCTGCATCTGCCTGGCAAAGGATCACCAGTGGTGTTCCTCGGGAATCAATTCTAGGGTCAGCCCTGTTCAATAGGTTTATCAGTGACCTGGATGCAGGAGTTGAATGCATTGTTAGCAAGTTTGTTGGTGATATCACACTGAGAGGTGCTGCTGATTGTCGTGAGGGACAGGAGGCCTTGGATCCAAATCAGTGAGAGCACTGGGTGACGCTTAATGGGATAAAATTTGACAAATTCCAGTGCCAGATGCTGTAGCTAAAACAGAGTAATGTTGAGCATGAGTATAAATTGGGAGAGGAGTGGTTGGGGAGCAGCCCTGCACGATTAGAACATGTTTCTTCTGACCATAGCAAGGGCAATCTTGAATTTCTTCTTAGTTAATAATCAATAAGTCTATTTTAAAACAGATGGAGTTGAAATCACATGGTACTTTCTGAGCTGTAAGCTGCTACTAGTTAAGCTGGGTTGTTTAAGGCAGAAGAGGAATAGCTTCACACTTGCTATTTTGGGTTTCTCATTAAAACCATGGTAAAAACATTTAATGAAAAAAATAATTAAATAAAGAACTGCAGTATTTTGAGAATCAGTAAATGAGTATCCAGTGATGTATTAAATGCCTTATTCAAGTGTTACATATTGAGCAGGGGTGAGACTCATGTGAGACTGATGTGTAGTGTACAAGTACATGTTTCACTGTAGGAGTGATTAATTTGGTAGCTGCTTGTATCTTTCATAATGAGTTACATTTGAGAGGTTGAGACTTGCTTACCATAAAGTTCATAATAGTGTCATTAGGAAAAGATGCAACTTAGACAGCTCTAGACAATACAAGTAATCTTAAAACGGAAATACTCTTATTTATTCTCTCTTTTTTTTGTTTCTCTTCCCCTGTGCAGCATCTGGAGACCAGACAGCTCACATCTGGAGATACATAGTACAGTTGCCTACACCTCAGCCAACTGCAGACTGCAATGTAAGCAATCAACTTGCTGCAACTAAACTAATTGCACAGCAATTTCGTCAGATACAGGTTTTATGATAAGGCTGAATGCTAAATTTACACATAATTAAAAAGTTACATAATTTCAGGACTGCTAAAGGTGGGATTTTAAGGTTTTAGTATAACAGCTCTATTTCAGCTGTTTTTTGAAAATAGACTCCCTTCATGTTTTCAAAGGTGTTTGGTGCAGAATAGAGTTTACAGCTTCAAGTAGATGAATTGCCTTTTTATTCAAGGTAGTAAATGTGTAAATGAACGATAAATGAACAGCAAAATAACTTATTTTTAGTAATAATGAAGTTCTTTTAAAATTGGTTAAATTTTTGTAGTGTAACTTAACGGAGGCACTTGTATTAGCTATAGTTGCTAGTGAATTGAAAACTGATGGTCAAGACTTGTAATTTTGGCATTTATTTAATTGAGTCTTTATTGATTTCTAATCAACCCTTACCAGCACACATCAGACTGTCTGATTTTGTTGTCCCAGGCCTTTATTTAGTCAGTATTTAGTCTGACCTGTCAAATCCTTGTTTTACTTAAAAGCACCTTTACTAAATTGTGAAGAAAACCTAGTTTACAGTATGAGCTTCTCAGTAGGCTAAGTAGGGGTAAAAGTTGACTCTATAATGTGAGACATTTCTGAATGGAAAATGATTGATTTAGTTTATTTGATTCAGCATTTCCATTTGAAAGAAAATAGAAATGTTATCTTTTCCACCCCCAAGTAACGTAAAAGAAAGATGTTTTTGTCTTATGTAAGTGTAGGAGTTCAGAGAATGATGTTTAATGATGAACAAAGAATTTATTTTGCATCCAGTTTACATCAGCACTGCGTGATGACTGTGTATTGACCAACAGACAAATATTGCTTTAGTGATTTGATTTTTAATGGATAAAATTGTCTGTAAATTTTTGTCTTCCCAAATATTAACATAGTCAGTGTCCTGTTAGATGCTTCCTACCTTAAAAATTGCAAGGAGACAAGTCCCTTGATAATGTGCTGCAGTGAAACGCTAGGGTAATACACTTACCAGATAGTAAAAGGGACTGATACTCAGAGCTAAAGAGTTTGGAGGAGATTTTAAAGTGAAGTAGAAAAATGAATCATTTCAATTGGAAAAAAACTCTTAAGATCATCAAGTCCAGCTGTTAACCCAGCACTGTCGCAGCCCTTCACTGAACCATGTCCTTAAGGGTGACATCTACACATCTTTTAAGTTGCGTACCTGATACAACTTGAGGACACTTTTTCTTGTCCTATCACTTGTTCCTTGGGAGAAGACACTGACAGTCACCTGGCTGCACCCTCCTTTCAGGGAGTTGTAGAGAGCAATGAGGTTTCCCCTGAGCCTCCTCTTCTCCAGGCTGAAAAACTCCAGCTCCCTCAGCTGCACATCAACATGTTGTTAAAAGGAGGTATTTAAAACTGCATTTAACTTACTGGTTATATTCCTTCAACTAAGTTTGTGACAGTGAGTACTTGAATAGGCTGAGTGCAGCAGAATTAATTTACCCACACTCACATTAAGGAGATTGGGAAGCATTTACACTGCAAAGTGTTGCTTAGAGACATTCCTTCCCTTTTATTCTACATCGTTTTTTCTCTTGCATTTTACAGCAAGTGTCTGGAGAAGATGAAGTTGAAATCTCAGATAAAGATGAACCTGATGGAGATGGAGAAGGTTCAAGTGATTGCCCCACTGTCAGAGCCCCATTAACTTCACTGAAAAGCCATCAAGGAGTGGTCATAGCAGCTGACTGGCTTGTTGGGGGCAAGCAAGCTGTGACAGCATCGTGGGACAGGACAGCAAATCTGTATGATGTAGAGACTTCTGAACTTGTCCATTCTCTTACAGGTATTCGTTCAATCTCAAAAAAATTAAATTGGTTTATTTTTATATGAGGGATTATTTGTAGATACTAAAACATTGAGAGAAGTTTTTTCTCTTGAGCAGGATGTGTATACCATCTGCTGCTCAGTGTTGTAATAGTTTTTAAAATTGCAGTCTTATAAATACCTTGAGCATGAATTTGTCTTCTTTTAAGCTTATGATTTAACCTATGAAGAAATAGTTGTTTAAATGGAATGTACCCAAATTTTAGTTCTTGCAAAAGGCTTTTGCTGTGTTCATGGTGTGTTAAGAAGCAATAACCTACACTACTGAATATGAAATAAGTAACATGGTTTTTGCCTTCCAATACATTTCCCAAACTTTTACAACAGTAAGAGAATTAAAGTTCTGAATTGTCATAACTCCTTTCTGTTTGGGAAAAAGAGAAAAAATCATCAGCATTTCGTTATAAGTGTATGTGGAAATGAAAAGTCTGATTTTCATTACCTTACATGTTGTCCTGTGTGATTGTAGGGCACGACCAAGAGCTCACGCATTGTTGTACACATCCCACCCAGCGTCTGGTGGTGACATCGTCCCGCGACACCACCTTCCGGCTGTGGGATTTCAGAGATCCTTCTATCCATTCTGTGAATGTCTTTCAGGGCCACACAGAGTAAGTGACAGCTTCTTCACAGGTTTTCACAAGTTCAAAAAGTTGCAAATCTGCCCAGAACTGTTTCTGTGAGCTTACTGAGCTCATTCCTGTTTTGTGAGACTAATTTTCACAGGAACCCCCAATTGTCTTCCTTGAAATGTAGCACAGCAGTACATAATTTCCAAAACAGCAGCCAGGGCTCTTGGTGTGCTGTTGCTCATATGGTAAGTCTTGATAAAAATTGTTACAATTAAAGGAGATTTAAGGTATGACATTGTTTTTGGCATTGGTTATACTTGCAGTTTGGGGTTATTGCTGTGATGCGGTGGATCAAGCAGATTGCCTCTGCTTGTCTTGATGCTCACTGTGAAGTAAAGGTTACTCCTTTGAAACCAGTGGATAAAAAAAGGATTAATTTTTACCTTCAAAAGCTTCTAATTTTTACATAAAATAAGAAATAAAAGTACAGGCACTGATTGCCGGGTTATGCCAAAACATTGATTCCGATGTAACATTTTTGGTTACCAATTTAGGCTTAATGTTATTACACTGACTCCTATTAAACATGGACAAATGTAGTTCTGAGAATCTGTATTCTGGTGTTTACTTAACTTTCTGGTTTTTGGAACTCTGATACATGGAAAATACAGATGTAACTTGGAAATACTTTACTCAAGGAAGCAATACTTTTCCTGACTTATGAATTTTTGAGCTTGACTGCTTTAGAAAAAGTTTCACCTCCCTTCTTCAGAAAAAAGATGATTGTTAATCCTAGCTCAAAATACAAACCCCAAGTATTTATTCGCGTTTCTGTTTTTCGTTAATGCAAATGTGTAATTTACATTATGACTGAATTTCAGTACCCTCTTTTTCATTTTCTCAGCTATTGACTAGCCTATACATAAACTAAAACCTCTTTAACCCCCCTTTGCCTTGGACTCCTGAGCTTGAAAATTTACTTGGTGCTTCACAATCATCCTGTATAAGTGACCATCTTCTCCTGATAGAGCAGTAAGCTTGATTTTGTGGCCTACATCCTAGAATTGTTTATCTTGTCACTTTTGTATTCTTCTATCACTTTTCCTAGAATGTCATATAAAGTTGGAACGTTTTGTATCCATCGTTGCTTGCATTTTTTCCAAGCTGATTAACTGCTTTGTCTCAAGATGTTTTTTTAGAGAAATAACCAAGACTGACATTTGTGTTTTCCCATGTACAGTAATTTCACACTCATAAGCCGCACCTGGTTATAAGCTGCACTTCTGGGTAACCAGGACGACCACGGAATCTGTCCATATATAAGCCACACCAGGTGATAAGCCGCACCTTTTTTTTTTTTTTAAAGTGAGGATCCATGTGCAACAAAGTAACGAGTTAGTAACAGAATCGTGTGATTGCGAGGTTTGCTGTCAGCAAAGCCTTTAAACGCAGCCCCAGGTGCCCTTCCCATGCCGTGGGCCCCGGCACTCCTGCCCCCAGCGCTGGCTGTTGTGGCTCCCCGCCCGCTTGGCAGCGGCGGCGGCTCGCACCCTCGCTGCGCGAAGCAGGCAGCGGCTCGCCACCCACTCACCAGTGGCTGCGGCTCGCCGCCCACCTGGCAGGAGCTCCATGGCAGTTCCCCACCCACCCCCCACCTGCCCGGCCATGGCTCCGCAGCAGCTGCCCGCCCGGCCAGCTCGCACTTCTGGGTTGGCATTTTGCCGGAATTTGTCCATAAATAAGCTGCACCTGGTGATTAGCCGCACTTTGGCTTGATTCTTCAGTGAAATAGGTGCGGCTTATCAGTGTGAAATTTCTGTATTTGCTGAGACCGAATGATGTTGATCCTGGTTGATGGTGCACACTGTAAAAACTGTTAGCTGGTGTTCTGGGTTCTATAGCTGAGACCTGTAAACTAGCTGAGTTTATTTTTTGGAAATGGAATAGACCTTGTGCAACCTCTTCAGTCACTCTTACTCTAGCTTTTAATCATCTTAATGTTTGTGTTTTTCTTCTATATGAACTGTCTCTGTTTTGTACTTTGAATATAGGAATTTTTGGTATTGACATGGGCTTTTTTACCAAATACACCCTAAATCTGACATCTCAAAACTGATTTTACTTTTCAATGATTTTTACTTTTCAGTGGCCAGGGCTGCTGAGATCTCTCATTTGTGGAAGGGGTAATTCTGCTGCAGGTGTTTCACTGATGAGTGCAGACAGAGCAGAGATGGGGGGTTGGTATTTTTGCAGTTGAGACATACTTTGAGGAATTTAATTTTTGTTTTTTTTATTACCTACTGACAAAATATTTTTAAAATACCCTCAATCAACACTGCAACAATCTTTTCACACTAAGCAGCATAGAATAAATGGTTTTGGTTGTTTGGCTTTTCTGAATGTCTGTTTGAATAATTTGCCAAGTACTTAATATTTTGATAGGCCCTTGGCATCAGTTCTGTAAATTGGATGTTACAGTTGTTAACACTGATGATTTAAAGTCCTCAGCCATAAGTTTTAACACCCTCTGGCTGAAGAGTACCTGATGAGTCTGGCGCTCACAGAGCAGCTATTTTGTCACCAGATCAACTCCTAATGCGCTATGCCAATATAATTAGATGCCAAACATCTCAATCATGAGGCCAGCATTCCATGTGGATTGTGTCCTACACCCAAAATCTCATCCTGTGCGATCCCTCCTTCCCGTGCAGTCCGCACCGCCGCCGCTCACCAGCAGGTGGCAGCAGTGGCCCGAGCTCAGCTCCCTTTAATTAATTGGCCTTAATGAGCGGCACTTGGAGCTGTACGCGAAACGGCTCGTTATCGTGTGCAAACTGAAACTGATACTGATGTGTTGAGAGAATAAAGTATCCTTTTATAGACAGAGCATATAAAGCTTTTGTAGAGTTAATTGATGTCAACAGATGCAGCGCATTGTCCTGTGTCAAAGTGATGGGATGTCACCATCTATGAGAGATTATTTATATCTTAAGTAGACTAAGAAATCACCTGTCAGTTTGGTGTCCTGAGCATAGCTTTATTAAAAGCAGACTGTTTCGTATAATCTACTATTAAGACAGTTTAAGAAAATAAATTCTCTTCTAGTAAAGCCAAAAGGAATCATTGTGATCAACTTGTCTTGAGCTGCTTACATTGATAACTGTTTTAAATTAAGAGATAATTTTCGAATTGCCAACTGTATGCAGATTGTTCCAACGGCAAAGATTTCAACTTAGCTCTTGGCAAATTATATACATTGTTGGTTGCAGTGTTTAATTAACTTCCCTGTTAAACATTTTCTGCCTCCCTAGTCTGTCTAGCTTCAGATTTGATGACTATAAGCCGCACCCTTTTGACTAAAATTTTGATCAAAACCTGGACGAGTGCCTTATAATCCGGTGCGCCTTATAGTTGTGAAATTACTGTAATCTTCTGGGTTTTTTTTGTCAAGTGCTTTGTTTCCTATGTTAATTATAGAAGTTTCCTGTATTTTCTTCCTGTATTTTCTGTTCTTATTTACAAGTTACCTATTTTGCCTCAAAGTGTGTTTCTAGGTATAATTTAATATTTAGAGTCTGAGTATAGTACAGTGATAGTACATTTGCCTTTCAAGTCCACATTTAGCTGGTGTCTCTTTTGAAGTTGCATCTTCCTAGAGAAGTTTCCAGTTCTGTGAACCTTGCTTGTTTACATTTTTCATATACAGTAATTTCACAAATATAAGCTGCACCTTTTTCATTGAAGAATCCAGCCTACCCCAGTGGTGCGGCTTATATTCAGGTGCGCCTTATATATGGACAAATCCCGTGGTCTTCCCAGCTACCCAGAAGTGCGGCTTATATTCAGGTGCGGTTTATAATCGTGAAACTACTGTATATATATATGTGTGTGTGTTTGTATAAATATCACTGTTTCAGTTCAATAAATTACTTATTTGCCTGTGCCCTGCTCACATAGCAGTAAAAGTATCTTATCACTTACTGTTTTAGATTTGCTGTGCCCCCAGTTCATCTCACTTACTCTTTAATGATGAAAAAAACCTGAAATAGTATGCAAATAAGATTGATGTTTGCTTAAATATAAATATATTTTGCTGTCTGGTTCTTTATGTATACCAATAGGAATTTGCCTCACTAGTGCTGTGTATCCTCAGTCACATCCCGAGATGAAGAGTTTAACAGAGCCCTGGGAAAAGATTACATTTATGCTATAATCCAGGCACTAACTTGTGGCCTGTTAACTAAATTGATTTCCTGAGCTAAAGCCTCCAAAAATCATACTAGTGACTCATATTCCAATATGTTTTTTCCAGCAGATATTGCTTTGAATCACATGATTGATAATAACAACTGTTCTCCTATTGAGAAATTATTCAATTTAGAGATTATTGATTAGAGCTCTTCAAACTGAACTAAGGTTTTGTTCTGCAGAACAAGATGGTTCTGCAGAACAACATGGCAGTTTTCATTTCACTTCACTGTGCTTGCCTTTGCTGACACCTGCACAGCCCATCTTGTCCCAGCTGTGAAGGCCTTGCTTTTCTCAGAACAGTGGCCTAGTTGAGTAACTCTGGTGTTGACATGCTGTTGAATATATGCTTGATGAGTTTTTCTGTCCCTTTAAGCACTCTGCATATGCTGGGTTGTGTCTTGATGTGTGGAGCCTTCTAAAATGTTAATGCTGGAAATGTTTATCATTTGTAGCTTAAAAAAATAATCTCTACAGATCTAGCCAGTACTTTACAGATTTTATAAATTTGTTCTGACAGTTTAGTAACCTAGGAAATAAATTAATCCCCTATGGACAGCAGAATGTTTATTAGCTAGTGGATTCATATACAGTGTTTAAACTACAGCTTTTGCTATACATTTGAAGTATATTGATACTTACATGCAGCTGAAAAATTACTTGGTAAATAATAAAGTGTTTTCTTTAGTGCCTGCCAGAGGTACCCACTGGTTGGGGACATTGCCCTTGAAATGCTTGGAAAAAATATGCAGGACTTCCTGCAAGTCTGTACTTGCAAATACCATCCTTCAAAGAATAAAGTGATGTCTTCAGAAGCAGCTCTGGGTTGCTATCCTTAAATGAATATCCTTTGTTAATGCTTTTTGGTTGTTCAATATATAGTTATGCATCACCTTGCCATGGCAATTAAATGCATTCTGGCTTTAAAACCCTCCATAAATTGGAGTGGGTACTTTTGTCCTAGCCCAAAAAAATTACCAAGTTTGTTTACTACTTTTCAAACTTACTTAGTGGTCATAGTGGCTAGATTGGGTCAGTGCATCAAGCATGAATTTCTGTTAGCTGTGGCATCTGTATCTGTGTGTTACTTTTTGGTTATACTCAGGAAAAAAATTGCTGATCATGGATCTTATGTTATTTCCTACAAAGAGCTTATAGCTCTTTTGGACTGCAGCATATTCAATCTCCTTTCACTCTGCTTGTGTGGCTGTAAGAGACCAGAAGGGAAAGTTCCTGTTCATTTGCTGCCTGTGTGTCTCTGAATGTGCAGCTGAATGGTGAATTATGCTTCATCCTGAGAACTCTGAAACTAGAGAATTGCAAATATGTCTTGTTTCAATTTTAGGTTTTCCAACTCTTATGTTTGCTGAAGAATCTGCATTAAAAAATATAAAAATTACTAAGTAGCTGCTGATTAGGATGCTGGGCTGAATTCTGAGATTTAGTGAATTGGGAGTTAATGTCGAAATGGCATTCTGTTTCAAGAGACTAGAATTACTAGTCTCTTTAGTTTTTAGCTTTAGTTTTTGTGGACATTTGGGTTTGCCAAGGTCAGCTGGCTTTCTCAGATTTTTGGGTCTGCAAGATTTAATTCTCATACCTTGTGTCTGTCTTGAATATATTGCTCTTGAAAGAGCGAGTCATGGCAGGGGGAGAAGTGCCTTTCTCTAGGCAGTGCTGTCATTAGACATCCCTGTTGGAGAGCAGTCTTATTCTAGATATGCCCAATGTTACAAGATCACTGCTTGTATTCTTAATTCAACACACTTGGTGAAGTTAAAGTGTGTGTAGATGTATCCCTAAAAATACAGGCTTTGCAACTTTGACTAAATCTGTGCTTGGGCTTTTAGTCAAAACCTTTTGTGCCAACCAAAATTTAACAAGTTTGATGCTATCAGTGGTGTTTGATCAGTCTAACACATCTGTTCTTTTCAAGATAGTCCAGTTCTTGCTTCAGTTATTAATGACTTCAGTGATGCTTTGTCTACCATTTTTCTGTTGCTTCTCATCAAAGAACGCCTTAGGCATTCCCCATGTGTGGATATCTCAATCTAGCTTCTGTAAGAAATGCAAAATTTTTGTGATGAACATTCAGTTTTCTCCCCAAGTCTCACTAATTAACTAGATGGTTCTGATATTGCTGTTAATATTCTTACTTGTTTTGTCTGCTGAGGGACTTTTTTCCCCCTCTTGCATTTAATTGAAAAAAACCTGAAAACTTGCATTTCACACACTGTTCTGATCCTGTATTTGCATGTTGAATATTCTTTAAATGAAGATTATGGCCTGGGTTCAAAGCTTTGTTGAAATGCTTCTAGTGCTTCTAAACATTTTTACAAAACCTTTTGGTTTACATTTACTACATAGACATAACAGAGCATGATAAGAATTCAGTGGTTTTCTTAGACTTTTGGGCAACCTTAATAACTGATAGCTCAGGCATCCAGCTTTTGAATATGCCTCACTTCCCTTGCTGAGTGCTTCTTCAATGATCTGCTTCAGGACAGACTAGTGCCAGCACCTTTTACATGTCTTCAGCACACCCAGGTTACCACTCCTTGCTCTCTTGCACAGCTTGGATTCCCAGTTTTCTCTTCTTACATTCTCCTAACCTGATACTGGCATGGAGTTATCAAAGTGCCATTCTCTACAGCTCCCTGAAAGGAGGTTGTAGCCAGGTCATTCTCTTCCCCCAGTCAGCCAGTGACACGACAAGAGAAAATGGTCTCAGGCTGCTAGGGGAGGTTTAGGTTGGACATTAGGAGGAATTTCTTCACAGAAAGGGTGATTAGATATTGGAATGGGCTGTCCAGGGAGGTGGTGGAGTCATGGTCCCTGGAGGTGTTTAAGGAAAGACTGCGTGTGGCACTCAGTGCCATGGTCTGGTTGACATGGTAGTGTCTGGTCATAGGTTGGACTTGATGACATGAGAGATCTTTTCCAACTTAAATTATGTGATTCTGTAATTCCTTCATGGTTTGTCTTACCGTTTCTTAAGCTGGAGAAAAATATCTGCTGATATTTGGAGGTAAATCCACAGACAGACTGGAATTGAATGCTTTCAGCAATTCTGAAACCTGAATGGACTCAAATATGGAGGCACTGGTGCTCTCCTTACCTGGGCCTCCTGTGGCCAGTGCAATCTCCTTGTGAGATGAGCAGTGAGGTTGTCCACATCTGGAGGTTTTATACACAGTTCCTGGCTTCCCCTCAGGCTGCAGATTGCTTGGTGTGGGGATATGCTTTGTTCCCCTAAAACAAAGGAAATTTGTGTAGAAAATCTGATACCAAATTGAGCTTCCTTTAGGTTTTGTTTCTGATTTTTACCACTTAAAATGAGATGCATATTTGAGCCCTTAAATTTTGCTGCTTGCATACAACTGTAGATAATTGTATGTATTCAAATTATCTGGAATAAATTTTTCTGAAAGCTTAAGTTTACTTAATTTTTGTCCCACACACAGATTTATGCATGTAGATGCCTGTTCAAGGCCATGAAAATGTGTTGTCTCCCAGTTAGATGGTAAATCCCAGTTTAGGTTGCAAATCAAAATGGAAAGAGCAGTGTTAACTTCTCTTTTGGTGCATTGCCAGTGAGAGTTCTGCATCAGCATTTCATGGTCCAACATTTTCAACGTTTTTCCTCGCCCCCCTTCCCCTATGTGTGAAATTTCAGCAGATTGTTATGCAAAGCAGTTTTGTGTCTCAGTGTGACTGGGGAGACAGCTGTTCGGCCTAATGAGGAGTGCGAGCGCCGCAGCATTTCTGGTGATTGAGACCCACGCAGGGAGCAGGATGTTCGAGGCCAGGCACTGGTGTGTGGTGAGGAAGTGCCACGCTGTCAGCTGGAAGTACACGCTCGGCTGCTCCCTATGACAAGATAAATGAGTTTTGCTGGGGTTTGGCGGAGGCTGAAGCTTTTTTGGAGAATAGTTGTAGCACACCAAACTCCCAGTGGGACCCACAGTTTGAAGTGTCATAAGACTGCTTCCTCTTTGCTTGTTTTTCTTTTTTTTTTCTTTAATGTCCTACAATACCTGTCATCTTTTTGAGTTATTAAAAATCTAATGTCTTCTAGCGTTCAATTAACATGGGGGCTGATGATCTTTTGTTGACACTTTTTATTAATTTAGCCAAGGGGATGTTAACCATAGTTTTACTGGGTTAGAACAAACTGAAGACTAATGCAAACAAAAATTAAATGTAGCCACATGGAAATAGAGGAAAAAAGCTTTTAATTTTTGTGATATGGATGGGGTTATGGAGGCAATACTTTTGAAATGTTATTTGTTTACTGGCTGCTTCTGTTGGCTTCTTTCTTTCCACAGACTTTGTGTCTCTTTCTTTCTTCTCACCATTCCCCTTTAGCTGGGCTGAAATTCTGCTTTAGTTTTTAAGTAGGAAGTGGCCTTTCTTCTTCTTACTCTTTTGTTTTAATTAAGAAAACCAAATAAACACAAATCCAAGAAAAAGAATTGCTGAGATGCATCTGTCATTTTAAGAGATGCCCCAGTTGGAGTATCAGAGGAGGCAGAATATAATTTGTACTGCATAAGATCTATGAGTGCAGCACTTGCTCGTGTTTTAAGACAGTAGTGTTGAGCTTGTTTTTGAATTTAGATGCATGTGTTCTTTTAAAAGATAAATTCATTATTTTCCACTTTAAAATAAAAGAAAAACCCAAAAAAACCACTTTGTCTTTACTCAGATGAATGAAGTGCTAATAACCCTTCCCAGAATTGTGAGGTTTATGAGAATTGATACTGTTTTGGCCTTTCTAGACTTGTTGTTTAGTTACTTAAAACTTTGAGCTTTGCAATCCTATTGTGAAAATGAGATATCTTTGAAAATTGAATTGAGTGTTTTCCTTTGAAGCGTCATACTTCATTTTTGTAAAAACACAGGGAATGTTATGCAGACATCCATATACTATTTGCTTTAGAAGTAGGACCAAAATTCTTGATCATGAACACTGGGGCAGTAAGAAGTGTTTTTATATTTAGACATTAAATTCAAATCTCCTTATGTAAAAATTTTTTTCATAGTCCCATGTGCTTGCAAATAGTGCAGAGCCTTGCAGGGGCCAGCTGAGGGTGAATGGAGGTCTAAGACCACTAAGCACCTTTAAAGTTGTCACTAAAAACAGAGCAGCAGCTTTCCCTTTGCCTTTCTATCACTCGCCCAATTTCCAGAGAGCCACAGCAGAATTTCATTGCATTTTTATTTTCCAAACTTTTGCTTGGTGTCCCCAGCATCTGAACAGTTAAGCTGAAAATCAGAGGAAGTTAAGCTGGAAAGGATTTTGTTATCTTTTGAGAGTCTTTGGAGGAGCAGGAAGGATTGAGCTAACCTAGGGTTGGCATTCTGTTTTCCTGGCAATAGTTTTGAATGTTTTCATTTAAAAATGATAAATCTAAGGATTAGAGAACCTTATGTGGTCAAAGAAACTTAACCATGTGTGAAAGTGATAAATGATAAAGCAAAACCAATATGAGATCAAAGAAGCTGGAAAGCTCTTAAAAGTTTTGAAAAAAAAAAAAAAGTGGAGGGTTATTTTAAAAGTTTCACAACTTTTAAAAGTATTCAAGCTGTAATTGGAATAAAATGTATGATGGGAAAACAGATCAGATTTGTTTGTTGGCATCAGAATGCTAAAATGCAGTATATTCACTCACCTGGGGATTTTCCATGACTTGAATTCTTTATGCTGTTGTGTACTAGTAAGTCTCCCAATGTGTGTGGAAATTATGGAGACTGAATAGAGAATTTTGAACTTACAAACATTACTTCAAATGTGTTGCAGCAGTATAGAGATTAGTAAAAGCCTGAATTTTTTTTCTGAAATTCTTTGTGTAAAGAACTAGTGAGAAATGCAGATGTTGGTATATTTAAAGGAGTTTGGGCTGGTAGCAGACAAGTTTGGAGGTAAGAACATGCCAGCTGTGTTGTGCAGCAGCTTGATGACTGCATGAGTGAATTTTCTTCTCAAATAAGAAGGTGCCTGATGAAAGAGACTCAGCAGTTGTGGCCATCGTGTATGTTTTAACTTTTTGACTTTTTGTTCATAAAGTCCAGAAGATTAGCCAAAGACCTCTTGATTCCTTCTGTAATCATCTCCCTGGTGGCTTAGCTGCACTCTAATAATGTGTTAGGAAACTTGGTATCATGAATAAAGTGGGCCTTCAGCCTAATTAAAACTTAATTTGGTGTCAATTTAAATTAAGAGGCTTGCATAAACTGGTCCATTGTGACCTGGCTTGTGCTAATCTTAATCAGCAGCTTGGGTAGGACATGAATTCAAATTTCTGCAGAACAACTAAAGTGACAGTAACAACTGACAACTTAAATTAAAATTACTAAATTCTAAGAAATTGATGTGCTTGACCCAAGTTACAAGATAGGTCATTAAATCAAATCTGTAGAAACAGAATTGAGAAGCCTTCCCTGATGATTATAAGGAGAGACAAAAATGCTTTGTTAGTACATTATGTGGACAGAAAATAACTAGCTTTGAGTTGGGAATTCACAAAATCACAATGAAGATTGTAGTACAAAAGCTTTTAATTGGTTAATATGAAATAAAGGTAAAATATTTAAAAATAATAATATAATCATGATGAAAATTGTTTGATCCCAGTATATTGATGATATACTGTTATCTGAAGCTGTAAAATGCAAAGACAATAAAATTCTTTATAAAATAACTTCTGGAAGTAGTATGTTGTACTTTCAATTGCTAGAAATATTCTCATGAGTATTTCTCTGACTGCCCTTGTGCATTTCCAGACATAGTAGGTACAGTTTGAAGAACTGTATGTTTATGCTTCTTACTACTACTTGCCATTTTTTATCTGACTCTCAGACTTTACCTGCTTGTAAAACAGGACTAGAAATCACAATTAGAGATTGTTGGATTGCTGTAGCTGTTGGTAGTGGAGCTATACTGGAGACTCTGTGTGTGTGGGTTGCAGCATGTTCGTGTGTGTACAGAATAGCTTCAGGTGTTTGGGACCTCCTCAGTATCTGTGCAGGGAATGAAAATGTCTGGGATAGTCTTACAGAAATCTTTGGTTGGAAATAAGAGCTTGGTTACTGATTTCAAATTGGTTAATAAGAACACTTGTACTCTATGCTACTAATTCAGTTGGAGTTGTATGATAAACATGGTGGACATTAGTGCAGAACTTTCAAAAGTGAATTCAGGTTTCAAAACTGGGCCTATTTAGCTCAGAACCAGTGGAATATGAAAGATGCTTCCAGAGTGACACTCTACTGTTGGGCTGCTTCTCTTAGCACTTGGGCCAGTCAAGCCCTATTCAACTTAAGTGTCATAGATTCTTGTAAGAATATTTTTAAATTCAAAAATAGCTGCTTGGAATTTTAAAATTTCAGATTATTCTACTTTTAAAAAAAGGGCAAGCTATATATGCTAAAGGAAGCACAGGAAGAGAAAGTAAAACTTTAAAATCAGATGTTAGTTGAATAAAGAAGTTTAGAGTTTGACATCTTTGTCTTTACCTCCTGATTGTTTAGCACTGTGACATCTGCAGTTTTCACTGTGGGAGACAATGTTGTTTCTGGTAGCGATGACCGTACAGTAAAAGTCTGGGATTTGAAAAACATGAGGTCTCCTATTGCAACGATCCGTACAGATTCTGCAGTCAACAGGTAAGCAGACCTCTGACTTACTGTTTTGCTTAATTCATGCTTTCTTAATTAATTCTTAATTTCTTTCACATGTGGGAATGGTTTAAAGCTGTGCCACAGGGGTTTAGACTGGACATTTCTTTCCTGAGATGATGGTCAAATCCTGGAGCAGGCTTACTAGGGAGGTGATTGATACCCCTAGCCTTCCAGTATTTAAGAGGTATTTGGACAAAAACCTTAATAATGTGCTTTAAGCTTTGGTCAGGTGGTTGGACTGGATGATTGTTGCAGGAAGCTTTCAACTGGAATAGTCTAGTCTATTAAGTCATGGAAAATACATTTATTTTTTTGTCCCTGAAATTAAACTTGAGATTTATAAGAATTTGAAAAAGGTCTGAAATCATTTTATAAAGTGCAGGTGTGATGAACATTAATTTTTATTAAGTATATTGCTTTTAAGAAATTTTCTGTAAGAAAATGCAGATGTTAAGGCTATTTGAGGATCTAGTACAATAGAAAATACCTTAATGGTTCAATATCTTTTTTTCTCTTTCCATTTGTGAATTCTAGCCAGGAAAAATTCAGCTGCCTTCCCTTCCCATGAGCTTAAATTTCTGCTGTCAGTTTCCATTTGCCAGGCTCGTTGTTTCCTACCCAGGCTCCTTTTGTCCCTTCCCTGCAGGATTAACGTGTGTGTTGGCCAGAGAATCATCGCCCTTCCCCACGACAACCGGCAGGTTCGATTGTTCGACATGTCAGGGGTGCGGCTGGCACGGCTCCCTCGCAGCAACAGACAGGTACCTGCAGAGCTGCACCTTCAGTGTGTCTGTCCTTCCTCATGCAAGCTTCAAAGAGGCATTTGGTCTCTCTAGCTTAAATGCTGAACGGCACTAGTCTAAATAAATATGCCATTAGTTATTAAAAATAACCAACATGCCAATATGAAACATTTTAAACGTTTTTATTTGAGTTGGAAATGGTGTTTCAAGTGATTGTCATCATGATTTTTCTCCTTACTAAAGTAAATCACTGCCTTCTCTAAAAAATAGAAAAAAGGTGTAAGAGCATTTCAGTTGGGTTTTAATGTCTTGATGTGAATTGTGTCAGAAAAATGGCTCACTATGAGGTTTAATAGTGATTTTCTCGTCGTGGGATGTTTTGTTGTTAATTATGTAGTGTTTAATTGGTTTATATATTCCAAGTGGATGGGGCTCCGAGTAACCTGGTGTAGTGGCAACTACCCCTGCCTGTGGCAGGAAGATTGGAACCAGATGATCGTTAAGGTCCCTTCCAACCCAAACCCATTCTGTGACTCTATGACATAGAACCACAAAGGGAAAAATTGAGGGTCAGTTTTGTGACCTCATCTCGTATGATTTGGTGGCAAACTTTATTTTTTTTCTTCTGTGCTTATTCACATAAATTCTCGATGCATCCTACTATGTAGTAAACCGTCCTTGCTGCAGACATCAAGTTTTGTGCATTTATGGCACTATTTGGCACGGCAGCCATCACTAATGGAGCAAATCAGAGTGATTAAGTGAAATTAATTGGATTATGTCACAAAAATAGGCTTTTTTGGGGGTTGATTCAGCAGTTCTTGATAGAATTTCAGAACGAGTTCTGAGACTTATTTAATCTCTTTCAGATTTTTTTTTTCTAATTTAGGTGGGTTTTTAGATTTATTGTAGTCATGTGGTTTTTTTTGGTGTGTGTGTGTATGTGTGCGTCTTTTTGTTTTAGTATTAGTTCCACTCAGGCTGACACTACAGAAATCATGACTGTATATTTTTTTTTAAACCTGAATGTTGATCAGAACCCTATTTTGGACATTTTTATTACTATTGAACTATTTTCGTCAGTACGACCTTTTTCCTGCTGCAGTATTATCCCTCCTTAATTATGATCGATATGGACATTTAGTCTTGCAGCAAGTTGCCGGCAAGTAGTTCCCTATTTTAAGACTGCTTTTATAAATAAAAATGCTAAAATCAAAATTTGATTTGCTTTTATAAAGAAAATGTAACTACAGTAATTTCACAATTATAAGCCGCACCTGATTATAAGCCGCACATCCGGGTAGACCACGGGATTTGTCCACATATAGGCTGCACCTGAACGTAAGCCGCATTTTATGTTTTTTTTTTTAAGCGAGGATCCATGTGCGACAAAGCAACGAGTTAGTAACAGAATCGCGCCAGCACGGGGTTTGGTGTCAGGTGCTCAAGTTGCAAACAGTTTTCATAGACCAGCAAAGCCTTTAAAGGCAGCCCCAGGCGCCCTCCCCGGCCAGCTCTCACTTCCGGGTTGACATTTCACTGGGATTTGTCCATAAATAAGCCGCACCTGAATATAAGCCGCACCACTGGGTAGGCTGGATTCTTCAATGAAAAAGGTGCGGCTTATAATCGTGAAATTACTGTACATAGCTAACAGACCTTAGAAAACTCAAAAGTTTTGATGCACCTTTTTGTGTGCATTTGTCCTTATGGATGCAGTGCTGGTGCTAAGGAGTCACATCATTATGAAGACTTTTACCTTGCAAATGCAGGTTATAATGACCTTTAGGATTCTCAAGGGCAGTTTGCAAAGAGTAGGCTGAGCATTGGCAGGGTTGCACTTTGAGTCCCAAATCCATGTCAGTAATGGTGCTGTCTCCTGTGCTGTGCAGGGCCACAGGAGGATGGTTTGCTGCTGCGCCTGGTGCGAGGACCATCCCATCTGCAACCTCTTCACGTGTGGGTTTGACCGTCAGGCCATCGGCTGGAACATCAACATCCCTGCTTTGCTACAGGAGAAGTGAAAGGCTCAGAGAGTTTCTGCATTTGTGTCGCCGTGGACTTCTACACCTGGGCAGACTTTTCTGAACACTGGTCTGCTGTCAACGTAAAAGCTCTTCCGTGAGGGGAGACTTGAGCAAATGTTGTTCTTGTTACCACATTGTGCACAGTTTGCATGGGTTGTACAAAGAAATGTGATTTTTTTAAAAATTAATTTGTCTTGTGTATGAACTTTTATATTTTGGCATCCACTGGTCAATATTTTCACTGTTGCGTAGAGCACATAAATGTCCATAAGTTATTTAGCATTTAATAGTTACACAGTAGGGCATTACATTTGTGACATAAATGTGAAAATTATGTAATTACTCTAGAGTGTGTATACAGTCTGTTACGTTTTTCCATGACTCTACATATCTGCCTTGTGTTAAAAGGAATCTGCAGGGCTAAAACTTTGAAATGAAGTGTGAATTTCACTAGTTGTATGATTGTAAACATTTTCCTGTTTGCATCTGATTTGAATCCTTTTTTTAGTGCTGCCGTATAGTGCAACTTTGACTCCATTTTTACTCCAGTTGCTAGAGAAATAGTAGATTTGAGAAGGAAAATGCAAGCAGCTTGTAGTGAGTGTAGACTGATAGGTTTATTTGTAATCCTTTTTGTACTTTTTATTTTGAAAAAAGAAAAAGATTCATTCTGCCCTTCTTATATAAAGTGATTCTGAAACTTCATCACATTTCATATTAGCAAAAATCCAGAATATTATGATTCTAATCACTGAAATCTAGTCAAGCAAATTCTGAAGCACTTTAGTTTATAGCTATTGTTATAAACCATTTATGAAAGTTTGACTTAACCAGTGAATGTGAGCTAACCTTTGTAAGAAGGATTAATTCCTTTTGGTGATCTACCCAGAAAGGAAATAGTTTATTTAGGGGTTGATGATTTTGTTTATGTATCTACAATGAGCTTACTTTTAATTGTGTTCACTTCCCGTATTTTTATTTTGAGCCAGCAATACAAAGTGAATGAGTACTACCTCAAAAAATAATATTGGTCAAGATGCATTGAATCTCTCTGTAGCCTAGAAAAAAGCACTTTTGGTCTCTGGCTGAAGTACCATCTCTGACAGGAGAGGCAAGACAATCATACTACATGTGATCCTTAAGGTAGTTAACACATAAAGCTAGTGGAGCAATACACCAAGTCAACATCATCGTCACCGTTCTGTTCTCAGCCAAGACAAGGGGCTGCAGTCGCTGTCCCGTTCCAAAAGGGGGTAATTAACATAGCTCTCCTTTCTTTCTCCCAAAGGATCTTACTCTGGTTTTGCTCCTCACTGGGTTTAGCTGTTTTTGCACTGGCAGTGGTGTGTTACTCTGCAGCTGCTGCTATCAGTAAATGCAGGTGGCAGCTGGTGTCTTGGAAAGAATGGAAAGGTTGCTTCAGAGAGACACTTGTTTTTTTGCTAAAGGGAGATGCTGCCCCTGGCTGTCAAACATATCACAGTATAAGATGAAGGGTGAGGGTAAGGAAGGGTGCACTCAGACAGTGGGAATCATGGTGGGTTGGCAGAAGTATTAGGAGCTTTTTATCTCATCATCATGATTCTGTGCAATTATAGCTGTGCTCATCACTGTCATCACTGTTTATAATGACATTAAGACGTGTTAGTTGGTTTTCCTATTAACTAACATTTATGTGGCATGGGAGTACATGGGATGGGATGGGATCATGAATGCATTAGTGAGGAACAGAAGGAAAACAGGGGTCCTGAGCACAGTTTTGGACTGTAACATTAAGGAGAATTGAAATATTTAATGGAGACTATATGTAGTGTCTTTATAGTACACATCATCAGAGTAGTTTGATCCCTTGTTTTTTTCTTTTGTGGGATTTGGGATTTTTTCTTGAGATACAGGATGGACAGCTGTGCTGAAGTAATCTTAAATACTAAAACTAGTGAGGTTGCAGAAAGCAGCTGCAGAGTTTTAAGACTTCTGGTGGTAAGAGTTAAACGATGGTGACACTGTTTATTTTCACTCATTTTTTTCCTCCTGGGTTTTTTACTCTGGGTTAAAGTCATTTTATGCTGAGTTACTGGTTTTATTCCTTAAGAAAACAAGACTCGCTTTCTTTTAGTTGGTAAGAGAGAGAACTTTACAAAGGTTTATGCTGTTTATGAAAAAAGAGAAAAATGTCTGGCCAGTACAAGCGGTTTCTCCAGCATGGCCTGCATGTAGGATCTGGAGCAATGGCTCTCCTTTATTACCTGAGGCAGAGAAGAGGGTCACTGGTTTTGGTCCTGCTAAACTAAAGTGTCTAAGCTTCTCTCATACATATGTAATACAGAACCACTGGACTCTATGCAGTTAAATCATCATTGCTGCAAACTTTTTATATCACCAGAGGGACCATCCTCTGGCACCAGGAATGGGTGATTGCGTGGTTTTATTTTGAAAAGAATAACCAAACAAGGTGCTAGAGCCACGTTCTTAGGAGCAGGCTAATACTTAAATCAGCTGAACACTGAACTATCACTTAGTTTAGTTTTCTCTACTGTACTGATGGGTAAGCCAAACTGCCATCCCCTTGAAGCAAAACATGAGCAGGGGTAGTGAATAATACTACATTGACTAAATATGTGGAAAACATTTCACAGCTCTAAATGTTCTAAAGAGTGTTTTTTCAGCACTGAACAATGTCCAGCGTTTCATTAAATGGAGGAGAGTTGCAGTTACACTTTCAGTATTGTGCGGAATTTCACAGAAAACTCATCACCAGGCAAAACCAAGCTTCTGTGTCTTTCTCTCAAGCAATGCACATCAGTTTTCACAAAGTTTGTGTATACTTTACAATCAGAAAGATCTGGAATGAAACATCTTATTTGCTGCCTAAATTTGTGAAAACTACCTTTTGGGGAAAAGAATTTATAAGTTATGTGGAACCACTTTTTATTATTCTACTAATATCTTTTTAGATGTAAAATGTTTTTCTTCATTACAATTCAAAATGCATTAAAACATTCAACATTTTTTTTTTTTGCAATTTGCTGTTCTTCTGTGTTGCATTAAGGTTGCTGTTGATATCAGTTTTTCAATTTTTTGTAGTCAAAGGATCTTCCTATCCACTTTGCACTCTCTGCTAGTCAAAAAGTTTGTTTCTGAGGCATTGATGAGCAGACTTTGGAAGAGAAGGCCAATTCTGTTTATTACAGTAGATCTTCTGTAGCACTTAATGGTCACACTGCCAGTAAAGTATCTAGACTGAAAGGGTGTTCAGGATTGCATTTGTACTGTCTTCTATTCTGTTTGGAAAAAAAGTTGTAATTGCATCTTGTTATGCAGATTATGCAAAAGTTTCCATGTATGACTTTTCACCCCACTTTGCAAACAGACATTTTAAAATGAAATTTAAACAAGTTTTTTTTATGTTTAGAGTACAGTGAAAGTATTGCAAAATTACAGTAATTTCACAATTATGAGCCACACCTGACTATAAGCTGCACATCCAGGTAGCCAGGTAGACCACGGGATTTGTCC
>VRYO01002734.1:10527921-10743121 GCA_009812075.1 Sialia sialis
CTCAGTTTTTCTGTAGGTTAAAGGTTGGTTACTTGTGGCACCCACGCTCAAGACAAAGCTGTGTAGTGTTGGAGTAAAATCCAAAGCACTTGGTGTTGTAGAAAGCCTTGGTTTCAGAAGCCAAGGCAGAGTCTTGGGTGGTATCTGAGTGCACCTTATCCTCCTTCAATGTGCTTTAGGATCCCTCTTTGCCACATTTGGAATTAATCAGAGTTGCTGGTGATATGAACCAAAAATAAGAGCCTGGAGTTCCAAGGTAGCACAACTGACACAAGGCTGGGTTGAGGTATAATGCCAAATCCTGGGCTTCACTTGATTTTAGCTGAGGGCTTCCAAATCAGGCCATACTGCTAACTGACAAACTTAGAATTTCTAGTATTATTTTAAACCTGTGAGTAAGTATCATGTACAGCTAGTGGTTTCAGGAGTATGTCTATGTTTAAACCTGAAGATGAGCTGCAGAAGAACCACTCTGTCATGCACCATGGTTTGCTCTTTAGACCGGTATAGAAATTTTATTTAATGCTCTGTTGAGACCTGAGTATGTCACTGAAAAATTACCCAGCCTTGTGATATTTTATTTTTAAGGAGTGTTGTTACCTTTTCTAATTCCCACAGGTCAGAGTTTTCTGAACATAAGTAATTTGCAGGAGCTTACAGAGGAAATCCTGTTTAATTCAGGCTATAAATCCTGGTCAAAACATACCATTAACTGGGAGAGGTGTTATACTGGAGCAATGTGGGATTTTGTAGCTGTGCTGCTTGTCAATGTCCTCCAAGTGAGAGTGTTCAGTACTACCCATGAGGGGCTGTTTCTCAGAGGTGTAGGGTTGATACTGATGAGCATTTGCAGCCTTGAACCCAAGTTCCTGAATTGGCAGCTTGGATGTCTCATACAGGTTTGGGGAATTCCTGGCATGGTTCAGCATGCTATGTAGAAGTTGGAATTCAAGCATTCAGACTTACTCTAGGAGAATGAAAATGGTGCAAAGTGTCAGTGGTGGCATGAAAAATAGAAGAGTGTTAATGTAGAAAAAAGTTCTGCCTCTGCCTTGAATTGTTTTGAAAATGGAAGCTTCAGCCCAGCTGGTGACTGCTGTGTAGTGGAATGACACCACTGCATGTTAATTGTATTTCTTTACTCAAAGCTTAATTTCCATTTGTTGGAAACTATACAGTTCTGCCTCCCACTAAAACTTGTCATTTGTTTGAGTTTAACATTAATTTTGTGTGGCTCCTCTTCCACTTGTATTTGTGATCTTTCTCTTCTCCCTAGTGCAGAACAAATTTAGTTATGTCTTTGTTTCAAAGCCCTGTACCAATGAATCAAGTCCTGTGCTGGAGAGAACTGATTGATCTCAATGTGCACTTTTTCATCTTCATGATTTATTTTAATTGTTCAGGTGAAAATTTTTATTAATGGAAGTTGCTTGAAGGCTGTATGCATTAATGGTCTGGGGCTAGTAAACACTGAATCAAGTCTGTGCACCTTAACTGATGAGAGAAAATAGACTTGCAGTGATGTTGTAGGTGACTTAAGGCTTTGGAAAGAGCTTACAGTGATTTCAAGTGCTGCAGAAGGGTTGGAGCTTCTGTGTTGTATGCAAGAGTGGTGACCCAGCATTTGAGAAGGAATTAAGATCATTTGAGAAACACAGAGACACATCTGTGGTGGAAGCATTTGGACTGCAGATGAGGAACACAGAGGAAGAATAATGAAGGAGGATGAGAAACTGGAATAAAATTGGGACAGTTGAGGGAGGCAGGCAGAAAGAAAATGCAAAGTGGTTCAGAGGAGTGCATGTGTAAAAGATGGAATTTATTGCTCAGTTGGGGATAAACTGCTGGGCAGTCAGTGTCGAGTGAATGCCCCTGACTTAGTGAGAAGGGAAAGCAGAGATGGGAGCAGGGCAGGGCCAGCCTGCAAAGGGAAAACAGAGGGACTGAGCTCAGTGGGAAGTATGGATATTGGGATTTGCTTATGGCTAGAGCCTAGAATGGAAAGAACTGGAAGTTAAGATTCCTTTGTGTTTTTTACATCAATCTTGGTTTCTATGTCCTTGGTTTTGGGGGAAAAGCTTATTACATATATGGAGACAAATTTAACTGCATATATTGAACTTTCTGTTTCAAGTGTTGCAATGGTACAGGCATCACTCAAGAGCTGATGCATTCCTAGGATTACAAATTACAAGGATTTTTAATCTTAGCAGAGAAATGCAGATGTTTCATACCAGCTCCAGGTACGGCAGCAGGGCATGTGGCTAATTAGGAGTCACTCCTGGACTGGAAATTTCTTGAGGGAATAGTTGATTTGGAAGAAGGAGATAGGTTTTGCACAATCCCTTTGAGAATATTTTGCCAGATCAGAAAGAATCTGAGTGGTTTTGGTTGAAAGGGACCTTTAAAGGCCACCTGTCCAACCACTCTGCAATGAGCAGGGACATCTCCAACTAGATCAGGTTGCTCAGAGCCCTGTCCAACCTGACCTTGAATGTTTCCAGAGATGGGGCACCCAACACCTCACTGGGCATCCTGTGCCTGTGGTGAAACATTTTACAAAAAGCTTCTTCCTTATATCTAGTCTAAATTGACTCTCTTTTAGTTAAGTTGACCCCTTGCCCTATCACAAAAAACTGTTGTAAAAATTTTATCTACAACTTCCTTAGAGGCCCCATTCAGGCACTGGAAGGTTCAGTATTTTAGACCTGAACAGTCTGAATTGACTAGGGAATCTCTCTAAGCCAAAATAGAGGCATCCAAACATATAGATTGTACCAGGGAGACACTGCTGCTTTTTCAGTGGTGCCTTAGTTGTGGGAAAGGCAGAACTGGCCTTTCCTTCCAATTTTCACATTGTTGATCTGTCAAATTTGACAGTCTTGTTCACATATCCAAGTAAAAATATATATAGATTTTTACCTCAGTGATCAAAATTCTGACTCCAGTTGGCCTCAATGATTTTGGTCAAAGTAAAAATCTTAAATACAGATAGGGTCAGTCTTACACAGAGGTGGCATTTTGACAGAAAGGAAAACAAATAACTGGCTGACCTCATCAAATGAATGTCATACACTTAAGTGGGTTTAGCATTTAATAATTTTAATGAATTTTCCTCCTTAATATGATTAATTTGGATAAAGGCAGAAGTCTCAATTTTGTTAGCTTTTTTAAAACTAAATCTAAATCTTTGCTATGTCACTTGTACAGACACAAACCAAACCTGAGTATTTTGTGGAGCAGTGTACGTCCTCTGAGGCTGTGATGTCTGAGCATCTAGAAAGGTGAGTAATCCTACCGATAAGAAAGAGTAAAATCTGACACACCACACAACAAACACCACTGAAATCAAGTTGATGTATGATAAAAACTTGAAGCACAGGATTAAGTGTTAGAAGGGAGAGCCATGAAGGAAAGGCAAAACTTTTCAGCGGTACTTTAAAGGGTAGAGGGCATAGTGATGATATCATTATTAATTAAGATTGTTTTTCAGCGTGGGTAATTGCAGGACATGTTGTTTTGGCCTCTTGTGTTTTATGAAGCTTGTGAAAACTCTCTGCCAGAAGGCTGTCAGAATGTTGGATGCTGTTGTTGAGTGGTGCCACCTTCAAAGGTGCTGAGCTCCCATCAGCGTTCTGCGCAGTCTGGCGGGTGGCTGCTAGCTCGGAAAATCAGATTCATGAGCCTAAATATGGATCTAGAAACTTCATTTTAGGTGCCTGTTTTTGAAAATGATACCTTAATTTTGTATATATTTTATATTGCTGCTGAATTAATGAACTGAAAAGTTCTTGGCCACAGATGCATGGTTTACTGAAATATAAGGAAAGCAGAGAGATCATTTTCCCTCCCAAATTATATAAGGCTACTTAGAGTTTACTGTTGGGAAACTGAAGCTACATTGCATCAGTTCCAGATATAAGTACTTACTGCTCAGTGAATAAACACTTTCTTTCAAATGCTCACTTTTTATCTTGCAAAAATCTTACCCGAGCAGATATCATAGCATGAGCTTTCCATAGTAAACGGAAGGATTAGCTGATTATAAATGTGTATATATACATATCTATATATATAGATATATATATAGATATATGTAGATATATAAAAAGCCCAGACATTTCTCCCATTACCAGCAAAACTGAGGAAGTCAAACCTGACTATATGTGTGTGGCTCTGACCATCCAAATTGATGCTGTGTTTCTGTGAAAACATGATGTTTTGTTAGATCTCTCCTGTGCTTACTTGACGCTACTGGATGCTCATCTGCAGATGAGCTACCAAGGGGGATCTTAGATGTCCAGAAACAAGTGTAAAACCAGGAGGTAACAGAGGAGGTATAAACTTCTGTCTCCCAATGGTTTTTGGCCAGGAAATACAATTTCCTTGAACTAAGAAAATGCACAGCATTTACTTACTTTGGTGCATGCACAGGAGCCTGACCTTGACCTTGCATCTCAAATGGCATCAAATGAAACTTATTTTTTTATGCCAGCAACAGATGGAGCCACCTTTTAAACCCTGAATTTTTTCTTTGCTTTTTTTTCTTGCTCAGCTGCAGCATTTTCCTTATGTCTGTGCAAGTGTATGTTTGCAGTAGTATTTGTAATGATTTGATTTATTTTGTCAAACTAGTGATTTGCTTTTGGAAAACATTCTGGCAATGTCTTAAAAGAAGCAGGTATAAACAGATCAGCTGCGAACAGTGAATTAAAGGAAAGTTTACCAAAAGCCCATTAGAGCCATATCACTGTGGAGATTTAGTTGTGATCCATATAAAGCCAGCAGACACAAGAGAAACACAAGTATCAGCAGGCAAGACCATTCAAAATCCTGAAGTTTTGCTCTGCTGGAAAGAGATGCAGGCAGAGTTGCTTCTGGAGAATAAAGCAGTCAGAGAGTTCTGGGCAAAACCCTGCAAGCACAGCATCCCAAGGGCTCCTGCTCCACAAATGAACCTGTTAGACAGCAAGTGGGTGCTCACAGGCACACACAGATATTGGAGGCTTCTCCTCCACATTTTTCAGGCTTCTCAGAACTTTGCAAGTTCCCTCTTTCGCCTTCCAGCTCTTCACACAGCTCTTTGCACTGTGCCAGGCTGTGTGGGAACCATGGGGATAGAAGAAGGTGGAGATGAATAACAGGGGATTTGTGAAGAGAATTGCCAGGATGAGGCACTGGACAGAAATGTTTGCTTAGGAAGATATTGAGTGTCAGGTCAGGGTGGGCCTCCAAAAACTGAGAGAGGTGGGAGGAGGCAGCTGTAAAGGGCCTTTGCAGTAAAAACAATCTTGTGAGGTTGGGCAGACTTAAAAAAAAATAGAAACAACACTTGATGTTGCAGAGCTCTTAAAGATATGTTTGATATGGTCAGAGAGAATGTAATTTTCAGCTGTATCAACTGTGAGACTAAAGGAAGAGAGTTTGCAGGGGGTTGGGATGTGACCAGAACCTTCATTTTAGTTTGCTGAAGAGGGAAAGTTTGTGGATTCACTGATGGTGTAAAATCACATAAATAAAAAATGTTCAGAACTAAACTCTGAAATAAACGCAACATTCAAGAGCAAGGAAGAACTTAGGGAGAAGCAGCTCTGCTCTGCTTCAGTATCAGGTGAGCATTGGGAGAGATTGGGCAAATAGGAATTTGGGTAGCAGTAAAAGGTCTGGAGAGTCATCTTTGTGTCTGAGCTCAGCCTGGTGTTTGCAGAGAGGCTGATAACAGGTCCCTGTGGTTCTGCAGGTCCAGCATTCCCCAGGAGCTCTGTGGGAGTGTCAGGTCTGGGGTTGGTGGCAGTGGGTGGCTGTGCAGTGAACTGGGACAAGGACCCCCAGGAAGGGAACATCAGCTCGACCATGAAATCACAGGAAAGGGTGTGAGGGCGTGAAGGCAATGGGATTTAGTCACTGAAGTGAGTGAGGAAGTTGAGAAGATGAAAAAACTGACATAAGCCAGTGTCTATCAGAGCAAAAAGAGGAGTAGGAAAGGTGACATCATGGTTTTGTCACTTTTCTTTTGGAGGAGGTGATGTGATGCAGGGCAGTGAGCAGGAACACTGAGTCTTTGAGGACTTGGCTGAGGCTCTGGGACTGAGTTCAGCTGGACCCTGACTGGTGTCACAGGCTGAGAAATCAAGTTCATCTGAGTTTTAAAAAAAGACGACCTACTTCCCTGAACCCCTTTTTAGATTTGCCTTATAGCTGAAGTTTTAGAAAGACTGGAATAATATCTTCCTTACCAGAGAGTATCAGTTTGTATTGCTGAATACAAACAAGATCAGTACAGTACAATACAAGGTATTGTACAATGCTGAATACAATGCAAGGTCAGTATCCAGTAACCTCTCTGTGCATGAGTTCCCCCCAGCATGATCCTGTGTTTGCAGCAGTGCTGTGCATTGCCCAAGTGCTCCAGGAACACAGTGTTTAGTATTACACATATATCAGCATCCTGTTTTTGGGCTCTTAAGTGTCCAAATGGACTCTGCTTCTTCCACACCCCATCCTCCATGCCATGCTGTTGGCCTCAACAAGCTTTCAGCAATCAAGTGTTTGCAAGAGTCTCATCTGCTTGTTTGGCATTTTACCTTGAACCACCCACCACTGCCTTTGAAACATCACTTATTTCTGCTCTCCCACTTGAGAGCCACAGCCACTGGGATGTCCCTTTCCACTGTTCTCTCTGCCTCCTGAAAAAGGTTTTTTCCTTGCTGTATTCAGCATCTTCTTGTCTCAAAGTGACTTGAGGGGGCAGAGAAAGGTAAAGCCTAATGCACAAACAAAGATTTTTCCTTGTCAGGCTTTTTTTCCTAAGCAGCTTCTGTGATGCCACAACCAAGCTGCTCAGTCAATAGCATTTATATTTGTTTTCCCATACTGAAGGCCAAAGATTAATTTATCTGGATGTCCATTCCACCTTGCAACACAGCCTTGTGTTATACTTGATAACACGCAGACCTATTTAATGCAGCTTAATTTGATTGTGATCTTTAGTTAATATCCTTTTGATTTTTCCCTCTACCCTGTGTTCCTGAAATTTACAAATATAAAATCATAGAAGAAATGGTATCTGACTTCTGATCCACTTTGTTAATAAGCTGATTACAAGTATTTAAAGTTATCTTCTCTTCTCCAGATGCAACAGAACAAATGACCTCTAAACACCATTAGTCTTGCCAACAAGTTTCAGAGCTCTTGCTGGAAATAAACAATGTCAAATTGCAGATGGAGACCTTGATCCTGCAAGTTGAACGATTATGCAATTCCAGCTGAGCTCAGTGGAGCCCCATCAAGGCACAGATTTTCGGTCCTGTAGTTCCATCAAATGTGCAAGCTTTGACTTGGAGAAACTGCCAATAATGTGGGAAATTTACAGGAAATATTTGGTATTATGATTTTTCTGTGAGTACCCTGGGTAGGTTGTCCCCTCTGCTGGGGTTAGAGGCAGCATAGCCCAGTGCTCAGCCCAAGGATAAAAAAGATGCTGCTGTTGTCCTTGCTTGCCTCCTCCCTCTGTTCCCTCATACCTTTATCCTTATTTTTTTTTTCACATCTTGAGTTTTTGCACAGGATCAGCCCCATTGTGCATTTGGGTGATTGCTGGTGAGCAGCAGCTTCCTGTGCAGGCACTTTGCCTCTGTGGGAGCAGGGCTGTGGTTATCTGTGCTTCCCATGGTGCAGGGAAGAGTGGGATCCCTCCTGGAGGTGACCCCCAGTAGTCAGTGCAGATGTGGGTCAGACCACATCTGGGGACATGGGACATGAAGACCTGGTTGGCATCCTCCTCTGAGGACCTCTGGAGTCACAGTGAGAAGATGAATGAGAGTGGAGAGGTTTTAGCACCAAGTGCTGGGAGGGAAGGGAAGGACCTCCAGTGCTTTTTAGCTCCACAAGTTATGAGTGAATTGCCAGGCTTGTAGGTGAGCTCTGGCTATCAGGGAGCTGCAGGCACTGGGACAATGCTGTGTGGTTGCTGAGTGATTGCCCCTTGCAAATGTGCTGGGAATAACTCTTGTCCAAGGGCTTTCCACAGCAAATGTATCTCTCCTCCAGGGCTGCACCATTTTTCCCTGTAAGGGAGCCCCCTTCATCTCGAGAACTGATTTTAATTTTATACTGATGCTCCTCTTAACAACAACATCTTTGCATGAGGCATCTGAGAGCAGAGACAGATTCTTTTACTTATTTGGAAAGAAAAGAAATCTTTTCTGCTGAATGGCTCTGCAGGGAAAAGGTGGACTTGCCTGCTTGTGTGGCTCCAGGCCCATTCAATGTAAAAATTCAGGAGTCAACATACACTTACAAGATATTAAATGAGGAAATCTCTGACACTGCCCCAAGAGCTCCATAATTCAACAAGTAATATGACAGAATTAATTCTTAATTTTTGTTGTTTATGTTCTGTTTCTTTCCCATTTAACTGATTTTCAAAGTATAAATCAGCACCAAGATCTAAAATTTGTGGCAAGAATGAAAGAAATGTTCTGGCTGTTTAAGGACAGCAGGTACAGGTTGGATTTGTGCCAGAATATGGTGTTTGTCAGGGAGTGCCAAACTATTTCTCCTACCCGTGTCAAAGACTTGCTGAGAAACCACTGGGTGGGCACATTTGGCACCTCCACCTGCGCCACCCACCCACCCTTCCTGGAGCCTCTGTCTTAGGGCTGGGGAGAACAATTTCAGTGTTCACATGATGTGAGCTCTCATCTCGCAGCTCTGCACGAGTTCTGCTTTACTGATAATGACCTGCCTTTATTTTCTTATTTTTCTGTCAGAAATTTCGTATTATGTGTGTACACCAAAAGCTCTCCCTGAACGAGCAGAGCTGCTGGCCCCAGGTGTTTCCCAGGGAGGAAGGTTTGGACACATGGGATGTGTTGTTGGGAATAAATGCCAGCAGAGGGCACACCAAGACATGCAGACAGGAAAAAAATAAAATTAGGTCTGCTCGTTTTGTCTGAGGAGTTAAGCAAAACTCTGCTGGTTCATAATTCATGTGCCTGTAGGACATTGTAAAGGAATATAATTGATCTTTTAGGGGAGTGGTGGTATTTTGCTTTGCAAAAGCAATCAGCAAAATATCTTAAAACATCTATGAATGTAACATGATTTCAGATGTGCTGATGGAAAGGAAAGAGCCTCCCTTCCCCTGGCTCACCTGGTCCCCTTCCATTAACCTTTCCCCCACCACATTTAGAGGCAATAGTGCTAGCACATTTTGCTGCTTTTAAGGCCCAAAAGTGCTTTTGATTTTTAATAATTACCTCTCTCTTATTTTGCTATCATTTTAATTGGCTTGCTTCTGTTGCATTTCAGGGCTAGATTTATACTGCTTTGTGGTGGGCATTGTTTTCCAGCTCAGTGTGCTTGTCTGGGTGGGATTGTGCATATAGAAATCACCCAGATGTGAATCTTCCTGGGAGACAGAACATCCTTGTTTTTCCAACAGCAGATGCTAGCAGCTATCTAGCACCAATATACAACAACCTGCAAAGGCAGTACTGATGGCATCCATTGATATTCTGCCTTAATGACCCCATGGGAAGCCATTGAGTCCAGGCTGTCCCCTGCCCCCCTGTCCAGGGTCTCTAGGCTGCTCTTTGCTGGTGATGGGGGTGGGGATGGGACCAGGGGCAGGTGGAAAGAGCAGCTAAAGTGACTCCATCCCCCACATCAGCTCAGGTGCAAGGCAGCAGAGGAGGGTGGGGAGAGAATAAAAAGCTTGTAGCACTTAAAAAAGAAAACTGTAAGCTTATTCTCTCAAGCTTCTAAAGGTAATAAAGTATTTTAGCTAATCAGGTAAACTGTTTACCAAAGTCTCCTGCACTTTTGGTGCTCATAGATTAGGAGCACTACTCTAATTTTGGAGTCACCAAAATACGGT
This sequence comes from Sialia sialis, assembly GCA_009812075.1. Lineage (NCBI taxonomy): Eukaryota > Metazoa > Chordata > Aves > Passeriformes > Turdidae > Sialia > Sialia sialis. The sequence continues at coordinate 10,537,802 of VRYO01002734.1, forward strand.
TTATTTGGCAGGTGGGTACAGGGAGGTTGGTTCTTGCTTGCACCAAGCTGCCACCAGCCTGGAGGCACTGCATTGCTGCAGACCCTGGGAAGGGTCAGACCTGGAGCTCCTGCTCAGTCCCTGCTCACCAGGGGTGGGTCATGGTGGCAGTGCCAGCCCTGCCTGACAAAACCACCAACAATCCCTACCAGAGTGCACAGGTGGTGCTTGCACCTACCCTGAGTTGCCAAAATGCAGGAAGCCTGACCCAGCAGTGCAGGGCCAGGGGCAGCACTGGCCCCATGCCAGCTCCCCTCTCTGGTGGGGTGGGGCTCACTGAGGACTTTCCTAAGGGCACTCCTCTCCCAGGGAGAAACAATCATGTAAAAAACTCAAATTCTCTCAAGAGAGTGAGATCCCTCCAGCAGAAAAGCCAGGTGTGCTCAGATGGATACCTGGAGTCAGCTGGATGCAGCTGGCACAGTTCCAAAGTTCCTTTTGGGGTGTGGTAACCCCAAAACTTGTGCTGGCTCTTTTTGGCTGCCACGAGCTTGAATTGAGCACTTCAGTGCAGGAACTAAATAGGTAAAGCATCCTGTCTGTAGCATATACCCAAGCATGGTGGTGATACAATATACACAGCAGTATCTGACACAGTTTTTCAGGGTTTTTTTTAATTGTCAGGAGAGTGGTTATTTGCACAAGCCCTCAGGTGAAAGTGGCTCCAAGGTGTTTGTCATTATTCATTTAGGATATCCTTCAAGACCAGTGTAAAGTCTTTGTCTTTTTAGGTAACATTTCTTTGAGAAATACTTTGCCACCCCAAACTACTTGTTGTGGTTAAGGCTGACCAACATAGTTTGCAAATACATCAAGTAATTTCTACCCCTGGAAAGTTGCACTGCTTTGAAGTAACATAATTTTTCAAAGTAATTAAGCAGATTTTGATTCTTTTACCTAAGCAGCAAAAAGATTCTCAAATAAAACAAGTTGGACCAAACATGTCAACCAAACCATCTTTTTCAAATCAGTCAAAAATTTTATTTTTCCTTTCAGAAAGGAAGCAACCTGACAGTTATATCTGGATAGTTCAAACTGTCTGTAAAAGCAATGCATAGGTGAAAGGCATCATGCACTTTATGAGGAGATTTCTTCAGGCACAGTAATATTTCCAATAATTCCTTTGGTGTCTGATCAATCTCCCAATATAAGCCTTCTGCTGAATTACAAGTACAAAAAAAATCATCCAAAAGCTTGCTTTGTTTGGCCAAAATGTGTATAAACTCTACCAGAGAACTGGTGGAGCAATAAATAAACATGTTTAACACCTAAGGCACTGGTACCCTCTGCGGACTCCAAGAGTTCATTAAACCTTGCCCTGTAAACTTATGGACCAATTTTGTCTCATGCTGTCTGCTCTGCCAAGTTCTTGCTCTGTAATTCCCTAAACAGGATAAACTCCCAACCATTCAGCCAGCAGCAAGCAGAGCAGCAGCTGAGTGTGCCCAGCAGCTCCCTCCATCTCTGCTGTGCCTGCAGCTTGCTCTGATCCCTGCTTTACAGCATCGCTGCAATCAAGGGAGCAGTGGGGAGCAGCCTGTGCTGCTGACTTTGCCCTCCTGCCTGGCTGTCCTGGTTTGGAGGACAGGTGTCTGCTAAGAAAGGCAGGAGCCTTTCTTTGAAATGGAGAATGTAAACCCCCTCCCTCCAAATTATTATAATTTTGAAATTAAGGGGCTCTCAGGCAAAGATATGGGAATTAGGAATAACAGTTCTTTACTAGGGAAATTAAAATAGAAATACAGTACTACAAAGAACAAACCTAAAACTCTGACAGAGTCAGAATACAACCTGACACCCCATCAGTTGGGGTGCTGGAAGCAGTACAACTAAATGGTGGCTGCATCCTCCTGTAGTGACAGATGTGGTTCAGTTGAAGCAGTGCTCCTGTAGAAAAGTGCAATTTCCCTCCAAAGGTTCAGTGATAATGTGGACAAGTCCAGTTTTTCTCTGGAGTCCAGTGGAAAAAAGGGCTCCCTTGGTGTCCCAAAATCTCAGTTTTTATCTTGGTAGGAAAAGCTTGGCTCTTCCCCCTGGCTAGAGCAACTTCCAATGGGATGAAGTAATGGGACTGAATGGCCCATTAGCAGAAGATATCTCCCCGGAGGAAGGATGGGTTGTGGAAAGATAAAGAACACTGCCCCACCTGGTTTCAATGGACGGCCCATTAGCAGAATATCTCCCACAGAGATAAGGATCACTGACCCACCTGGTCTCAACAGATGGTGACAGAATAGATACTTTTGGTCACATCCTGTATTGCAACCCAAGACACTGGCACTCTCCTGCCAGGCCATCCCTGCTGACAAGATGCTTCTGCTCTGGGCTGGGCAACTGGGATCTGCCTTGGAATGCTAGCACATGCTGGTGAGGGGCTGTGCCTGTGCTAACAGAAATTCCATCTCATCTCTCTCCCTCCAAAAAGGAGATGTGACAGCAATAGGTGCCTACACCCAGTTTTCACCATGCGTGTGGCTTGTGGACGGTAAATGCCACAGGGGATGAATTCCCATGTACACTCCAGAGATGTGTGTGCAGTTTTAAGCTGGCATGTTGCTCCCAATAACTGAGGAAGGGAGGGCTTTATGAAACGTTCGCAAAGTAACAATGTTTCATTAAAAAACCTGCTGTATTGTTATGTCAATTCAGAAGTGTAGCAGGCTGCTGTGGCTTTTCCAACATAAGAGAAAAGTTGAAGAAGCAAAGTATCAACCTATAATTGTTTCCTTTTTTTCTTTCTCTCTTTTTTTTTTTTTTTGTATCCTTCATGTACTTTTCTTTGCGAACTGGATCTTTCTATATCAGAACTTAATCCCAGACTAAGTGGAAGCCACTACATGCTATTAACCTAAGATATCTCATATTCTTTACAGATCTCTGAAAACAGGTCTTAGAAATGGAAATACAATTATTAGGCCTATTTTATGCACCTAGAGCTGGCAAATCATGCAAGATCCTAGAAAGAGAAAATGCAACTTAGCAGTCACTTGTGAATAGCTTTAAAGCCTGGCTGGTTCCCAAGGGGGATGTATGTGGGGCTGTTCTGGAATGCAGCCTCCATTCCTGCCTCCTGGACACCAGGTGGGTGAGGGTTTAAACAGAGACACCTTGTGCTAGAAAGGCCTGAGCTGAGCAGGACCCAGCCATTGCTCTTTCATCTTCAGGCAGAGAAGAGGGGATGGATAATACTTTGTGCTGAGGGTGAGCAATAATTTGATGTTTTGTTTTACAAGGATGATGCTGTTTGAAACAGTCCAACTTTGCTGCTGGGTGTAGGGAACCAGACAGTACTGTCAGGGCTGTAAGAAAATGTAGAAGTATTTGTGTTTGTCACTAGGTGGGAATGGAGCACTTGACTGTGCTCTGGATGTTGTGCACTGTTCAGAATTCTGCAGTAGTTACTTTTGAGCTGGCACACGTTTCCATTACATTTCAAATAGCTGGAGTAAATATATATACAGTTCAGTAAATGGTTAATAGAAATGATGTTCTACAGAAAAAGAATGATAACAAGTTCAGTAATTATGACTGACAAACTGCATGGGCACAGCAGAATTGTAGTCATGAATTTTACTTTTGATTGATACCAAGAACAGACGGTTGTTAGAAATTAATAATAATAGCACTGAAATATGCATCATCCCAAGCAGTAATACAACTTTGTGTACTTGTGTGTCAAATTTGTCTGTCTTGAAGTATGTAATTATTAAAGAAATATAAACTTTGATCTGCAGAGATCAAGTGTGAATATTTGGTATATTTTGAAAAAGTGTGCAGCAATCTCTTTCAAATGGAACACCTTTTGTAGCTAAATTAATAAATACAAATGAATTATTTTTTCAAATAATTTCTCCAAAATTTTCTTTCCCCAATTTTTAAGTCTCCAAATTTCTGGTGCAACCTCTCATACAGGAGACCCTCTCAGAACACAGATCTAAACCATGATGAAGGTCACACCATGGCTTTTCCATGTGTGCTGCCACCACAGCTCTGCCCACCCCATGGCCATCACCACAAGGAGACAGGATCTGCCTGAGCTTCCCCTGTAATGGATCTCAAGCAAGTGGTTACATGGGGAAAGGTGTAGATCATTGCTCCTGAAAGCTTTCTCTGGACAGGCAGGCTGTTGTCTGTCTCTAATTATTTCTGGTTTTGTGCCTTCTCCACTCCTGCCTTGAGTGAACTGGGCTGTTGCTTTCTTTCTCAGTCCCTTGCAGCCCAAGCCCCATTCCCACAAGGAGTTTCCACCCCAGTGTCAATGAGCAGGTGGTGTGATTTTTTGGCCCAGCACATTTTGGAACTGATTTTGTACTGAGTCTTTTTTTAAAAGCTCTTTTGGAGAAGTTGCTGCTGCTAATTAATCTTGTGGAGGGCCAAGCTCACTCCTGGTCCTTAATGGTCAATAGCATTTGATCAATTTTGTACTAATTAGTGTTGGTCTTTGCTGGCTCAGAAAGGGTAACTTCTGTCTCAATCAGTACTGTTTTGGGGCTGTTTTAATCTCTTTTAGCACATTAGCACTGTTTTGTAGTGGGATATTTGATGGATGAATGTATGTTATCTATAACCTATTTTCTCCAAGCTCAGCCCAGAGAAGCAGTGTGTTCTACTCTCCCTCGGAATATTGCAGCATACCTTCATTTTCAGTCATAACCACATTTAGACATAGTGCTGCTGTTTTAAATTGGGGTAATGAAATCTTGACAAGTGGTTTGGACAAACACAACAAAGCAATAACAGAAGCTTTAATAAAATGAAAGGATTTCCAGGGAATACCTTCATTTCTTCCATCCTCCAATTTAATTCTTTTTGAGAATAATCAGACCATAACATAAGCCTAAATTCAAGAGATGAAGTTCAGCTGAAGAGGAAATAATGTCCATAAAATGTTTTCAAAGGTTGTTCATTTGTTTGAAATGGGTTCTGCGAGTCAGATTGATATGCCTTAAATACTTTATAAGCAAAAATACGTTGCACTTGAAGTACATTTTTATCTGGGGATCTCAGGGCATTTTACAGGAAGGAGGAAGAATAACCGATGTCACTGCCTGTTGCCAGCTAAGAGCAGAGTCTTTCAAGGCAGCTCCTCCATACCTGATTGCAGTGGGGATGAATTTGGGATGCTCATCCCATGACCTGGTGTATGCACCCAATGGACAAATCTGCCTTCCATGTCCTTCTTCCCCCTGTGAGCTCTCACTGCAGCTTGAATCCATGATAAGGGAAAAGCACAAAGGTCTTGTGGTGTGTTTTAGGGCATTTGGCTATGTCAGATTTGGACATTTGGAGAATCAGAGGTGTTACATCAAAATAACAACTGGCTTATTAAGGAAATCTCAGTCAGCGTGAGCTCCAGTTCAAAGTGACCTCCATGCAGGTCCAGAGAATCTCCAGATGCTCCCCTTCCTACCCTGCTGCATGGTGAATAAATAGCAACTGCTCTGCATCACCAGGGCCATGCTGTTGTCAAACCTCTGCTCTGAAGGCACGTGCTCCTCACCTGCCTTGCTCTCAGGTCATGGTAATCCCGGTGGAATCACAGGGACATGTCTGTGTCACTTTTATTCAGTAGGGTGGGTATGTGGTGTGACACCAGCACAAAACCTCAAAGATAACAACTTGTCCCACAGAGAACAAGTGCAGAGAAAAAAAATTCACCTTTCTCCTTCTGCTGGGAAATCTTGAGCATCAGTGGCACCCAAGGGAGTCCTGTCTGGGGAGGGACTGGGGGCACTGTGCACCACCTTTTAATGAGGGAAAGAACTGAGGATTATTCCACACTTCCTTCTGGCCATTGGCCCACAGGGTGCTGACAGATTTGGCTGAGATGGCCAGTTTTGATTCAGGCCCCAGGGAAGGACACTGCACTCCCAGGAGAGAGATGAGACCCTTTGCTGGACATCTGTGTATCCCAGTTTCTCCTGGGCACGTAACTTTAGGCAGAGGCTTAACAAAAGCCAGCCAGGGATGATGAGACTGCGAGCTTCATTAGTACCTTTTGTGTTTCATTGGACAGTGGGGCAATTAACACAGGGCTCATTACACAAGGATTTTGATCATTTTCTCTGCTTATTCATCATAGTGTTTCCTCTGAGAATAGCAGAAACTCTGATTAAGTGCAGGAATAACTCATGTAGTTTCTTCTCTGAGATTTTGATCACCTTTTTGGGGTCTAATTGTTTTACAGCTTTCATTCCTGAGGTACTTATGGCAGATCTGCATAGAGCCCTACACATAAAGGGTGCTCCTCAGCTTCTGGCCGAGATTATTTTCTGCTTCCAACACAGACCAGTAGCTCTGCTTGGAAAAAACTCAAAGCTACAGCCTCAAGGTCAAGCAAGGTCTAATAAAACACTAAAAGATCCACAAAATAAATCAGAGTAAGCCCATGGGGATACCTGCTTTGGTCTTCATCCTTAAAATTAATGTAAAAACATTATAGCATGTCTTTATTAGACCAAGACTTCTCCAATTACCCCACTGTCTGTTATTGAAAACAGGATACAGTTGCCCTTAGAGAAGAGTGTAGGAACAGGAAAAGCAGGCTGTTATGTCTCTCAGCAATACTGTCCCAGTCTCCAGCAGCAGGATCTTCCTGAGATGTTTGCAATATCTTTATATCTCATAGTTTAGATGGAATTCTCCTACACTAATTTGTTCAGTACATGCATCATGTGAGGAGTAATCCACAGTCCTTTGTGAGAGGAATATGTAATATTCAATTCTACAAGGAACAATATGATGTTCTGCCCACAGTCCCAGCCTGCAGGCTGGGAGATCTGGGGCCCATTTCCATCCCTGTCACTGGGTGGGATTGTGTGGATCACTGCCCTGTCTGTCCTGGAGCTGCTGTTTGCCTTTGTTCCCATCTTCCTTGACCCTCAGTTTCCAAGCTTGACTGCAAATCTCATTCTTCAGAAGCTAGACCTGCTCTGCTGGAAATTTTGGACATGGAGGCATAGGCTGCCTTTGTCCAAAATGCCTAAGGAATACTCTAAATGCAACAAAGAGAGACACACCCAGAAGAGAAAAGGACATTAGATAGCTTTATTTTTTGGGCAACTAGCTCCTCTGGGCCTCTTTCCTGTGCCTATAAAATCCTCTCACTCTGATGTCAATAGATGCAGCTGCAAAACATCTGCCAATTGTCATACACTGCACAGGACTACGACTCTGCAGAGGGTGGTTTTGAAAATCTGAAGAGAAAAATTACACAGGAAAGTTGTAAATACTTTTCTATTGGAAAGTTGGCTTTTAAGATATAGATACTCTGTAGTATTTTAAAATCTGAGGAAATGCAAAGACTTTTATTTCCAAGTGGCAGGATAATATCAGAGACAAAATATGGTATTCATTAAAATATGAGGGATGAAACTTTGAGAGCATTTTCAACAGCTTTGACCAAAAATCAGTCTTGGGTTCCTAAGTCACTTAATCTTTACCTCTAATTCAAAGTATTGACAGCAGTTATTGTGTAGCTGAAGGTCTGCACTGAAGAGATATGGGTCATTCCTGCTAAAATCCATGCAATTATTGAAGTTTTCAAACATTCAGAATAAATTAAACGAGTAACTGCTGAATATTCACACAGAGAATCTTTTATTTTTTAGGAAACTGGAAATGCATTTTGCCCACTTTTTAATGAGTATGTTAACAAATCAGGTTTCCCATTATTTGATTCACATGGGCACTAATACTTTCTGCCTATGAAGCTGATGCAAAGAGGAATGCTGAGCCCATTCAGTTCAGGACTGGAAAGAAGCAAAGATTTAATTTCCTTTTCTTGCTCAGCACCAAGCTGATACAAAGGCCTCTCAGTGAGAAAAATAATTGTGCTCAGGGCTTGGCATACGGAGGCACAGGGTGTAGAGTGTGCAAACATCCCAGCTGGTGGGAGATGTTAATGCCTGGAGAGGATCCAGCTTTCCAGCCTTATCCCTGCTGAGAGCAGCTACCACCCTCCCTGCAGAGCTTTGCTTCCCCACTCTCCTGCACCTGGCTTGGACTGTGAGCAGAACCACAAAGTGCCACTTGCTGGGATGTCTGCTCTTGGCTCAGCGGGGAGGGACCAGCACTGTCCCTGGGGTGGCACCATCTCCTCAGCCCCACAGGAACAGGAGCAGCCTCCTGAGGGAGAGCCAGCACCCAGCTGTGCATGTTCAACAGCCCAGGCAAGTCCTAAAATGATGCCCTCTGCTCCAGGGCAGACCTCTGCTTGTGTCTGCCTGTGAGATCCCCCGTGTGTGCTGTGGAGACTCCTGGGAGCATCCAGATTCCGATGAACCAGCAGTTTCTAATTTGAAAAATGTTTCTTTCAGTGAGTGTTTTCTGGCTGGTGCTGCTGGAGTATTTTTATCTGTGCTAACAGTATCATATTGCTGGGAGGGGAAGCTCATTCCACCTAATTGTACTAAGCGTGTGGTGATGGAGATGGGAACCTAATTATCTTCATCAAATTGATTTCATTTTGGTTACCACATGGCTATTAGAGGAATGACAATAAATTTTGGTCTCTTTGATCAGGACTGGAGTTTAACCAACATTTCTAAAGTCATTAATGTGTTATGCCTCCCCCAGGCTAATGATTTGATTACCATGTAAATGTACTGAAGCCAAACACTTAGGCTATACATTATGGATGATGGATAGAAAGTTTTGAGAAAATACATGTTGTACTAAATACACAGGAAACACAGAGCATGTCAGATAGCTATTGGCAGGCAGGGAGAGACAGAGAACTGTAGAATCACAGAAGATCTCAAGTTGGAATGGTCCCACAAGGATCATGACATCCAGCTCCCTGCTACTTGCAAGGCTACCTAAAACTAAACCAAGTAAACCAACAAACTTACTAAATGAGTAAGAGCACCATCCAAAATATTCATGAAAAGCTGCACGGGTGCCTCTGCAACTTATCTCTTCTCATGACTAAATCCTTGCACTGCAGGGCTGTTGATCTCTCTGTGAGATTAGAGAAAGCTGTCTCAGCCCCTCAGGCCCATAGCAGTGCTGTTAGCAGATGGAGGAAGAAAGTACACCCAGAAGCTTTATTTTAGATCAGTCCTGAGCCCAGAGGTGTTGAGGAAGCATTGAGAGTCAAGTCCAGCTCCCAGCACCTTGGATGCCTCCCCATGGCTTGCCTGTGTGATGGGGACTGGAGTGCTGAACTGCCCCTGGGCAGAAACTGGAGCGTGTCTGTCTAAGCTTTTGCTCATGTACCTACATATACAGGTATAGAGTGCCAAGAAACCCTGTGGGATTTTATCTTTGTGAGGTTTTAGTCTTTTTCTTTTTTCTGATTTTCCAAAAAATACGGGTTATATCATGATATGTCAATATTTGTGCCTATTATAAGATATGTGTATGTATGCACATGTTGATAATATAGCTGTTCCTAATGTGCTGTAGCTATCACATAGCACAATATGACAAATTAATAGACCTTACAGTTAAATATTCCACAATGTGTTTTAATAGCCTTTATCTTTCTGGCTTGCTGCCATCTTTTTTTCTTTCCCAGGTCGATTTGTATTGAAAGGAAGTACTTTAGTGCTTTAGCTCAGGAAACTGAGGCCAGCAGTTCAAATGATCCAATGTGTTCTTGCCACCAGCCTGAGTCAGACATTGTGCTCCTCACAGGTTTTTGTCTGAAAGTGCAGCAAAACCAGGATTCCTCAGCCTTGCCAGGCAATCGATTCTCCAGGGCAATTAAAGAAATTATGGTACTTGAGCCGATCAGGAGCATTGCACACCATCTGTAGCTCACCAGGGCAGAGCCTTTCTCCTCAGCAGGTTCCACACTGTGGTTCAGGAAGGCTTATGGAGAAGGAAGGTGTTTGCCCAAAGGGAGCATGGGCTGCCAGAGGCTCTTCTCACCTGTGCTGTGTACTCTGTGCCTCAGTTTCCCATCAGGAAGGGACCAGCCTCTGCACTGCTCATGACTCTGGCAAGGACAGGGATACATTGGATGTTCTACAGCTAAAATGGGTCTATTGGGAGCAATAACCATGTGTGTTATTCCAGTGCTGTTTGCAAGTGCTTTTCAGTTATGTGTGTTCGTAGGGAGCTGTCGTGTGTGGTCTGAGTGTGATACAAGGGGCAAGGGGACCTGTGTTTGCAGTGTCACCAGCACTGCATAGAGTGGTCCCCTTCCTGCCTTCCTTTTAGCCCCCTCCACCATGTTCTCTACTCTGAAGGCATATCCCAGGACAAAAGAGAAACAAAAAAGTACCAGGTGTTCAGCAGGATCAACTTTCCTGCTCTGCGTCACTGGGCACCTGCCTGACTCCAGTGTCAGGGATTTGGGGGCAAAGACATTTTTCAGAGGCAGTCCTGGCTTAAATGGAAGTGAAAGTGCTGCTTGAACATCAGGACATACAGCCTTGTATCCCCTTTTCTGGGACAGGAGCCACTGAGCACCAATGTCCTAGTTCAGCACATAGAATGGAGTACTTCAGCAAAAGTATATAAATATAGGTATATAAACATGCACAAATAAACATACATACATGCAAAGCTGTCACCTCCTTGAATACAGTGAGGGTTTTTCCCTTTGGAAAGCAAACCAAAGGCCAGCCCTGCCCAGCTGGAGGCAGCTGGTTGGTTTGCTCACTTTTCCTGGGCAGCTCCTGCCATTTCCCCAGCACAGGCTGCTGCTGCCAATGCTTGGGGAGAAGGATGTGAACAACTGAAGGGCTCTAGCCTGTTAATTTGTATTAATGAATATAAATTAATGCAGTTTTCTTTTCTCTGGCTTGCAGATATTAAAGGCCACTATGACTCACTAGCACGATCTATCTTGTCTCTGGTGGCAGTGACACATTAATCACCTCTGCTGGAGCTGCTGCGGCAGGGGAGGAGCTGGCACCAAGGGCTGGGTGAGGGCAAAGGACCCTGAGCAGTTCTGCAGCTGCTGCAGGCATGAGACAAGCAGCATGTGGCAGCCCAAGTAATTTCTACACCCAGCATCTCCGCAGCAACCTGTTCCTGTTCAGCTTGAGACCCCTTCAGCAGTGAAAAAGTCAGATTAGGGGTAGGGAGAATCAAACCATGCAACCAGTCCTAAGAGTAACAGTTGAATTATTGCAAACCTCCTGTAAAAGATGCAGAGAACTGCTCTGTTAAAGGTGCATTTTTAGCTTGGTTTACTGTTTGTCCATGTGTTGTTTTACATTTATCTATATTAGCAGCAGGTACTTGGCAGTGCTAGCAGGGGAACACAAAAGCTTCTGACCTCAGTGGCACCACAGCTCTGAAAATTGTTGATTTGGGACATCAGAGTGCATCTTTCTGCCAGGTAAATTTGTAATAAGAGTTGGCAAGGAAAAAGACTCAGCAGCAAAAACTGAGCATGTTTACGGAAAATTAAGTTGATGTCATGGACCTGGTCCTGGGACAGAGGTGCTGCACTGCTGTCATGGGGGGAACCACTCTAAATTTTCCTTTCTGTCTTCCCAGGAAAGTTTGTCTAATTTTACCTGCAGTGACTGAATAGAGCTTTTTTCCCATGAAAATGGTGGGAAGAATGACAAAGGAGAGGAGAAATTAGCAGCAGGACTAAAGTGTGGCACTCCCTGGCCAATCCCATAAGCTCTGAAATGCTTCACCAGTTTAATGTCATTTCACAGGGCAATCTTCAGGCAGCCTTGTCTGGAGACACTCGCAGGCTGATTCGGCGCCCAGTGGTGCAAATCATTGAGTTGCTCCGTGAAAGCACAAGGAGAGAGAGTGATGAAATATTTTCATGTACCTTTTCCTGTGACCTTAACCCCCAATTCCCTCCATAAACTGAATATTACTCAGTTGCACTGCTCTAGGTCCTTTGAAATCCTTTGCATTTAGCTAGCAGATGAACAATCCCATGGTGTAGTGAATCAAAATGGGGTATTTTTGCATTTCACATTTTTGGGATAGAGCTATCTCCACATCCCTCCTTGAGTGAAAAAGGGCTATTTGCCGAGTGATTCAGTCTTCACTTTTGCCACAGTTCTTCAAGAAAGACCGGCAGGTGATGAGGCAAATAGATGTACAATTTAGCTACTTCTGATCTCTGCCTCACCCCTTAAGTAACTGCAAAAGAAGATAAAAGAATATTTTAGGAAAGCTGCACACAGAAAACAGACCTGAACTTGTACAGCAAGTGTTCTAAATAATGAGAAAGGTTCTTCAAATGGATTTTTCCCTTGTTAGAGGGTCAAAGAGGTACTGGGTCAGATGAAAAAAATTTATCTGGGAAATGCTGAGCCACCACAAGGAAACTCTAATGCAAAGGCTTAGATGGCAGTGATATATGATTGTGGTTTTCCAGTGGGTACAGAAGTGCCAGGGCTAGGAAGGAAGATTTGGCACAAAAAAGATTTACAGGGGCTTAGCTCTGAGGTTGAAACATGAATTTGGTATTTACCTATCTCTTGTTGCCAGTAAGGAGCCTTTCAGTGTTTTCAATGGCAGCAAAGTTATGCTAAGAATAAACTCCTTCACTCAATAGGTACATTATATGTTAATTTATCAGGCACTAAAACTTATGTCTGGAACAGCCCTTTATAGAATTTGAAAATGTTCACATTAACGCTAAAAACAGGTCAATCTGTTGCGTATATATATATATATATAATCCTTTCCTTAAAGCCTGATAAGTAGTAATACTCAAAATACATCTTTCTGTGACAAGGAATAGTAATTGTTTTTTACAGTGGAGAAACAGAAAGTTCTGTGGCTTGCAGATACTTTGACAGGAGTCATCTGCCCATGCACAGACCTCTTAATTCAGGAGCCTGGATTCCCTTCCATCAGTGGGGAGAGGCCAGACCCTTGACAAGGAAAGTTCTCCTCATCTGTTTGACACAGTTTTGAGTGGCACAAATCATCTTATGGAGAGAATTTAGGAAATGAATTCAAGCAAGACACCTATCTTCTGGGTGGATGAAGTGGTTAAGGTGAAAATGATCCTGGAACAAAGGTTTTTCCTGTGATGTGAGCTTGTTGCCTGGTTAAGGTGCTCCCTCCTCTGAGAGTCTTCATTTGTTCATCACTTCCTCTCTTTTGAGAGTAAAATCTAGACAAGAACCTAAGTCTGCTCTGTTCCCAGGTGAGATCTCCAAACCAGCTATGTTATCAAGTCTTTTTTGTTCTCTCATGCCAGGTTATTAAATTATAATCACAAGTAATTTAGCTTTTTCTGTATATTGTGAAATTATATAAACATGAGACTCTGCATACAAGTGCCTAATTTTTTGGAGGTTACAATTCTTGCCTGTGCCTTTTGCCAGCAGCTTGTTGATCAGTTGATAATCTCCCACTGAAACCTGAGATTTTGGATCAGGTCCCACTGTTCTATGTTATGGTCAGGATTTTAGGAGCCTGTGGTGTCAAAGGGTGTGATGTTTTCATTCCTGAAAATACTTCCCTTTACCACTGAGACCAGGACATGAACAAACCATTTGCTTTAGGAAAAAACAATTCACTTTAGAACCTGCAGTAGAAATGTGTTGTCAAATCGATCTAAGAGTTAACACTATTAAGTGAGTAAAAAGCCCTGACTTTGCTTGTCAAAATAAAACGAAATAAAAGCAACTAGTAGCAAACAGCGTGCCATGGAAGGTAGGGCTGGGTGTAGTTGGGCTGGGGCTGCTGGTAAGGAAGAGAGCTGCACCTACAGCATTTCCTTCAGGGTGTCAAACACAGCCTGTGCTGTCACCTGAGCAGATGAGAGATGGAGGGCACCAGTTTGTCAGAAGAACAGGTCAGACCTGGCAGCATGTACCATTCTTCACATCCTTATTTCGCTTTGTGGGATGTATTTTTTGGTAACATTGTGTGTAAAGGAAGGAGCTGTCTCCTCTTGGCTTGGATCATTTAATGCCATTACAGGCTGTAAAGGCACCTGTTCAGGAGAATGAACAGGACCTTTTCCTTTCTGGGGCAGAACAAGGCTTTAATGGTCTGGTGGAAGTAATTCTGTATTGCAAAGGAAGTTGATAAAATAGAACATAAACTTCTCTAATAGAGGATTTAATTACCAGGAAAGCCAGGTTGAATAAAGCATGTAAGCAGAACTATTTCAGTGCTGAAAAGGCAACAATTATTAATCCCTCTTTTCCAAAGCCATGCCATTTATTCAGAAGACCTTGGAGTAGTAAGAAACCACCTGTCTATATGTGCACTTGCTTGTATGTTTTTGATTTGTTTTATTTTTCTTTTTTAGATTTTTTTTATTGTTGCTTTTGTTTTTGTTTGCATCCAAGCAGACTGTCCTTACCCTTTAAAAAATCTCATACTTTCTCTGACCTTACTCAGATTTCCAGCTAAACTGGTCCATTCACATGATCAAGCTGAAACCAGCCAAACTAATCAGGTCTAAGGGCTGGGCAATAGGCAGTGAATCAAAAAGCTTAAAATGCTCTTAGATAGCTTCAATATTCTTCAACACACAAGCGTGGCTATTAAGGTCTAACTGCAGCAGAAGGACTTATTTATTTTATTTCAGAAGTAGGCACTTCTACGAAGCCCTCTATTAGTCAATATATCAGCTTGTTCATGTTTTATTCTGTTGTTTTTCCAATATATATTTGGAAAAGAAATAACTGCCTGGTGATGCTAAAGTTTTAACTGTGAAGTTTTAAATGAAGTTCAGATATTTATCCTTTAAACTTAATGAGATTAAACATGGAATCCATCCCTCCAGTTTGCTCTAATGGCTGCTCTGTAGTTTGTGTCATCCTGTGTGCCATGGTCAAGCAGTGGCAGCTACTGCTCAAGGCAGAGATCCATGGCTGTGATGGAATTGGGTCAGCTCACAGTGACTTTTTTCCCAAATAAGTAACTCCACCTTGGCAATGTTTTCTTCTCCCTACTTCTCTTTATCCTGTCCAATACCTAATGACATAGATCCAAGCTGAGGAAATAAAACTGCAGCAAAGTCTTAGTTTGAAAATAAAGCTTTGCATAGCCCCGGCTGGGGAAGGAAGCCCATGGGATGGTCTGTGAGGATGGCACTGACTTCTTCAATGTGAGCAAGCAAAGACCTGCGGGGCCAGTGAGCTGAAGGGCCTCCTGGGAGCTGTCAGGCTCAATTTCATCTTGGAACCAAATCCTCACATGGAGACCGACAAGGAAATCTCTTTCTTGAAAATTTTTGATGTTGGTGTATTCATATTTTCACAATGGCTGCTGAAAAGCTTTGGATGTTTTGGTAACACCAGTGATCTCTATAAGGAGTGGCAAAGGGAAATCATTCTGAGGGTAAACATTTGTGGGGATGGTGTTTGGGCTCAGGGTGACTTTAGTCTGCTCTGAATACTGATTGTTCAAAGCAAAAACAATCCAAAGCCACTCCATCAATGACGCAGAAATCTGCAGAGATGTTCTGACCTTTTGTTCATCACTTCAGTTTTCTTAAGCAGCTTTGTGCAAGTCCCATGTAGTGCGGGTTCGAAAAAAATGTATTAATTTTTATTAAGAAAGATCTTTGAGAGTAACCTGTAAGGATCAAGTTAGAGAGATGCATCCAGTTCACTCTTCTTCCAGGAAAATACCATGTCCCTTTATGGCTTTGTCTACATGAGCAGGCACATCCCTCTCTCAGTACAAATGTCTGGCTCCTACAATGCATCACATCCAAACTGAACAAGAAGATATCCGTAGATCTGCAGCAGGTGTGTGTAAAATATATACTAGCATTCTGCAGCACTTTCCAATTGATTGCTAAGTCACAGTGAAAAATGACCAATAAACAGGGAAAGAACAATTTTACTTGGCATTTTATTCACTTAACAGAAACATTCACTTATCAGGTATCACTGAAGTGCAATTTACAGAACTTAGCAGCAAATTCACATATGTAAATTCAGATTTATTTTCTTTTGTCGTCTTTTTTGTTTCTTTTATTTTTTTACAAATATTACAAATGTACATCCATTAGTACAGTATTGCCATTCACTCATGCATGTTATGTACAGAATCTTCACTAAGGAATTACTACTGAGCAATTTTTCCTTTGCTTCAGGAAATGCTGTGTGTAGGTCCTGTGTGCTTCTGGGATGGGGTCCCATCACACTGTTGTTGCACATAATGAGAAAAAGTAGGTATTTAAGGTCATACTCAACCCTAGTACCAGCAGGTGCAACTCCACTGAGATCACCTGATGCCCACTTGCAGTGGGGACTCAGTTTGGTCCTCAGTGCTAACCTTATCCTGGCAGCTGAATCCAGGCTTGCATGTATTCCTTGCAAGAAAGGATCATTCAATCCTGCCACACGTTTTTCTATGTCCTTAAAAATAACCAGGCATGGTGCTTGGTTGTCACAGTAGCTGCAACACCAGCCTGGTGGAATTATTATGCATTAGTTGGGTTGACATCATGCCATGGCTGGAGGATGGGTGAGGGCAGGGGGATGCAAGGAAGAGCCATTCAGGTCTCGTGCGTGCTCGACAAGGACTAACTCAGAGAGGAAAAGCAGAAGACGTGCTCCCCCCTGCCCTGTGCATCTCTGCATGAGAAACCTTGGCTTCCTCTCTGGCTGCCCTGTGGTTTCTGTCCTTCGGTGGGACCAGCCAGAGCCCCTGGGGCCACCACTGCCAGTGTCTCTCCCACACCTCCAGCCGTGAGCTGGCCCCTGCCCCTCAGGCACATCTGCTGCCCAAATCACACTGGAGGTCTGCAGCAACACAGGACCATGTGCAGGTACCTGGAAGCTCCAGAAGGTGCCAAAAGTATTCAGATGTTAATCAGAAGAGCTGTCAAAGTGGTCAAAGTATTGACAAAGTGGTTACCACAAAATGTTTTCATTATTGAAAAGTCTCAGGTTTTTGGTTGTCTTTTTTTTTTTTTTAATTTTTTTAAGCTATTTCTACTCTAAGGATATTTGTTAAAATATTTTTGGTAGTTAATATGGAATGTATTATTTTGTTGAAAAGGTTTCTGGAAGGGGACAGCTTTGTTTTATCTAATTTAAAAATTCTAGTTTATCACAATTGTTTTTATACAAGACACTATAGATACATCTTGTAGTTCATAATCTAAAAATAAAATCTCATCAAAATACTGTAGCTATTCTATTGTGGGCATCAATAAACAATGTATTTACTGTATATGGCTCTCCAAACATGATAAACCCTATACAAAGAGCATCTATCTTTATTGATAGGAACAGTTTCCCGTGTAAAGGAAATTACATGGAAAAATATGAGCCTTGTGTTGTTTGAAAAGTAACTCAGCTTGACAGTTCTGAGAAAATACCAAGACAATTATCACAAATCAGTAGCAGCATGTTATATACAGATTTAAAGAGAATCACAGGAATAAAAAGAAAACAGTAGTTATATACCCGCAAATCCTGTCATCTAAAAACCCAGAAACTTAGAGAAATGTGCAGGGCATTTGAAAGTTGATTCTACACTGGGACTATCAAAGCTCAGTTCTCCCATGACTGTATCTCCTGCATTCTGATGAAATTTGGGATTGTTCAAAGATGAGATTGTATCAGATCCAGCCCACTTATGAAGACAGTATTTAAATGTTGGGTGATATTTGTCTCCTAAGTGGAAAACCCATCAGCTTTTCAGGCTGCAGATCAGCATGAAGAATAATAATAACACTTGGCATTTACACAGAGCTAGAATCTGAAAGCTCATGCATTGAGTAAGACCTTAACCAAACCTGTGGTTGCAACTGCTGTGCTTATGTCAATTGGACTGTTGGAGAGGTAAAACCCACTGCAAGAGTGACAGAATCTGTCTTACACTGTTGCATATGACCAGAACATTTTGATCCTGCCAAGTTCTTTAGATGTGAAGCATTTGTTATTATCCCCAGTTGACAGGTGGAGAAACTGAGGCAGGGAAGAGCCAAGTATGAAATTTGCTCTCTTCTTTGGGGATGTCTTACTTGTGGGTACTCAACCAGGTGATTGCTCAGATGCATGGAGCATCCTGAGCTCACACCCACTTAATTCAGAGCTATGGGTCATCAGAAGATTGGAGATCTGAGGCTCTGGATCCTGGCTTCAGCCTGGCTGACTTTAGGCAGCTTCCTGAAGATCCAGAGCCAGGAGCATGGTCACACTGGTCCTCACTGGCAGCCCCTGCAGAGCTGTGCACCTCCACAGGCAGCACAGGGGGGACTCACCCCCTTGACAAGGATCTGCATCCGGGCTGGTGTCTGAATGGCATGTGAGAAGAACTGGGCCCAGACAAGTAAAATTTGCAGCATGCAAATTGTGACTAGAGTTGAAGATTTGTTGTGGTTTGTCCAAGGTGTCAGAGGGAATAAGTGTAAAAACCAAGGGCATCCTGATGCCTGGCTTTGTGTTCAGAGCCAGCAGTGGAAAAATCAGTTTAAAAATGCTGCATTTCTTTGAGGTCCAAATTTTTTCACAGATTTAGGCAGTTTACAGGATGATTTTTGCATAGAGGTTAGGAACCTTTTTTGGTGGATGATTATGGATGCTCTGAGACCTGCTGTCATGCTGTGTGCCTGGGGTACTTCCATCTCTGCTCCCTATTTTCCATTATTCAGTGGTGACTTTTGCACTGTTTGTGTGAGGAAAACAAAGGTCTATTTTGGATCAGACAGGTGGCCCACTAACTCCTCAAATCAGTAATAACCAGCAGCAATAAACAATAAAAAGCAGAATCTTGGTGGAGGCGGCATTATAATTTGGGCAGGTACATTCTTGGGAAGGGATCATGAAAAAGCAGTTTTCTAAAGTTGAGTTCAGTGCATCAGACACATTTCTACTTATGTATTTCCAATACAGGATTAAAAGCAAATATTCCCATAGAGGTTGCTATTAAATCTCAAACTGCTTTAATTCTCTCCGCTCATGCGTCCTGCCTCGCCTTCTCTCCAGTTGGTTTGATCCAGTCATGTAGAAAAGGTGTGGAGTGATTTACACAGTTAGTAGGAACTGATCTTGCTCTGGGGGTTTCTTCACCCAGGTGCCCAGGCCAGCTTTCTGAAATGCTTTAAACAGCTGCTGCTTAACAGACTGGTAGGTCTGAGCCACCAGCTTTGCCTCGCTGTACACTGACGGCATCTCTCCATGGCTTGGTACTCGTGTGCTCAGCTGCAGAACAAAAATCAGGGAAGGGGAAAAAAATAATAAAAACCCAACCTCTGAGCCAAAAGAAACAGGAGGCTTCAGTAGCTGTATAATCTTCCTGTCTACATTTCATAAGCAATCACTGTGCTTTGTGTGTTTGCTTTTGGTTTAACAACCAGAAAACCAGAGAAGCAATAAATGCTGCTGGCATAGTTTTGAGCCATTGTGAGGAGGCAAGGGGTGAACAGCTCTGCCTTGGAGTGGGCATAAGCAGTAGCAAGTCTTGGTGTGTTCTACAAAGGCAGAATGCTACTTTTCAATTAAGATGATTTTTACGGACAAAACCGAAAAAAATAATTTCTGGAGATCTTCAAAGCATGTGCTCCTGTAAAGAAAGTTTAGCCTGGGAAGTGCAGTAGCTCAGTGCTTCCAAGTAATGCCCAGACACAGAAGGAGAAAAGTTGCCTTCTACATTCTCCCATTTCCCCTCTGTAGTCTGTTATTGGGAGTGTTGTGAAACACATCCAGAACAGGGCAGAAATCAGGCATCAGGGTTTGTGCTGGTGTGGAAAATCTGAGTGCTCTCTTGGAACACTGGAGCCACCCACGAGGAGCTACCTCAAGCAATGTCATGTGTCCAGTGTCCCCAGAAGGACATGCAGGACGGAGCACCCTTTGCTCTGCAGAAAGACTAAACAAATTCATCTGACCTGCCCAAGTCTCTGCCGTGCCAAACCCACAGGGAAAGGCACCCTCAAGGCAAGCCTGATGAGCAAACAGCTCTTCTTGTCTCCATACAAGAGAGATGCTCAGAGGCAGATTAAAGGAGAAGGTGAACATGCAGCCTGCAATGAGCTGCTCCTGTCTGTGTCAGCCAGAACTCTACGGGGCTGTACTGGCTGGAGCTGTGCTGGCCCAGTCAGCAAGGGAGGGTGACATTGCCAGCCTGGGTGTCAGTGGGCCACAAGCTGGCCTGGCAGCAGTGGCTGCTGTCTGGCTGCCTCTTTGTTCCCTTTGCCTCCCAGAGGTAGAGAGTGATGACATTATCAAATCCTTCTTTTTGTCTAGAGCAAAGTACCCTGCTCAGCCACAAGTTGCTCTCTCCTCTCACTTCAATCTCATCCATGGTGCGAGCCAGAAGCAATCCAACTCTCCCAGCCATAGCTCCAGCCCCAGCTTTACTAAGGACCCTTCCATTGTGGGGGTGCCAGGAGTGGTTCTTGTCTCACTTCCAACCTGCTGTGCAGGGAATAGGCTGGGACCTGTGTCACCACACTGTGACCAAGCCCTGGACACAAAGCCCAGTTGGTCTCTTCTGCTCCCCACAAGGTCTAGGGTCACTGCTAGGACAGACCATGCCACTGCCAGGAATGGGATGAATCCCACCAGCCTCCTTCCCCTGTGGTGTCCTGCAGAGCAGAGCAATCCCTTTGGGCTTGTGCTCAAACCTGCCCACCCTGCAGGTTCCTTTGCCTTCCCTAATGACTTTGTTGGTGGAACTGTCTCCAGACTTCCCTCCTCACCATCACTCCATGCTGTTTGCTCCCACTCATTTCCCAATAGGACAGAGGTGTTGGCACGAAATAAAATACAGTAATTTCACACTCATAAGCTGCACCAGGTGATAAGCCACACTTTTTTCTTTTTTAAGCGAGGATCCATGTGCAACAAAGTAATGAGTTAGTAACAGAATCACGTGATCACGGGGTTTGCTGTCAGGTGCTCAATTTGCAAACAGTTTTCACAGAGCAGTGAAGCCTTTAAACGCAGCTCCGAGTGCCCTCCCCATGCCATGGGCCCCAGCACTCCCTCCCCTGGCGCTGGCTGCTGCGGCTCCCTGTGCCACTCAAAAGCGGCAGCAAAAAGCGGTGGCAAACTGTGAAGCCGGCAAAAAGTGGCCGCAAAAAACAGCAGCAAAGCGCAAAGCCGGCAAAAAGTGGGGTCAAAGCAGCTTGGCTTTGCACGAAGGCACCAAAGCAGCGGCTCCCTCCCTGGCCAGCTCGCACTTCAGGGTTGGCATTCCGCTGGAATTTGTCCATAAATAAGCCGCACCTGGTGATTAGCCGCACTTCTGGGATCGGCTTGATTCTTCAGTGAAATAGGTGTGGCTTATCAGTGTGAAATTACTGTAACTTTTTTTCTTGTCCTCATCCTCCCCCACTCTCCAGGACTGCAGGACAGTGGTGCAGGCTGTGAGAGCAGCAGACCCACCTTTCCATGCAGCTTGGCCCAGCGAGTGAAGAACATGTGCTTGCAGAGGCGCGAGGGGCTCCCGCAGCTCCTCTTGCCCGTGCTGGCGTTGATCACCTCCAGCTCGCTGCTCCCCACCACCCAGTTCACGCTGAACCCGGGGGACTTCCCGGGCTGCCGAGGGCCGGCGTGGCTCACCCCTGAGGAGAGAGGGACACCAGTGAGCTCCAGTGTCACCCAGAGGCTGCTCTGGGGCTGCTGTGGTACAGGGACAGCTCAGTGAGCCGCTGGCATCATGCTCTGCACCTGCTCTTGTTACCATTGGTTAAATGTTACCAGACCAAGTACCTTGGACAGACAGAATTTAGCAATTCCTGTAGATTTTTTTAATCTTGCAGGCAAACCTTCCATTAGCCTAAGGAAAGCCTTTGGATTGGAATGTGAGCTGTTGACAGCAGTGTGAGAGTTACTGAGTGAAATCTTTCACAAAGGCTTTAATGGGATAACAGGTTTTTGGAAGGAACTAAGCAGTTCTTTCAGGTGAACTTCCCACAGTCCAGCATATTTATTTGCTATTAACTCCTGGGCCTCTGCTGTGAGGGCATGTCTAGATCCCTCATAAGGGGATAAGAAAATACAAAACCATACATTTCATCTTCACAGAGAGATTATTAGATCCAAGTTAATAATGACCTAGACATCACAGACCTACACAGAGCACTCTTGGTCCCCGCCTTGTGTCTGCCTGTGAGATTCCAGCCCTGTACTGGAGCACCAATTTCTTCAACAGTAGTTAGTGTCTTAATGGAAATATTTGGGACATCTTTAAGTGGAATGGATCATATGTAATTTTAGACACTGCAATAATGATGTTTACAGTCACCTGGGATGACTGCATGACCTTAGTGTTATTCACGTGGCCACTTCTGGACATCTGAGCCACATACTGAGCCAATGCCTTCATGGGTGAAATCTCCCGTGGCTGTTCATGCAGTCCAGGGCTACAAGGTCAGGTGTGGGTGTGTACAGGAGTTATTTTTAATCAGGTTAATTTCTGTCTCTTTCAAACTATTTAGTGTAGCTCAACCTTTCCATGACTCCTGTTGCTTTTTCATTTCTTGTATCTGAAACAGGGGAAGGATTAGTCTTTGCAAGAAAATAAGAGGAATAAGAAAGTGGTTGGCTTATTTTCCAACACAGAACAAATGCAAACAAGTGAGCTCTGCCTTGCCCTGCTCATTAGTGCTTTTGCAGCAAAGAATCAACACTGGGAGCTTCCCAGGCTGGAAAATGCAGAGTGACCTGAAGCAGTTTGAGTATTTTTGAAAACATGGACCTTAGACAATGTGTCTGGATCCAGTTGTTGTGTCCCTCTCTGCTAATTTGCTGTTTGAGCCACTAGCCTGCAGACCTGGACAACAAAAGCCACGGTGGTGAGCAGCAGGTGGGGACTGCGCTGGTGGGCAGGAGCTGCCTGGCACAGCCACCCCAGCACAGGTCAGTGCCAGGACTGGGTCTGCGTTTCCAAATGGCAGCTCCTGCCTGCAGCAGTCCAGCTCAGGGTTTGCACTGCTTTCATTGCTGCTGGGTGGAGGGAAGCAGAGAAAGGTCCTTCACATTTTCTGCTGAGAGAGTTTTTAAAGAACTTTTGCAGAAAGTGAGAAGTACTGACATGGCCCGTTCAGAGAGAGGAGATTAAAGAAAAGAGATCAAACCCCTCCTTTACAAAGCACCCTTTTTGCTCAGGATCTCATTTTCAAAATAGATGCATGCCATGAGCATCTGCTTGTGTGAGGCAGAATGGGAGGAGATGGGAATGCTGCATCCATCACTGAATATGTTGACCTTGGAAAGCTCCTGAGAGACACCTCGGGAGAAGTGGAGGGAGGGCTGTGCAGGGTCTGTCTGGCCGGGATGCTGCCTCTGCAGGCAGCTGCTGCATCCTGCCTGGAGCCTCTCAGCAGCACGAGAAGCAATGCCACTGAGGGATTTACCCCCTCTCTCCCCTATCCCCTCTGCCCTGGGAGGGAACTGCTAGAGCCAAATGGAACTTAACATATACAGAGAGAGAAAGGTGGCCATTGAAAGGTAAAAGTTACATGGCAAACTCACTTTGTGTAGGGTTATAGACAAAGCTGGAACTGCAGAAATCATCTCAGTCACCGGGACTGAACTTGCTACCGTGTGTAGAAGAGAATTACAGCTAAGTCATAACCTCACCCAGGATTTGTAAACACATTCATGGTCATATTAATACCTCTTTCAATTTTTTCCCCCCCAGAGATAACAGATCAGTCTGCATCTAAAACTCCAGTTCACCTAGACAACAGGATTTAAACTGAGAGCTTGAGAATCAGATAGCTTTGCAGCGCTGCTCGAGCGTCTCTACACAGAACAAGATGCAAACAGATCAAAATCAGCTGTTTGACACTATGCAGCACTCTCTGTCAAGATAGCACCCAAAAGCTTAGAGGATTTGAGTGCCAAAAAGCATGATAGCAAACACCCTGCCATGCAAACTTGCCACAGGACACTAAATAAACGAAAATGTGAAATCCTTGACTAGAGGAAGAGAAGGAAAGGCTGCACAGAGGAGAGCAAGTTGTGGGTGCCCACTAGATGGGGGCTGTGAGAGTAGCCTGGGCTGGCCCCAGTGCCTGGAAACCCCTCTGGGCTCCCTTGGCTTTCATGCTTTCTCTTCCCAGCAATCATAAATAAGTACATGTGTTTGGGTAAATAGAAGATATTTTCACATATTGTTCTGAATGCAAAAGAAGAGGTTTTAAAGAAATAAAACATGAGAGTCCTAACAGACAAATATAGAGCATGGATATAGTATCTGTTGATATTTTTATAATTTTAAACAATTTCTTCCATATTTTTATTTAGACAAATAATTGTTTTGATTTATTTAGAAGGTAACACTCAAATAATCTAGGTTACTCTCTCTCCTCTATGTAAAACATCCTTTTTAAAACCCACACAACAAAGAGTACAACAGAAGACAGAAGAGCTTGAAAGAAAAAGTCTTTGCACAAATAATATGAATTTGAGTACTGTGGGATGCGAACTGAGATCTGTCCTCTCTCTCTCCTCTCTCCCAGCAAAAGCTCATAACCCATCAGGATACCCTTTAAAACAGCCTCAGTCTTAAAAGAACTGGATATAAAAAAAGCATTTCTCCTAAAAATTGCACCCAAGAGTAATCTCAGTGGAAGAGTGGATTTCCATCTGTCTGGGATTGGTAGAAAACTGAGTAGAAAACCTCACTGATTATCTTTCAGTGGAGCCAAGGAGTTAATCTCAGTATACCTCATCACGCACCATGACTCTCCTCTCCATTGGAATGTTTGTACTGCTATGATCAAGTGGCAAAATAATTGACACCCTTATAATTTAAAGACTACTGCAGTCCTAGGCTGGTTTGATGTCCAAGACAAATGTGGGAGGTGGAGTTGCCTGGCTGAGATTGTGTAGGTCTGGTCTCTAATGAATTTGGAGAAGTTTTTACTAGCTGCCCATCTCCTTAGTCACTGGATGTGCTGCTGCCAGGGTTTCCCAGGAGAAAGAATTGCTGCATAAGCCTGAGCAACGTAAGATTTAATCAGCATCTGCTCCCTGGGACTTGTGGGGAGAGGGAAGATTACAAATAATGGTGTTAGAGACAAAAGCAATGCAGAGAGAGAGACAGATTCCTCCCGCCACTTCTCCTGGGCTGAGGAAAAGCCACAAACACAACCAAAAAGTGAAGCAAATACTTTTCCAGATAGAAGCCTCTGGGAAGGAGGAAGACAGCCCTGAAACATGCAGATATTTAAAGTGACACAAGCCCCTCTCTGATGCATTTCTTATTCCCTTGAAATCTCTGGCAGCAGCTCTTGGACATACATACAAATACACTCTGGCCAAGCATCACCCATTGCTTTTACTCTGCAAGGCCAACCCAGCAAAGCAATAGCTGTTCTGTGGTGGAAACTCTTAAAAAATCCCTTTTTGTGTTTTCAGTCCTTCAGCAGTTGCAATGGGTTTCCCTGTACATCCTGCAGACACAGGGAAATTGTGTGTGCCTTCGATGTTAATGTAGGGTGTACTTACAGCGTGTTAGGGCTGGCACAGGATGAGATCTGCCTTCCCAGTGGGAGAGGCAGTGGCTTTGGCAGCCAGGGTTGTGTTGTCAAAATAACAGCCAGATTTGGGAAATGGGAGATATCTCCTGGCCTGCTGTGAGATCTTTCCTCCCTACCACAATTGTGTGGGAAGGAAGATGGGGCTGAGCCATGCCCATGCTGGACCAGGGCAGGAGGGACAGGTGGGGACACAAACAGGAGGGAGAGTGTGGATCACAGCTTCCTGCTCACTTGATTGCAGTCTTTGTCCAGCTGCACTGAAGGGTTAAAAAATGCTCAGAAAAGGATAAGCCTTTTGACCTGTTCACCTCACAACACATACACGCACATTACACTTGCCAGATGTACTAAACCACACAGAACCTGAGAATTTCCCCAGTGGCTAAACTATCACTTCTGCCTCAGCCAAACAAATTTTGTCACAAGGACATATTAAAAAAAATAAAAAAAGTCCATGAAATAAATAAGGTGTTACCCAGCACTCTCCTGACTGAGGAACCTAGAGGGCTTTGAAAGGAAATGGGGCTTTTCACTAGAATGTCCTGACCTCCCAGCTCTGTGACACTGACATCATATTGGTGTCTCAGGGAATTCTTCCAAAGAGCAATCATCAAAAATTAAAATAAGGATCTAATCTGGTGCAGAACTGGTGTCCTTTAGACATTCACATGCCTCATGAGACAGTTAAATCTAAAATTTACTGAAAGCTTCCTCCTGGTTTTTAGAAATGTTTTACTTAGTCATAGCTTTTTGTTTGTTTTTTGTTTTTTTTCCCCCCACTCTGCTTAATGTACAGTGGTTGTTTTCCTAATCGGCTTGTATCCACTAACAATCCTTTTTTGTGGCCAGTGCTAATGAAAGAGAAACGGCATTTCAACACATTTGTTTCTTCATTCTACAAATTCATATTCTTTAGGAAAAAAAAAAGGTGTGAGTTAATGGTGTACTTACAAAACAAAAAGCATTCCTGTTGGCAAGCAGCATGACTAGAGGTGGGAGGGGGGGTTATTTGTTTTGCAGGCAGGTGTTTGCTCACCACTGAGAAGCAGCTGATTGCGCCGGTACGAAGCTGGCAGAGGACCAATGTCTTCTATCCTATGGCTCATTACCCGGGAAAGGTGGCCAGTGTGGCACAGGCTTCCCACAATGATGCTGTGCAGGTACATGGGTTCGATGAAGGAGCTGAGGAGAGCACCTTGGAGCCCAAGGATGTTCCACCTGAAAAAAAAAACCATTCAGGAGCAGTAAGACACTTGGGTGGAAGAATGACCAGACTGGAGCCACCCTAGGAAAATCAGCAAATGCCAGCACAAGGGTTAGAGGGATGAGGGATGAAACTATTCCTGTCCTATGATACAGAAAGCACTGCTGGGTTATCATACACCCATGGGCTGATTACCTTTCCAGGAGGATTTGAGATTACTGTGGTGTATTTCTATCCTGTATTGCTGCAAACAGAGGCTTCTTATCAACAGGTGTTCTTTCTAAAAGCATTTTGTGTTTGATAGATGTCCATTTAGCATGCATCTAGCACAATTTTACTTTTTTTCCTGTATCTCTAGTGTTTCCCTTGCAATGGTAGAGCTAGAATGGGAGCTTTTGTTATTCTGCCTTTATTTGCTTTTTGTCATCCATAAGTACCATCCCCATGACACACAGCCAAGCTAACACATGACTTAGGTGGCCAAAATTCCCCCAAAATCTTTGCATGTCTCACGGGCTGACATTTCTTTGCACAAATGACCATGAAGATACGAAGACATCCATGAGAATTTAATCCTGGTTCTGAATAAGAAAAAAAAGAGAAGACTTAGACTTCTAGGAAATGTATTTGTAATTGATAGCTTGGCCTGCTCTGAAGTGTTCAGAGTGATGGATACATCTCACCCTGTTGCTGCCTTAAAGGTGCAGCAGAGTGATGCTAGAAACCTTTGGACCTTCCACCTGCCAGTGGCTGAGACCTCTGTGCTACTGGTGGTGGAATAGTTGCCGGAACGGTTCTGCATTTTAATAGCCTACGAATTTTTACATCAAGCTAGGCACAAATATGACAGAGTGCTTGCCTCTAAATTCTTCAGGGGACAGCTAATTGGTTAATGAGTGGAAAAATTAAAAAGGGGAAAGAAGTCATAATGCAGTTATCTTCTTGGCAAACCTATTTATCTCAGCTCATCTAAGAAGTTGTTTCCTACCAAACAAACACTAACAGGCTCTTTTACACTTGGATAATATTTTTACCTAAGTTGAACACTGTCAATCTGTCTGAGTAGTTTTTAGTTCAGGAGTTCAAACTGAAAATGCTTCAGAAAATGTAGTTTGGAGAGCACATTTTAGCTCATTAAAACCCAAAACACTGGCAACATTTGGAATTCGATAGCTGACTGAAGGAAAGGGTATGAGGTGTCTGCTATGTAAGGCATCATCCAGTGACTGCCATGCTAAATAATGTGTTTAAAGCAGAATTTCCAACAGCAGCAAGCATTATGGTGCTAATTTCTTACATCATTGTTCTTTTCATTAATTAACATTTCTCAACCGTTAGTGCAATTATTGCAGTGCCTCTGTACTGTATGTCTCTTTTCATGATTAATAAGGAGTCATTATATTTCCCTTTCCTGAAGCAGTCAATTACACGGAATACTTTCCATTAATTACTGAATGTTTAAAACCAGCATGCTGTACCTGGAGAGCAATCTGCTCTAGGAACCTGTGACACCAATTGCTTTTAAAAGTTCTCTTTAAATTTTATTCCAAAAACACAAGCAATTTAGCTGGCTGTATTAATTTGCCTCCGAAGCAGGGCTGTGAATGAGAAACATCTTTTAATCTCATGCAAGAAAAGGCAGCCATCTGGCTGCTGAGGATTTCAGAGTCAGATTCTCCCTGTCTCCCTCTGTAAATGCAGGCCATTAAAGTAATGTGTTCATCTACATAAAACTCAAATGAAATATAAAAGGTAATATTTATATACAAACAATTTAGTCCCACAATTTAAACAGTCATTGGTTTTATGAAACATTTACTTTAGTCGATCAGATTTGCATAACTTCATTTGGGGGGAAAAAAAGTGTGGTCATTTCTGCAAATAACATCACTTTTAAAGGAGAGAACTAGCTGCCTCTTTGAGTAAATAACTTATCATGATGCAAAATTAATAATGTAAGCTTAAGAAACAGAGCTGAATTCAGCTAACAGTACTACGCCTTCAACTAGCATCTAAGATAAGCAAAAAAATTACACAGATATCTTTGACCAGATGGAAACTTTTAAGATATCAGTACTGTTTTCAGGATCTAAAATTTCCTTTAAAAAGCCTTACATATTTGATTGAAGGAGAGAAGAAAAGCAGATGAACTGAAAACAACATATGTTCAACAATATTGGGATTTCAGCAATATGCACATCACAAGAAATCATCTGAGTTTTATTTACCAAAATAAAGGATAATGTTCAGGTCATAAATTACAAGGTAATTTAAATTCATCACAAGGGACCTGCCTTTTCTTTAGAGATATTTCTCTGCCTAATTCTGGACATATTCATCCTAGTGTAAAAAGGGATTCGAATGTCAATGGAATTACATTATTTGAAATCACAATATAAGCATGACCAGGTCACCCTCTATGTATTGAAAGCATTCCATAAACATAAATTAATCCTTGCAGTGCTCTGGTTAGGTAAAGTCCCATTTTTGCACCCTGGGAAATCAGGGCAGAAAAGGGGTAAGATCTGCTGAAGTCTGTAAGAGTTTCTGGCTTCTGGATGCAGTAGTTGTCCCTTGAGAGAATTCTGTTTTCCCATTCAAAAGAAAGTACAGGAGGTGTAGGGGCAATGAAGTTTCTGAATCAGCCATGGTGGGTTTTGACCCCAGGTATAACTTTGCCTCCAAGACAATTTGGACAGAACAACCAGACTAAATTAATCCAAGGAAGAAGAAACCTATCAAAGAACACTGGCACAGGAGCAAGTCCCTCTTGATGTGAAGAGTGTGGTGCAAAAAGAGACTGTCCCAGAACCCCACAGCATCCTAAGATGGCAAGGACTGAGAAATCTGGAAAAGTGCTGACACCAGGATGGCAATATCTGGTGGGGACCATTTGACAGGTCTTTTTGAGCTGGTGTCCTCCATGTGATGTGAAAAGGGATGAGGGTGATGGCACTGCCTCCTGCCCAGTGACTCCTTCCTGGTTCAGCACTGGTTTAGCAGCATTCAGTCAGAGGAATGGGATGAAGAAGCAAAGAAGGAGCTTCGCTTTCAAATCCAGCCCTGGTTTGTCAGAGTATTTAGACAGTGGCTTCTCTTTGGAAAGCAGCCCTGAGCATGTTTGTGAGTCCCACCAACTCAGCACAAGTCCTAGGAAAGGAGGATCCTGTACTGAGCTGGCCAAAATCAGACTCTTGCACTACTGTTGTTATCCTTCAGAGCACAGGAAAAAGACATTAATGTTGGGGGAAATTTTCAGTTCCTCATTCTGGTGCTGCTCTGTGGATGAAAAGCCCTACCTTGGAGGACAGCCAGTGCAGAAATATTAGATTTCTAATGACAAATATTTGGGAGAAGGTCTTTTATCCTTTGTATATCTTGACCAACACACATAGCTAATGTACTGACTTAGTCCTTTGATATATGAACATCTATGGAATTATTTGTAGGTAGATGGTAGGAAAAGATCCATTTGAGCAACAGTGGAGATATCAATAAGGGTGTTAATTTTGAGGGAGCTATTTCTCTGTAGCCTAATTTAGGTCCATGAAAGTAGCTGTGTTCCCATCTGTAACAAAGAGCTCTCTTCAAACGTGGCTTTTCAAAATAAAATTATTATTCAAAGCAATGCAGTGTTACATTTTGGCTTCTCAATATATCAAAGTGACTTTTCTCGCTCTGAGGAAATATGCTGGATCATTCTGAATTTTCCTAATTGTGCAAGATTTTAAGGGCTGTTTTCAAGGGCACGCATCTCTCTAATAACTCATATGCCATGTGCTGTGTAATAACCCTTCCAATAAAGTGAAAATCAACCCACTGCTCCCTTAGTCACAGATCTTATTTAAAAATCCCCAAATCTTCAGCAGGCAGGATAAATAAAACAAAACATCTCCCCTTTTCACTCAAATATGGGAGCTTTTGTTGCTTTAAATGGAAGGAAAGTATACCCTTCCTTTTGTTCAAACAGCAGATATTACTGCACTGTTTGCAAAGACAAAATCCTGCATCCAGTTTTCAATATAGATAATCCTTAAACAAATATATTTTTGCCTGTTTGTCAATCACAGAAATGCCAGTGCCAAGCTGGGAGGCATCCCAGAGCAGGCACCCTTTCTTTAATTAAAGGCTGTGTTCCCCCCAGTCCTGGACAAGCAGCAGGCAGGGCATGAACTCTCTGGAGTCCCCTCAGTTCCCATGCTCCTGACAGCTTGAGACCATGGTGAGGTGTGCAGCCCTTTGTAACTGAGATGTGGAGAAATTTGCCTGATGCTTCAAAACATCTCAGGGAACTGTGTCCACCTGCCATGGATGCTCAGAGACTGAAGTGTCTCCTCAGGACCTCTGGAAACCTTGCCCAATAAAAAGCATTGCTGATGAATTTCAAATCTTATTTTGATAAGGCTTTTTGTAAAGGATTTTTTTTTTATTAAGAGCTTTAAGTCTTATCCACTTGGTGTGTTGTTAACCTCCACAGTTTCTATTACCAGTATTTCCAACTATGCTTCACACAACATAAATTGTTATTCAGGGTGGCATGTGCTCAGCAGGACACCTGCAGTGTTCCTATTTATACAATCATTTAGCTATTATTGGTTTGGAAACTGGAACTAGTGCATTAGTTTTTGATCTGTATTTTAACAGTGGGTGGTTTATATATGTTTTCTGGAACATACCTTGTGGTGAAGGATTGAAATTGAACTCTCAGTCACACAGAAAGGGGTTAAGAGAGAGAATTACAAACCGTGTGCACAAATCATCTCTAATTGAAGATCTAGCTGTGTTAATTGATTTTCATTTGCATTAATATGTAGCCTTTGAAGTAGCTTTTCTTAAGAGTTACCTTGTCAGGCTCAGCCTTCTGTTAACAATGGCTCTGGTCGACAGGCTAACACTAAAATAGATCTAAGAATGCCAATTTCCAACACTGACTTTCAGTCTTGCATTTTTATATGCTACATTTAAATACAGCTTAATGTGCTCAACTCATCCTGTAAAATGCTGCTTTAGACTCCCACTGCTAAATCCTGAAACAGTGCCTTAAGGCTACACTACCTTGCAGTACTCTGAACATATTCTCAATAAAGATTTCTTCCTATTCTCTAGCTTGTGGGCCCAAATAATCCACAAATCTTAGCCACAAGACATGGGTAGACTGCTCATGATGTAATGCAAAGTTTGGAGGTCCTTTGTTACCGTTTGTGTAGTTTTGTAGGTGAGGTAATTTAGATATTCAAGGTCTTTTTTTCCTTCTGGGCTGAATGTCACTTTTTTGGTGAAGTTTGAGGAAGTAGATGACCATTAACCTGGTGGCAAGAAAATACACAGTCTTTTAAAGGTGACCTTTTGAGAAGTGGTAGTAAGAAAACAATTTTAAGGCCAGAGCTTATAAAACAAACATTGAATTCTGGCTTTTATGTGCTGTTTAAAGACAGTGTTTATGAGGATTGCTCCCTGCAAATCCTGCACAATGCAAAGTACATTCCTCAGCCTGCATCCTGCAAGGGGACTCTGAAAAAGGACAAGTGCCACTGCTCGTCAATTTACAAATAAATTTATACAGTGTTCATGTGTGTAGATGCAAATTTGCTGCACAGAAGGTTGGCATCTCTCCAAAATAACTACATCAGCTTGACATCTAATGAGCCACAAGGTGCTCTGCCCTGGTCAGAGTGTGAGGTGTCCAGTCCCCTGGCTGAGGTTTATCAAGGAACAGTTTGGGGATGAGTAGTACACTGCAGAACTCTTTCCTGGGACACTCAGATAAGAACTACAGTAATTTCACGATTATAAGCCACACCTTTTTCATTGAAGAATCCAGCCTCACCCAGTAGTGCGGCTTATATTCAGGTGCGGCTTATCTATGGACAAATCCCAGCGAAATGCCAACCCGGAAGTGAGAGCTGCCCTGGGAGGGCGCCTGGGGCTGCCTTTAAAGGCTTCACTGGTCTGTGAAAACTGTTTGCAACTTGAGCACCTGACACCAAACCCCGTGCTGGCGCAATTCTGTTACTAATTTGTTACTTTGTTGCATATGGATCCTTGCTTTTTAAAAAAAAAAATGTGCGGCTTATATTCGGGTGCGGCTTATATATGGACAAATCCCGTGGTCTGACTGGCTACCTGAATGTGTGGCTTATAATCAGGTGTGGCTTATAATTGTGAAATTACTGTAATTTTTTTAACAAACCCTAGTGTTGCATGCTTGCACCAAGATCCTCAAAATAACTTGCCCACATGAAGGTGAGGTGGTGACACAGGACCTGGGAACACCAATTCCTGACATGGATCTGCCGTGCTCTGGGGAGCTGTGGTGGCCTCCCTGTGCTCCATCACCACTGCCATTCTCTACCAAAAATTGGCAATGGCAAAGCACCAAACCTCTCTGTGCAGCTACACAGGGCAGAACACCCTGATATTTCCGAAGGGTTCACACTGGGAGAAATAATTTGTCTAGTTTTCTGCATGGAAGGAGAAGGAACCCAGGTGCTGGTGATGAGATAAATAAACTTGATGAGTTCAGAGCATGGAACAGGAAACTTTATAGAGAAGGGAGGTGTGTGTACTGCTAAATCTGAGTTATGGTGGGTCTAGAGGATGAGCCATGGTGCAAAGAGACTGGTCTGAAGCTCAGACAGTGTTTCCATGAGTCAGAGTGTGTCAAAGGGAAGGTGATTTCTCTCTGTGATAGACTCTGAATTTCCCTTATAAGTCTGTCCAGAGAGGTGATGGACTTAAGGGAAGTGCATAGATCTTTGATATTTTGCCCAGACTTCCAGGTTTCTTCTGCTGTAGGCATAAGTAGAGACATTTGGAAATTCTGATTTTATATATGCAACCACATGAACTGATACCTGCAAATCTGGCACACATCCACACTGTGTGCTGTGTGAAGCCAGCAGGGAGGAGATGCTCAGTGCTGGGCTGGATTTGTGCACCTGGAGACCGAAGGGGACACAGACAGCCAGTGTCCCTGAGGGCCTGGGGCACCAAGGAGGTGCTGCAAATCCCACCCCAGCTGCTGGCACGTATCAGCTGAACACATATCAGCCCTGAACATTTCTGGGGGTCAGAGACAGAATGCAGTGCTGAGCCTCTCTAATGTTTGGTTACTGTTTAGATCCTCAAAGAAGAGCTGTGCTCTAGAGATATCCTTGTTTCTTTTCCCCCTAAATGTGAGTGTCTGTGTGTATGTTTATGTGTGTGTGTATGTGTGTGCGTATGACAATTTTCCTTCAAACATTTGTCTGCCCCCAAGCAGTGACTGCAGAGACTCCCATTAGCAGCAGCATTAACCTTGCACTGACCTTGTAATAAGCAAGGTAAGAGCTGGTCCTGCATCCAGCCTTAGTGTGAGACACAGAGATGAAAGAGGTTTAATTTGGCCCATTTTATGAATTTTGGTGTCACAAAATGCCGAAATTCTCTTAGGGTTGTAATGTCTCTGTCGACATAAACGTTTTAATATAGGTTATGATTAGCATCAAGAAAACATTAAATGACATAATTTTTTCCCCAAACAGATGATTATTTTCAAAATTATTTTCCCCATGTTATTGCTGCTTTTTTGCAAATGTATACAAGGTATGTTACAGACAAGAATGAAGGTTAAAAGGTGTTAGTGTAACTAATGAACTGTGGATTAAAAAATGTGGTTTAATCCTAAATCCTATAGCACTGAGAGCCTGAAGTCTGCAGGCTCACAGGCTCTTCAGGCTCGCTCACTCACTCACTGCACTGTGAGGCTTACAGGAACCATGTATAAAAGCTGACACTCCCTCGTGGTTTATCTGGGGACTCATACACCCTGAACTTTAAATTTACACATATAAATGCATAGGTTTTAAAGCCACAAGGAGCAACCAAGACCTAGTGTGACCTTCTTTATAACGAAGTTGCAGAATTTCACCTCATAATTCCCTGCCTGAGCCAAATAAAATGACTATTCATACCAGCAGAGCTTGTGCTTTAATTCAGTGAGGGAACAGGTACGATACCAGGGTGTTTATCCTGAGATCTCTACAAAGCCACAGAGCCCAAATAATGCATACCAAGCATCAAATTCTCTCAAACTTGTGGTGATAGTAATAAAAATGGCTAAATGTCTTTGAATAACGAATAAATCTGATTAAACCACTCTCTGCTTATAGCTTTCCTGTGAGCAAGAAAGAACATAAATTGTTAGATACATGATTTATAGAATATTATTCGCTTTTCTCGGTAACTCTGTGCATTCTTGGGTCTTTGATATTCTGATAGCAATGCCCTTTGCAAATAATGCAAAATGATGTATATTTTAGCAGCTACTGGCTAGATTCTCAAGAGGAAACATTCTCTAATAGCACAGTGCTCCTGAGGGACTTTTACAAGCAATAAAATCCAAAGCATACAAGCGAGATATTTTTGTCAAATCTTGCTTATACAAATACAAATTTCAGCTTCAGAGATCTCTTTTCTTGTCATTGCAAGACAAGCTCAGATAACGTGCATCCAGATTCCTGCACACTGCAGACATTTCAAGAGTGAGCTACCTGTGTGGTAGTGCAAATATTTGCAGTCTGAAAGGAGGCACAGACACCACCCAGTGATCTCTCCAGTGGGGCAGGAGTGGGAAAGGGCCTGACAGAGAAATCTCCTTTTCCACTGAACTCCTTTCCTGCCTCTGCTCTCTGTGACCAGAGGGGAAGAAGGCAGAAAACAGTCGTATATGTGATGAAACAAAGGACAGGTGAAGAAACCTCTGATTTCTCCCCCTTCCAGTGAGGATAATAATGATAAAAAAAAATCATAGATGGCATTTAATGTGGTAAACTGAAATTTGGGCTAAAGTAGAATGCAGATTTTCTCAGCCTCTTTTTTAACTGCACCCTACTGGTGAGAGTAAACGTGTTGTTGAAAGTGGGGGATAATGATTGCTGTTTTTTAAATTTTTTTTTTACCCTATAAAAATACCAAGCTCATTTGAATTACATTGGAAAAAATAATGAAAAAGCGGTTTTTCTTAAAATATTGAAATAATATTGTCAATGATGAGAGTTGCAGGGTTTTTTAATCTTGGAAAAACTTTGTGGCAGATTCTTTTTTCTTCAAAGACTTCAAGCCTGTTTAAATGTGTGACACCAATGAAAGGATTCACTCAAAGTGCTTAGCAGATGTGCTTGGAGAAAACCCAACTCCTGAGACTGTGCATTACTGTCAACATCCCCATCAACAGGAAATGTAACAGTGTTTGCAAAGCTGATATTTAATTCACTGGCTAATGACATTCAAAACCACAGAGAGTGCAATTCTCAAACTTAAAATTGTTTAGTTTTTTGAGTCCATATGAGTCTGAATTTGGAAAACCCAACTGTATCTACATGCAGTGGAGGAGAGCCACCAAACACAGTTTGGGTTTTCTGTTATCTCCTTATGAATAAATGACAACATTACAGCAGAAGTTGTTCTTTATCTTTCATGCAAGCACAACAGTTGTGTTGATTACGCTTAGCAGAGGACGGATTTTGTGAGTCTGGTAGTATTTGCATTTGCTGGTTCCCTTCTGCATTTTTGTGACAAAATGGCAGGCTTTGCTAAGTTGACAGAATAATTTAGCTTTAGTAGGTCATCCAGTTAAAGCTAAGAGTACATTTATGCATTTGGATTAAACAAAATTTCTGGTTTTTTTTTGTTTGAAAGATTATGTCTATCTTGGCCTTTAATAATTGGGCAAAATTTTTGACTGATGTAAGTTAACTGAGTTCTTAGGCATGATATTCCAGCAGAGAATTTGATCATAACATTTATGTTTTTATGACTATAACATGATTTATTTTATATGTAGAACTGCATCTAGAGATTATGTACATTATATATATACATACATACACACACATATGTATGTATATAATGAAGATAAATACACATACGTGTATAGGTTCATACTAATAGGGCAATAACTGTGCAACATCTTGACTTTGGTTTGTGTTAGCCATCACTTGCCATTAGTTAACACCCTAAACTGAGAATAGTGAATGTGTTTACATTTTATTTGCCACTAGGGAATAATTATGAAATACTTATTACATGGAAATTATCCTACATAAATATATTCTTTATTTACAGGACAGAGCAGAAACCCACAGAGAGGGCTGTGACATAAGAGCTCTTCAATGACATTCAAAATAGTAGAAATATTCCTGGTGGCTTTTGGGTGCAGACAAGCTAAGTTTATCTGTATGATAGTTGGTTTGCAAGTTTTGTGGTAAATGATCCAAGAACAGCAAAGTGGATGTATTTTATTTGCACAGTGAAATTCTATTGGCAAAAAAACCCTGCAAAGACAGTTTTATATTTTTGTCACACTGTAATAAGCAACTAACGACCCACAGAGAATTTGGGAAAATGCCCTATTTACATTCCCTCCTATTTAAATGCTCTGCTTTCGCATACAAAGGAGGTCTTTGTTTCGGCACCTGCTGGCTGCTTCCTGCTGGTCACCACAATCCTCTGTGGCATGGAGCTGCCACATGCCAACACCTTTGCCATGGATATCCACTGTGTACCTGGCGATTTTGTCAGTGCAGGACATGGTGATGAGCTGCTCTCCCAGCAGGACGCCGTCCCACGTCTGCGCCGCGTTGCGACACCGCACGGGAATGGTCCCTTCTCCAGACTCGATCTTCGTCCGCAGGTGCCCACGGTACTTCCTCACTATGTGCTTGCTGCTGTTCACTGGGCAAATAAACACAAGAATGACAATAATTTAATATTGTTCAAAAGGACCTGAGAGGCTGCGTTGATGCCATAGCTTGCATTTGCAGAACCACCTGTGAATGGCCTTCAAACTGGATGCAAAATTAAATGAGATCACAGCCCAAGAAAGCAGCACAGTGCAGAAAAGGTGCTCCCAGCATGGTTTTCTTTTCACATCCATCAAAGCTCACACAAAGCACACACTGAGTGCACGCTCCCCTTCTATTTCCCTATTTAAAAAGAAGAGAGGTGTTCTGTCTTTTTAAGAATCAGTACAGTTTCTCATTTTAGGATTGAGTTGTGATGCATGATAATTTGAAAAATCTTGGTTCAATGAATGTCCTCAAGGACACAGCAATATGATGCAGACCAGTCCAACAGTTTATTGTGATATTCAGTGACATTTCCTGAATAATTTCAGAAGTGACGTTTTGATTTTTTATCATAAAATTTCACTGAAAAATTCTGAAACACTAAAGGTTTATACTCTGGATCAAAGGCAAATCAAAACTTGCTTGTTGTTCATTGCTGGCTGAAATTCCTTCTACAGTCTCCCTAAAGCGAGCTACTTTCCTGTCTTGTGTCGTACCAAGATTTTTTGTCACTTCTGTGATATTAAATATTTGGGTGCAAGGCAGAGGCCCCTGAGTGGCACAGGGCAAGCAGCTAAAGCACTTGTCCTGCACCATGATGAACTGAGTCCTGCAGATATGCAGTAAATACAGAAGATAATGACATTTCAAAAGCACTTCACCTTCATTATTATGAAAAGAGAAAAACTGAAGTTCATTATCAAAATCACTCTTACACTCTTTACACTGCTACTTCACCCCTGGGTATTTTGGCTGTAAAAGAACTGGAAGGAGCAACAAGGGGATCCTTTGGGTCTGCTCACTGCCTAACCCTCAGAGGGCTTCACTGGGATCACCTTCTCCCTGAGCAGACCTTCCACAGTTTCCCTCTGAAATAATGAAAGACAGTACATGATGGCCTCTGCATGCAAGGAAAAGGAGTGCTGCATTTACAGACATGAAGCTTTTGCCCACATTGCCAACTGTCCTGTGTATTTTTCCATGCCAGCTCCTCATCTGGACCAGAAGGCTTCTCCTTGTGAAGGTGATGCTCCTCAGTGGGCTGTGGGGCTGTGTGCTTCTGCCACTGAGTAACACCGGCGTGTCAGAGGTGGTGGGGCTGGTGGCAGCTCTGGTGTGAGCAGCTGGCTCTGTGCACGATCCCCAGCACTGCTGGAAACAATGGACCGACTGGCTGCTGCCGATGGGCGGTTTGCAAAAAGGGAGAGTAATAATAAATTGATTCAGCCTATTTGGATTAGCAGAGGCAGCCAACACATGTAGAGCAGCAAAGTCAGCTTTGAGCTGCTGGAACATGGGGCCCCAGCAATCATTGCCTCTTCTCTCCATTTTTGCTTTTTTAGAATTTAAGATGGGTGTGTGTGTCAGCAGCGGGCTGACAGGTGTCAAATGGATTGCTTAGTCATGACCAAAACTGGTTTCCACCCAAACTCAATCTCCATGATGTACAAAATATAGTTTGGAAATACTGTTACAGTAATGCTGGTACAGCATCTGAGTTTGGGGAGGAGTGGTTGCTGCACTGCCATCCCCATCAGCAGCCACGTCATCCCAGCAGCAGGGGATGTGGAGGGTCCTTGTGCCCAGTTGTCAGCACCTCACAAATCGAGACACTGCAGCAATCACCTGACTTGGAGTATTGTGCCTTTTCAAACTTGGGCTGTGGGAGAAACTGGGAACAGCCACCGGAGAAATAGAAAAAATTAATACACAAAAATGCCAATGTCTCAGATCCCTCTGTTCTCCTATTTTCTGGTTGTGCCAACACTGTCAGAACCAATTTCCAAGACCATGTGTGCTGATCCCTTGCACATCCCTCTTGCCTGAGATGCTAAATGCAGCATCATTCAGAGGATGCTCTTTGGACTGTAGTAGCTATCTGGCAACTGCTTCATATTTTTCCTGGGACTCTTCAAGGAAACATTTTTTAAAAACATGAAGCAATGGTGAGCGGCATTTTTTATTATTAAATCACAGTGGTAGGAAAGGTACCATGAAATTTGGACAACAAAAGTAGAAAGTGATCACTTCTGCTTAGCAAACACATCTAGCTGAGCAACAGTGAGAAATGTCTACCAAAACTACTTTGCTTTTGTCTGCACATACTGAGAACTGATGGCACAGCAGAGCAAGATCTCTGCCAGGGAAGCAGTGAAGAGTGACTCAAGAGGCTATTGCTGTTTTGGCTGGTGGAAAGTGTAACTTTAAGCAAACAGTTCTCTTTTCCTAAGCTTTCCCACAGGTATAATGAGGATAATGATGCTTCCTTCTTATGCAAATTCATTTAAAGGTACTGCTCAACAACTATTTATTGAAAACACATGCTATTCTTCCAGGAAAGATCTACCACAGGAGTCCACCTGCTGGAAATCCCTCAGGATGATTTTTTTCCTCCTTCCTTTTCCAACTTTTAAGAAAAATATTTTCTCTTGTTACACTTTTCCCATTTCTCATCTCTCTAGATTCTCCTTTCTTCCCCAGCTCCTGCTCTGAGCCTCCTCTGTGGGCGCCTTGATCTCCTAGATTATTCTCTCACTTAAGCAATTTAGTGTGTTGATACACTCACATTTCCCATACATACAAAGAGATATGTAACTGCTAGGGAATTTTAGTGACTGCAGTATAGGATGAGCAGCCCATCATTTATGTGGCTTTGATTTCACTACATAAACGTTACCTCAGTGAGGGGCAAAGCATCCCACAATATGCTGACAGAGATAAGGAGTGAGTTCAGGGGAAAAAAGCAGCAGGATTGCAAACAGCTGTGGGGCAGCTGGGGAATTGAAAGCATACACAAAAAATTTTTGAGGAGAGGGATATAAAAGACTTCTGTGAGTTTGGGGGGGGTCTGTTTGTTTAATTTGTCATTTGTCTATCTGATCTTCTCAGGACCGAAGGAAGTACAAAAGCCAAAGCACTCTGCATCTGGCTGTTCTCACAGCATCTCAACCCTGGACTGCAAGTGCCAGAAACTGAACAATAAAGTTTCTAAAAAGCACTTGAAGTGTGCAAGTGCACTGATAGTCTCAGTCTGTGGATGCTCATTGACTCAGCCATGTGTCCAGCTTTGCTCCCTGCGCCCTGCCCAGGGTGCAGCCGAGCAGCCGGCGCTGGCTGATGGGATTCAGCATTTGTGGCCAGTGTACACTCACCCCAGGACACACTCCCACAGCTCTGATAAGGGGTTTTAGCTGCTCAGCTGCTATTAAATTCAATGAATAGGGTGTGACTCAAACCTTGCACCGTGCTGCCTGTCTTAGGCTGATCACATTGCTGGGTAGCTGGAACACATGCTCCAAAAGATCATCTGTGACATTTATATAAAATACCAATAACCCAAAGCTCTGAGTGCTTTCAGATTGCCAATGATTAACTAAATCCAAATCTGCAACTAGAACACACTGAGTTCTTCATTAGCATGTCATTAAGTAGCACAGAAAGATATAAGCAAAGGAAAAGATGAGGCTCTGTGAGTTTTGCACTGAAGCTGCAGACAGACTCCAGCACATAAGCTGCTTGTCAGCAGTAAAAAACATGGTCCACTTGCTGGCACAGCCTGCTATGGATCATTTTAATGCAGTCTCAGAAATATATTTATTTATGCATCTTGAAGTCACAAACTACAGCCTACTGCTGTTCTGCTGTTCAGTATGATCAAAACATCAGTGACTATAAGCATTTCTGATCTTCGCTGTGCTGGTTCTCCAACTGCTTAATCTCAGCTAATTGCAGGGGAGAAGGCGTCTGTGGATGCCACTTCAACCAGAACAAAATGTCAATTCAAACCAAAATTGGAAAGGACGAATTTAAAAATCATTTGGAGTGGATTTATGATGTGTGCTACACTCAGAAGTGGAAATTACTCCTGAGAGTTCCTAGGATAAAAAGGTGCTGGATTAATTACTGGATTAGAAATGTACACAGACAGGTGCCTTGTATTTAAAATCAGTGAAACCCACTGATTTCAAGCCTCAAGCCTTATTTTCATATTTGCTCCAGGACCAGTTCTAGCTCAGAAGGTAATGAAAAAAGCCACTCCATATTTATTATTTAGTTAAAGAGTGAAGAGGAAATGGACGGTGATTAAACAGAATCACACGACTAAGAATCCATCTGAAATTTTGCATGACTGCCTCAGAAGTTCATTTTCTCTTTCCCTGCTTCAGTGGAGGCTGTTCTGTCTTCAGGAAAGAAGAAATAAAACAGCCTGTCTTGCATTTTATCCAGTGCTGGACCCTCCCCTCCTCAGCGTGGCTTAAGAAGCTTCCTTAGAGCAGCGTGAGACAAAGGGGTGGAAGGAAGAGTGTTAGCATTTGACTGCCTTTGTATTTTGATGGTTATTAGAGATGCACTTTCCTGTACCAGATGCTGACTAAATGTACAACATTACTACTTCTCAAGTGTTGAAGTGAGAATCACAGCACAGTGAACACTTAGGATGTGTCTGCTCTGCTGGGCAGGGTGGCTGCTCAGATAAATCCCTGCTGCACTGTGCTTTGTTGGGCAGCACAGAACCAGGCTGAAATGCCATGGGCCAGCTTTGGAAAACAAGAAAATTTAGGAAATAAGTCTAAATTTGTGAAAAGAAGGGTCTAGAGAGCTGCCCCTGCAGTGACTTCAGGGATTTGTCCTTCCCAGAGGGGAACACAAGACCGTGTCTTGTACAGGTTAAGCAGGATAAAAGCGTATTGAGATGAATCCATAAAAGTCAAGACATGACTTTTGAATATAGGCTGTGAGGGATATTGCAGTGAAGGCAGTCCTAGGAGAAATTTGCTTGCTCCCAGAGCCATGTGGCACTCATTACGTTGTAGCAGATTTCAGTTCAGATCTATGGTTTGGACAATATCATTAACCCTATAACAAATAAAAATGCTGAATATGTACTTTATATGACAATGTTACAAACCTGGTACACCTGTAATTTTTGGAACTGAAATTAACATTGGGGATTGAACTTCTTTACCTTTTCCCATCTCCTTTTTCTTGGCTGAAATCCTGTCTTTGGACAGTAGTCCCTAACTTGAGAGAATCCATGACCTGATAAATGATGCTTCCTTTGCCACATTATTTTTTCTTCTTTTCACTAACCTTCAGATAACAATTTTTACTCTTTCTACTTCTTCCATAATTTTTCACCTGCCAATAGTTTCTAGTGATGTACTGACAAGGTGTGATAGCAAAGTCAATTTGCCTATCCATAGATTATCAATATGTGGCATTTAATCCAGAAGAAGCAGCAAAGAGAAAATTTGAAATTTGAATCCACAAGAACAGAAAGGAAATGAATGCAATATTTTTCCTTATCTGCTTTAAGTACATAAATTAATTTATGTTTTTTAAAAAAATTGAATTGTGGTGTTAGAGACAGTAACTGTAGGAAGGGTGTAAGAATGGTATTCCAGCATATTAAAATTTATCAGTGAGTGTTTTAATGAAAACTTAATATTTTGGTTCATCAAAACACCTCCATATATGACTACTGAGGGAGGAAATGTCATCATTTAGATGATAACTCATTTTTAAAATGAGTTTTTATTATTTTTGTAAGTTAATATGAAATGCATTGAAAGTTCATCCTAGGGAGAGGTGCCAAATAGCTTCATTGAACCTGTGCTAGAGCAGAGAATGACACTCCAACACATGAAACCCATTTTGGCATCAGACTAACTTCTAAATAACCTGGACTCTCAGCAGGCTTTAATACCCCAAGAGGAAAAAAAACCTGAGAGAAACAGCTCAAAGCTGACAAACACGTTTTCTCTTATGTCTGTCTTTGAGGAATGTCTGGGATCAAAATGTGAGTAACTAGTTAAAATTGACTTTATAACAATTTGCTGGCAGCAAAGTCATGCACAGCTTCCTTTGCGAGTTATAAATGACTGTTCCAGGCAAGGAGGAATGAGCAGTACTGGGTCAGGTGTCAGGGAAATTCTTTGTGTCACCTTACAAACCCAGGCTGTGGACTCCAGCCTGCTCTGGAGTAGAAAAACATTAGAATGTTGAAGCCAAAAGATTTATCAGTGGGATTAAGATTCTGTGCATGCGGCAATCAAGGAAAGTGCAACTCAAACACTTCAAGATTATTATTTTTAATTACTAATTGCTCCTCTTGTCTAAAATCAGACATGTCCCGCCGTGGCTTTCAAAGTGCAGCTGCTCCCACAGAGCAAAGTCTAGAGATCTGGCAAAGGGCTGTGGCAGGGCTGTGAACCCTCTGAGGAGAAAACTTCTGCCTCTGGAGCCTCCACCAGCCTTGTCACCAGGCAGAGAGTGCCACTGGCTGGTCCCCAGCAATGCACAGCTCATCTTTGTGCAGAGGTGCTGCTTTCCAGGTCAGCAGCTGATCAAAGCCAGTGGCTGGAGAGTGGAGAGTGAGATGCTGCATCCATCAGAGACCAGAGGAGCCAGCAACTCACCCACGTCCTTAGCTGTGCATTGTCTTTCATTTTTTTGTTAATGAGAAGTGTTTTCTCTTAAAGCTAGAGATCGTTTAAATATACTTTGTGTGAAAAATATATCAACATCACTGGAATTGCCTATTTGATGACAATTCTCTCTCCTGCCATGTTTTAATCAAGAAGTTTACACAAAGATAACGAGAATGTGTTATTCATCATAACCCTCTTTCTTTTGTCAACAAAACATGCTGCTATTCATGTGGCTTTGGGATTTTGTTCCAGTTGGGAAATTGAAGTCTTCAAGGATGATTTAAGGAAAATGTTGTGGAAGAAGTTAGCAAAATATGAAAACAGAAAATGAATCCCATGAGACAGAAACAAGAGCAATTTGTCAATAATGTTGACATATTTTCAGCCACACTGTTGTTGGTACGAGTCTAGAGAGGCTGTGGTTCCTGATGCATCACCAAATATATGCTAATTCAGCTTCTGGAGCTCTGGAGTCCTATGGCTGAAGAAATTAAACCTTGATCACCAGAAAATGGCTCCTGTTGGCCTTCAAGATCCGTGGATCAAAGTTGCTA
Organism: Sialia sialis; assembly: GCA_009812075.1. Lineage (NCBI taxonomy): Eukaryota > Metazoa > Chordata > Aves > Passeriformes > Turdidae > Sialia > Sialia sialis. Next base: position 10,582,213 of record VRYO01002734.1, read on the forward strand.
AATTATTCTGAATAATTTCATAGTAGTGCATAGAATATACAATGTTTTCTATTTTAGTATTCTACTCTCAGCACTAACTACCCTTTCTCAGAGCTGTGATTGCTGGATCCCTTTTATTCCTATTTTACAGGCAAAGATATAGAAATTGCCAGAGTGAGGTGAGTTGCCCCAGACTGGCTAGAGAAGGCAGCTTGCAGGATCATGGTAAGAATTAAATTGTTTGCTACTCATCCAGATGTCCTCAGATTTCTCTCCTAAGACTCTAAGAAACTCCCTAGAAGTCTAAGAACTTCCAGAAATCCTACAAAGATCTTAACTGGACCTGGAGCTGCCTGATAAGCTTTCTAAAACTCAGCTTATGAGTTTTACCTGTAATTCCCACCAGGGGAAGGGCAAGATCTGAGTGGGTGTAGCTTTCACCCACAGAGATTTTTCCCAACTATGGTTTGATATTTTCCACCCATAAAATCTGTGCCTTATTTAGGTGCATATCTATAGTAGGCTATGGGATGTTGGGGTGGAATGAGGGAATGTCCAGGAGCGTGTGGTCGGTTTTTCCCTGCTGCAAAGGGCTTTGGAGACACCACCATTCCTTGGGCTGGACAAATCTGGGGACGAGGAGCTTTTCTTGGTGAAATTTTCTGCTGCTATTGTGAAAACTTCTCAGGCATGGTCTTTTGCTGATTAATGTAGCCTTTTTATCACATCTGAACATTGCATCCAAATGCAGTGTTTTACAAAGCAGCAAAGCCCATAACAAAGCAGAATCAATAAATACAGTGCAATGCCCTTCGGCAATTCAAGCATTCTGTTAAAATTAGAATCTGATTATAGCTGTGGAAACCTGTTTTTCTGAATCCTAACAAACACATTTTGCTTTACATGAAAGCTTTTTAAATATGTGGCCAATGCTGGCTCTGAGCAGCCCATAGTTTTCAGCATATTCTTTCTCTTCCTGGATAGACACACACTGCACTGACATATAATTCTAAAAATCATATTTTCTACTTTAAACTCCCCCTGAAACAACAAAATAAGCAAAAGCAGCCAAGAATATCACAAGGAGGAGGAACTGGGACATTTTCAATGCATTGTCAAAGGCAAAGAGTTTTCTCATGATGTGTCAGTTCTGACAAAGTTTTAAAACAGAGAGTTTAAAAAGGGAGCTGTCTAGCTCAGCTGAGAGGGAATTCACTGATCCAGGACTTGAGAGACACAGATTCAAGTTTTTATTTGATTCCAAGTGGCCTTGAATGAAAAAGCCTATTCTGAACTAGGCATGGGAGGAAATGAAACAGGGTTTTCCTACCCGTTGATACTGATGACCAGGAGATAAGAGAAATATAAGATGTGATCCCAGTTTCACATGATTATTTTCTTTTAAATTTTGCCTGACAGGTTTTGATTTCTTTCCAACCAGTCAGTACTTTGAGGCCTGAAAACTTCCATGAAGTGAAGATGTTATTCACCAGTCAGCTTTAGCTAAACTCCACTATGAACCCAACTACCCAGCCTGGTGGAGATTAATAATGAATATAAAGCAATAGCAAACTTTACAGGTTGATTAATTGTACTGAAAATTGTACTGAAAGCTTCAGGGCTCCAACGTAGTGAAATGCACCTCTTTCCAAGGTGCATCCTGTGCTCTAGTATGATAATACCAAAAATAAAACCATGGGTGCATTCACAGCTCTCCTAAGCCTGGACATCACCAGTTTCTCTGGTAGGTTTAGGGGCTAGAATTGACCTTTGGGATTGGCAAAAGGTTTAGCATGACAGGCCATGTAAAGGCATCAGACCACTCCTTTGGGTTACCAAGAGTGATTGGATTTCCAGAACATATGCACCATATATTTCCAGACCCTCAGGCTGTTCTGTCTGAGCAATGGGTCCATCAGAGCATCAAGATGGTGCAGCTGCTGCTTCTGCAGCTTTTTCCTCAGCTGGCATCAGATGGGCTCAGGGTTAACAGCAAAGGGCTTGGGCCAGTCACTGTCTCCATTCTGGTACCTCTGGCGGGAGTTTTTTATCCCTTTTCCATTCTCTCCCTTCCCTGCAGCCTTGGATGAGCAGGGAGTGAGTAGGAGAGGCTGGGGGAGGAAAAGCTTCTTGTAGCACTGGAGATGGCTCCAACCAGTGCCTGCAGGTCCTGTGTGGATGCTGTGCATTGGAAGAAGCAGAGGGGCTTCACTCATCTTGAGTTTCCCCACCCCTCACAGGCTTTATGTTGCTGTGTCTTGCCCACTTTCCCATCATAGCTGAACATCACAGACCCACTGTCCCTCCAAATTTCCTGTCCTCACTGTGGCACTCCTGTCTCAGGTCCCACTGATTCCTCTCAGCCACACTTTCTTCTCCTGAAATCCCTTTGCCCGCCTTCCCCAGAGGAAGAAAGCTCCCCCACAGTGCCAGCATGTTTTAGATGCTAGAAAGAAATCTTTGAACTATCTGAACCACTTCCACATCTGGCAAGCCCTGAGATAAATCACACCACTGCTCAGACCTGCAGTGCTTATGGGGACAGAGGACCACAGCTGGGCTGGGCTCTGTTGTCATTTTTGGCCATCCTGACCAGAAGCACACTGCACCTCTGCTCCCAGCCATGGGTGAAGTGTGTAAGTGAGGGAGAGAATTAAGCAGAGGGAAGTGTCCTGTGACCACGCTTTCCCTCCCAAATTAACTTGAGTGGAAGCAGTCACACTGTAACAGCATTTCCCAGGAAAGATCAAGTTAGAAAACAGGCGAATATAAACCTAATGCCTAATAACTGTCTTGAGCAGGGACAAAAGCTCCTTGACAGAGCAGCCTCAAGCCAGCTGTAGAAAGTTGCTGCATTTCCTCTGTGTTAACTTGGGTAAATTGAGGCTGGGTTAGTGGCACAAGCAGAAGGGGCCATTGCTTCCATGGAATGTGACTTCAGAGGAGGCTGACAAAAGGGTGCTGTGCTCATACCTGAACCCAAACCTTTTGGATAAGACCCAGCCGAGTCTTAATGAAGTGAAAGAACAATTTCCTTCCACTTTCTTTAATATTAATTCCCTAGCCTGTGAAGTAATGCAAGAGCCTCTTGCTGTATCTGCAATTTCTGCAGCATCCTTTATATGACAAAGCAATCTGGGCTGACCACAATAACTCATCCAGGGCTAGGATTATTTCTCCTGAGGCAGTATTCAGCACTGCAGCCTACAGTGGTGTATGCAAGTTTTTAGTTTCCTGTTAATTCTGGGCATGGTTCTCTATGATAATTTTCTTCTGAGATCCCCCAAGGTATTGTTTTGCTCAGTCATATGAAAAATAGGAAAATAATGCACCTTCATCCCAGTTCCACAGACAGGCCATTCATCAGCAAAAAATCAACTTTATAGCCTAGAAGGAAGCTGCTCCATGCACCAAATAGCTAGCATTTCCACGATGGTTTCGAAGCTGCATCAGTTCAGCAGCTGTGACAGAAAGATGTGATACCTGGGAGCATTTGTGCAATGGGAACAAAAAAATATTGTCCAAGTCCAAGGGATGACCTATGGTTATCCTCAATTTTTGTTCTGGGAAACTATAATTTTGTTAGAACCTGAATTTTCTTGTAGCTCCAGATACCTAGTTTCTTTTCAGATCACTGAGTTACTTAGATGGTTCTTGAAGTGCTTTTCCCTATACAAGAACAGAATTTGTCCACTTAACCAAACATGGGATTGGCAAATGGAAGGCAGAGATTTCTTTCCCTTGCACATCCAGAAATGTTCACCAAACCAAATGGTTTGGGGAGTGATTCTAGCCCAGTTACTGCCATAAACACCCTTATTGTATTTCCATTCTGATAACTTCCTGCAGGACACTGCTGATTTCTGGGGCTGAGACTGTCATGACAGTTTTAGGAGATCATCAGACTCCTTAGAGGGTCTCTGTGTGAATCTGGCCTTCTCCAGTCAATCTGATCAGGATATGATTTTCAGGGATCTGGTCTGGGGATGACAAAACCTCATTGAGCACAGAGTGCTGAGTTACTGGTGTGAGCAGGACACCCCTTCACAGCAGCCCTGGATCTGAGGGTTAACAGCATTTTTTTTCTGAGAATGGAATGTAAAATCCAACAGCCAGAATCACAAGCAGGGAAAGCACAGGTCTGCCTAGTGAAAGCACAAGTAGAGAGCACAAATGTGTATTCCTGGGTACTCTTCAGTTCCCCAACTCTCTGAAAACTGCAGTGCACATCTCCTCATCACATCACCTACCAAGGCAATGATCTGGCTCACGTGGTTGCAAACGGGTCCTGCTTAGATGAGAGTTCTGTCAAATGTGTGTGCATGAGAGCTTCAGCACAGCTGTAGGTTAATAGACAAGCAGGAGAAAAACCCCATGTGGAGCAGATGCAATGGTGTGTTTCAGACCTAAAGGAAGTGTGGGATAAAACAGGAGCTGGGCTATCAAGGAGTCAATGGCACAAGGCAATACAGCATGTTAGCAAGAGACAGAAAAGCAGCCCAGGGGAGAAGAACTGAGACAAGCCCTGGGGCAGATTCTGTTTGTCTCTTTGGCGATCCGTGTAGTGAAAAACAGAGGGAACATCTCTAGAAAAAAGATGGACAATGAGGTAAAATACTGCCAGGGAAAGTGGAGTGGGCAAATAGAGGATTTTTTCATTCAAATTTTCAGGCAATTAATTTTGCTTCTCAAGAGACTTAAAAAAAAAAAGGAAAAAAAAGACCAATGAGTCAAGAAGCACTAAATTAGCTAGTATGTGCTCTAGCAAATCAAGGGCTTGGTTATTCTGTGGTTTGCCCTAGATTTAGGGGATAGTGCAGAATATGTAACAGATACTATAGGGTGAGCTCCCTCCAGGGCTCCACCTCAGGAGCTGGAGTGTGTGTGTGCCATAATGGGGAACTGCAGCCTCCCCCAGGCCCTTCAGGAAACCACGTTAACTTGATGCTGTGATACTGCCCTTGGGAGAGCTCAGGAATCCAGGCTTACCTGGCTCAGATGTACATGAAGGGAGAAGGCACCAGAGAGGGAGATGTCCCAGGCTCCCTGAGCTCCAGCCCTGAACTGAAGGAGGGGAAGAAGCTGTGAGACACCACGAATGTGCTGTCTTTTTGTCATACAGCTGTGTTACAACCTTGAGGCTGACCTTGGAAAATGATGGAAAGGGTCTTGGGAAGGAGACTGACTGGAGAGGATGAGCCAGGACAGAGGCATAAAAAGCATCTGAAACCCCCGTGGCTTTTCCCAGTCTCATATTCTGTTCTCCTCTCCTGCTCTCAGCTGTTCTTGCCTCTTTTCTCTCAGCCTTTTCCCCTGCTCTCTCAGATTGTACCTTCTTCAAAGCTCCCACTTCACTTTCTGTAAGCTCATCCAAGCTCCTGACCTACAGGCACCAAATAAAGAGTTAGAAAACCCCTCCCTGCTCAAAGCAGCCTGGTCCAACTGGATTTTGTCTCTCTTTTAGAGCTTATCAACAAACAAGTCAGCTTACCTGTGATTCAAGAAGGTCATTTCTTCAAATTCAAACATGATTTTATCTCTTTGTCCCTAATCTCTAACTTTCCTGGATGAAGCTGGCAGGGTGTGAGCTCCCTGGGCCTCTCCTCTGCATTGCAGCTCTCAGACTTTTACACATCTCACAAACTTGGTACTCTGCTCTATCCAGTAAGAAGTAAACTGGTTTCAAAAGCATGCCAGCTTATGTCCTCCCTTACCAGAACAAAGCTCATAAGAAGGAAATGTGAGGCCTCCCTGAGGGTGCTGGAAAGACACGGTGGATAATAAGAAATTTTTGGAAGGAGATTTGAGAAATGGATTTTACTCACTCCCTATATTGATAAAGGCTTATCAAATTCCTTCTCAAAACCAGGAACCACATGGTGAGACACCGTTTTTAAATGTTAATGCATCTTTAGAGAATAATCAGTAATGTTTGATGGCTTGTGCTAGCTCTAGGAGAGGTTTCTTTGTTGTTTAAGAAATGAAACAGCATTTATCTGGAGTTTCTTGTCATTACTGGATGAAAGAAAGGTTATTTCTTTAGAAAAAAAAAAAAAAAAAAAGAAGAAAGAGAAGATCTGAATGATAAACATTATAAAATACTTATCTTCCCAGATGTCTCTGGGATAATGTGAGCTGAAAGGAAATGCTTATCTCACTGAAGGACAGCTTTTGGCAACATGGCTTTCTATACAGTGCCAAATTATTTTAAGAGCACAGGACAAAGGTAGAGGGAACTGTTTAAAAGAGTGAATTATGAGCCAGGTGTAGCATCTCTTCAGGTCCTGCTACTGAATCATAGTGTAACCTTGGCTAAGCCACACAGACCTTTCTGCCTCAGCTTCTGCTGTAATAGCCAACAGGAAAATTATTTTCATGATTATCTACAACTTTACTGCCTGTGTCATGTACTGCATGATTATATATTTTTTAACATGGCTGCTTGTATATCTTGTTATCTACAGAAGCATTCCCTCATTAGCTGGGAGATTTATCTGGTTTTTGAAGAAATCCATGAGCCAAGCAGGGCTCACCTCCAGGGCTGGGTTCAGCTGCATATAATCAGGCAGCATGGGCTGTCAGCTGCCCAAAGCACTGACTTCCTCATGCCAAGAAGAGCAGAATCCAGCCTGGACAGCCTCTGGTTGTTCTTGAGAATGGACCACATTTTAAAAATAATTACAGATTTTGGTGCTTCCAATTGTGATGTCAGCTAAGGGGTGCCCCAGGAAACCCATCTTCTGGAAAGCATGAGTGCCTTTAACCAAACAAAAAGCCTTTTTATATATCTCTTGATACACCTGTACAGTGGGAGGCCAAAGATCATTATAGCTTTTTGATGTTAAGAAACTCCCTTTTTAATTTTTAATTTTGATTTAAGATCATGTCTTTTCATTTTGTTAACTCATCAGAAATTTGTTGTTTTGGTTTTACGTTTTAAGCACGTACTTGCTTTTGTTCATTTTATAAACCCTGCCTACACAATGCAGAAATCATGTCAGGCAGAGACCATATTTCCTTCCTGAATAGGTGCTGCTTTCTTGCCCTAGCAAGCTGCTGTCACACATGTGAAAAGAAATTCTAGTCTGGGCAGAATAATACCTATTGGTTAATAAATAACTTATACAAATAAGAAATCACAAAGGGGTGAAACTACTGTCTGATGGATTTGCCTGTGAGGAAGTGAGGTCATTGTGTGACCTTGGGTGATTAATTTTACATTCCTGTGTCTATGCTTCCTCCCCCATCCATTCTTTTGTCTTGCCTGCCTCACAATCAAGGTAGCCAGGGCAAGGGCTATTTCTCATTATGTGTACATTTGGCAGCTAGCACTATGGGCTTTGCAGCATTGTAAAATGCACAAACAAGGAGCAGTGGCTGGGGCAGAGATAAGAGTAGCATGTGCCTTGTGTATTGGATCATGGGGTGACAGGCATGTGATAACAAACCACAGATCTCTGGAGTGCCCTGCTCCTTGCTGGGGGCATTCCATGTGGCCAAGAGCTGGTGCAGGAGGAGAGCAACAAGGATGTGCCTCTGCCATGGCAGGGCAAGGACAGGGACATGAATGTTTGGGAAGTGATGAGGTGAGAGGGCTGGGTCATGGGGGAGATGGGATTTGTCATCATGGACAGCAAGCTCTGCAGGTCTGTTGGTGGCACACACTGGCTCAAGACTCGATTTGTTTATCTCATTTGCAGAATCACCTCTAGAGAAGAAATCCCTGGAAAATCATGTGTTTGCTTGAATGCCATAGGTGTGGTTCCAGGGACTCTAAGGCTGACCTGGTGGACTCCAACAAATCCACCTGCCATGCAGTGACCTTGCAGTATATTTGACATAGGCAGGATGGCTTTGGAAGGATCCCTTCCACAAAGGTCTCGCCATTATTTGCTGCAAGTGCAGGTGACATTTGGAGAGAGTCTGATGAACAATCAACACTACAGATATGCTGTACCACAAATAATTTAACGTAACGTAACGTAACGTAACGTAACGTAACGTAACGTAACGTAACATAACATAACATAACGCTCTACTTCAGACTCCAGCTGCTGCAGCCTGTTTTAGTAAAAATGCAACTCTTCAACCCATATGTATTCCGTGAACTCCGAGAAGAATCTATGCATCTCCAGTTAGAGCCCTGATTCTCTGGTCCAGCCTCTGGCTGTGGCTTCAAGGATCTCTTTGAAATGTCCCAAAACGCTTATTTACTTTCAGGGATGTATGTATCAAGCAGGGAATGCAGGGATGTATTCCCCAGCAGAGCCACGCAGCCCCAGGTGTGTGGAGCTGCCTTGCCCAGCTCTGATTTTCCCTGCACATCTTGCCCCAGCACACAGGACCAAGCACCAGACACACACCCTCTAAAGCGTTTTTGCTCCCAAGTGAAACAATTTCCACTAGCAAAGAAAGACAGCAAGAAGGATCTGATCTTGAAAAAACCCAAAAACCCAACCAAAAAAAGACAAAAGGCACACAAAGGAGGAAAAGGAGAGGGAAGACTTTTCCTTACAGTCGGTTGTGATTTCGTAGGGGGAGTTGAGGCGCGCGTCTCCGCAGGGTGAAGTGCTCACGTACAGATGGAACAGGATGTTCTCCCGCAGCCTGTAGCCTCCTTCTTTTAATCGCACGAAGATTGATCGCTCCCAATCTTCTCGCCGTTTGCTAGGATCACAAAAGAGGTTCCAGGTCATTTGTTACATGCCAAATCAGAAACATTTCTGTGCTCTCTCTCTCTCCTTTTCTCCCTCTGCTTGTTTGTTTGTTTTTATTAGCACCTGGCATCATATATTTTGCCTAGTGACAACAAGAGAAAAACAATAAGCTTTCCAGGTAAAGAAATGTGTGAAGGAGGTCAAAACTGCCAAAGGGCTTTTGGCTTGCTTACCTAAGAGATATATTCTAATGATAAAATGTGGATTTTTGAAGGGTAATTCTCCTTCCTCACATGCACAAATGCACAAATATGCTGATTTTAAAGTGGTTCTGGTGCATGAAAAAATGAGCTCTCTTGGGCTCTCATGAACGCATCAGCTCTGATCACAATGCCTCGGCACATGTTTGAATCCCATTAACATCAGTTACCACAGCTGAGATGTCTGTTCATATGCTCCACTGAAAAGGGCCTCTAATGAAGCACCCAAGTTTAATGACCACTGCCAGCCCTCCCTGCTCCCCAGGTGTTGCTCTTGTCCCCCATTCAACCAGAGCCACCTACAAGTGCTCCACCTAGGCCAGCAGGCTCCTCTTGGCCACTTGGCATCTTTGGATATCAAAAGCCATCTTAAGAAGACTGGACAAAACTTGTGCAGACTTTTCTCAGCTGTGTTGCAAAAGATACTTATTGAGATGAAGCTTTTATCTTTGCAGTGGTTCAGCAGCTAGATGGGGGTGCAGTGCACATATTCCATTAGCAACAACTGCCTGGGAGGCCAAACCCTCCCAGTGCTGCCGTTTGCAGCAGCAGCACAGCAGTAAGGCTCTGCTGCTGTGCAGTTCTTCTGATGAGTTACATTTGGGAAGATATGGGTGATTTCTCTGACAGACAGCTGCCTCTAATATGTGTATTTGGGTGATGGTCACGATTATAATTTTGAAAGTGAAAATGTGGTATTATGATGAGACTCCTTTCCCTCTGATGGCCTGGTCCGTCCCTCAAAAACTCAGGTGTCTTTTTGGAGGACTATCTCTGAACAGAACAGCACCTGCAGGTAATGATTTTCCTAGGATGCTGTTAATAAGGAGGAATCCTACCTGTTTAATTCACTACAGGACAGCCCATTAACCAAGGCGATTTCTGCCTGTCTCTGCCTGCTGATAGTGCAAACAGGGGTGCTTTTTACTCAGCCTTTGAGCAAGTCCCTGGCTTTCATCCAAGCTGCCTCTGCCTGTTTTCTCCCAGTGCAGCCTCTGTGCTATTGAAGCTGTTTGGCTGTCACTCTTCCATGGTTTGGGTGTTTTGTCATTTTTTGATGCCAGGATGCGTTTGCTGTCAGGAAGAATTTACAGGCACATTAGCTCGCCTGTCAGGGACAGGGAGTCACACTGGCTGCTGAGCTGGGGCTGCCACATTCAGCTCCTTCATTTTCTGCTGGCTGTGGTGGAATTTCCCAACTGCACTAATTATATTATCGCCCTGATACAAGCCTCTGAAATAATAAAATCTCTGTAAGTCCTGCTGCTTGGACTTTAGAGCAATTGCAGGTAGTTTTAAATAATTCACTACAAAATCAGCTGGGAGAATACAAAGCTGTGCAGTCCAAATGCCTGCTATTATTACATTAAATCTCACCAGAGTGTGTGGGGGGGCAGCTTACAGTACTTGGAGACAGTTGCTATGTAAGGTTGGAGCAGCCATGCTTTGGGCTGGATTTCAGGAGTTCAGTTGCCATCCTGTTTTCACTGGTCATTGTTTTTCACTGATTAACCTTGCTTTTTTACCTCTTCATGAGCACCAACAAGGGTCTGTGGCCAGTGTGGCTGCCAGATTGGGTGACAGACAGCTGCTCTAAAAATAGTTGAGAGGGCTGGAGGGCAGGGCAACTTGACTCTCTCCTCCAGCAGACTGAGGTTCTTCATATCACACAGGGTCCTGACCTGCCTTTGGGATAGATTTTTAGGAGCTGAACTCAAACAGGAGGTTCATTCCTGCACTGGGGATGAATAGGCTTAATAACAAAACTGGAAAAGAGTTTGGGTTGCAACACCATCTGCCAGATCTTAGTAAAGGACCTGGTGCATAGAATGTTTGGTGTATTTCAAAGCCCAAGGGGATGCAGGGATCTTGTAAAAATGGTCCAGGTGAAGCATGAGGTGCAATTCTGCAAAGTTACCTCCACTCCAGCACCAGTACCCTTGTGCCTTGCCTCTGGGCAAGGTGTTTTGAACTGTGAGGGGGAAGATGACTTTGCAGCAGCTGTTCTTTACAAGATCCTTTGCACAGCCAAACACAACCTGCACGAAGCAATGGAGAGAGGAGCCCACAGTGAGCCTACAGACCCCATTCAGTCAGGGGGTGGCATTAAAGTGTCATTTCTGAGTACTGGCACTGGCTAAAAGAGCAGAATTCATCCCTAAACCTTTACCTATTATGAATTTCTGCAGGAGTTAGGATTTGAGGCTAATTTAAAAACATGATAAATTCTAATCTTTTGCTTGAGTTCATTTTTCAGCATACCACATGCCCATGCTTTGAGCTGACTTCAAGAAGATACTTCAGCAATAATTATGGTTTAATATATATGAAGCATTTTAGTGAAAAAGCCTGACAAGCAGAGGAGCATTTTTAAGCATGTAAATGTATGTATAGGGAGTTTCTAGAACTATATACTACAAGAGAGAATCCTAAAGAAACTGACAGCAGGCTAACAAGCAGATGATTTTCCTGGAAAAAATAAGTGAACTGGACTAGATTAAGACTATTCCTTGCTTTTCACATATAAAATAAACAGTGGTTTGCATCTAACTTGCTGAAAGAACTTACTTTCTGGTAAAATCATCTCCCTGGCACCTGAAGGGAGCACTACAGCAGCAAGTCTACTATGGTGCTGATTTATTCTAAGGATACTCTATTAATTTTATTTGTCTTTAAAAAAGAAGAGTTGTATTTTCTTTTCTTCCCTATTGGCCAGTTGGTATAAATAATACCTCTGAAAATATGTCAATTTTTCTACCACCACCATTGCAAGAGACTCAGACTATCATATTTGTGTGCTTTTTGATGGTGATTCTTAGAAAAAGCTTCTCAAAAGGTCTTTCTGGTCCTTCTTTTGTACATCACAAAATTTACGACTTACTTCTCATCTCTTTCATGAAAGTCTGGAGAACTGGAGGATTATGGTTGTCATAAAAATGAAATCTGGGAGGGCTAAGGGTTTTAATCAGACTGGTTTGAAGCTGACAGGTTTTAGTTGTGCTTTTAGCTTTTATTTAACTCAAGCTCTAGACAATGAATTGTTGAAAGAAAGTTTCCTTTTGAAGTATTTGTCACTCTTGCTTCTTAGAGAGGATAAAGTTCCCATTCTGGAACTCTTTCCAAAGAAAAGTCAGGAAACTCACACCTCTAACATTTAGCAATAAGAAGAAAAGGGGGGGAAAGTAATTTGCATATTGCTGCAACATTACCTTGTGGATGGAATTGTTCTTCAGCTTATATGTGAAGAAGTTGCTGTATTCTCTCTTTCAGAGAGATGGAAAAAAAAATTTCCCCAGCACATGGCAGTTCATCTCACCCCAAGAGATACCTGAACAGTTTTGCTGAGTTCCATCTCAGAGATGCCCATCTCTGTGCACTGGGGATCAAAGGAGCCTTGGGCATCTTGGTAACACTTGACTGCCAAGAAGTAAATTCAGTTCAGTGAATCCCTGCCTCCTGGCCATGGGTTTTATATCCTGGCCCTTACTTTCTCCAACCTGCTTGCCCTTTCTCTTATAAACCTTCATGTTACTCTCAGGCAAGTATGTGTTTTGCTTTCACTGGTAGTATATGTAAATTTTGGAAAAGAGGATCCTTTTCAAAGACAGCATTGCAAAGAAAAATGTTTCTTGCACTGGAAGTTCCTGAAGTTTGAAATCCAGCTGCAGAGACCACTCAGCATGTAGGCTTGGTGGGAGGAAGGTATGTGGAAAATAGGAAATACTCTCCAAAGAACAAGCTTGCCTGTTTCATAGTGAAGGATGGAAAATTTAAGTTCTTTGAGTCAAGACAAAACCCCCATTTTTTTGGTTTCATTTAATTTATGAATTTGTACAACAGCTTCCTGGACTGGAAGAGGAGTTTAATTTGGGTTAGGTTAATGCAAATGCATTAACAGTAGCTTTGTGTTTCCCCCAGGCCTGAGGAGATGGTGTACAGATAGTCCCAGTGGAGCTGAATTACCACGTCTGTCCTAAAAACTTTGTCCTTATTGCTATGTGGCATATTCATGTGTTTTCTCTGTGAAAAGATGTCTCTCTTCTCCCAGAGAAAAAGGAGTAAATATGATTTCAATGTGCAGAAAATGCATTTGTCATTTCATTTTGAACCCTCCATTTTATCACCATATGAGAAAGCTCCTGATGATGGCAGTAAACTGTGGCAATAAATATTAAAATTGAAGAACATATCATAACACACAGTTTTGCTTCCCCATGGACTTTAAGGCAGCAGAGTCTGATTTGACAATGACTCCAGCTCTGTCATTCAAAGGTGCTTAGCCTTGAAAATTTTAGTTAAGATTGTTTTGGTGTGTGCTGGTCAGGCAAGCAGTGCTGCCTGGTCTTGGCTAAACAGAGAGTGAATTGAAGTTCTTGTGAACAGAGCTTGTGCTGCACTGAGGGAGGGTTCTCTTAACAAAAGGCTGTTAACATTGATCCAAATAAAATAATAATATGACTGAACATGTTAGGGAGGTGGATCAATACAGTAGTTTAAGACACAGTGTTAGCACTTGTTTCCCAAGAGGCCATAGCACGAAGCAAGTACTAGGGCTGCTACACTGCTGAAAACATAATAATTTAATGTAAACTTGAAAGCAATTCTGAATGAAATAGAGAGAATATTGTTTTTGATTAAACCCTTCAATGCTCTTGTCCCCCTTTGTTAGCCAAACCCATGTACTCAATATACTCTCCTGCCTTCAACTCCAGCCTGAAGTGAAAATAGCCATTATTCCTGTTATTATTGCTTAGGTGCAACTGTATCACAGGTGTTTACAAGAACACACAATCCTACTTAGATTGACCCTTTTCTATGACCTGATGCAAAACCTTTGGAAGTCAAAGAAATTTTTTGCTCTGAGTTTAATGGCCTCCAGAAAAAGTCACATGAATATTCAGTCAAGAATGGAGGGCAGAGGAATGACATACAGAGAAAGAGATTTTTTGTTTGTTTTTCTTTATTCTTTGGTTTCTTCCATATAATAAATGCCACCTCAGTTTCACTTCTGCTCAGTTTTCACACCATAGGATAATTCAGGCTGGTAAGGACCTTAAATCTCTCTCCCAGTCTCCTTCTCAAAGCAGCTGGACAGATGGTCAAGGTTCTGTGCACTCAGATTTTGAAAATGTCCAGGACAGGAGGGAGACTGCACAACGCTTCTGAGTGACCTGTCCCACTGCTAGCCTATCTGCATGGGGACATTCAGTCCCCATCCTCAGACTGAGTTTCTCTTGTTTCAGTGTGTTCCTCTTGTCTGTCACCTTCCCACGGCTCATCTTGGCAAAGATGTCAGCTCCGTTGTGTTGCTGACAAGCTTTGCTGGCTCTGCCATCCCACCTGAGGGTTCACCAGGTCCACATCTGCCAGCACTTCCACACAGCCCAAGTGCTCTGGCCCCTGAGACTCTGGGTAGCTTCTGCTGAGCCTGGGTCAGATGGTTGATGTCTTTCCTTTGGGGCACCCAGAACTGCAGACACTATTGCAGATGTGGTGCAATGAATGCTGATTAGTGGTGGATGCACACATCCTTGACAGACTTTCATACTTCCCAAGATCCTGCCGACCCTCTCTGCTGTTAGGCACACCACTAGCTAATGTCTTGCTTCCTGTCTGCCTACAAACCCCATCCCCTTTCAGCAGAGCTGCTCCCCAGCCTGTATTTCTTTCCTTCTTGGTGGAAAGGAGGAAGGTCCTCCTTGGTGTGGGACTTTGCAATTGCCCTTGCTAAGTTTTCTGTCAAAGTTCCTGCTGGTCCAGCCCTCAAGCCTGCTGGGATGACAGACCAGCCCTCAAGCATAGTGACTGATCCTTCCCACATTTTGGTGTCCTCTGCAAAGCTTATAATCAAGCACTGTGTAACCTCTTCCAGGTTGTTGATAGACATGATCTGAGAAAAGATGGCATGCTGAGATACCCCTCTTGTTACCATCTTCCAGGCAGTTCATGACCCATTAACCATTTAAATGATAACAAGGTGGATTTGGCAGAAGATAGGAACAGTAATTCCAGTGTAATGATTCTACATGCTATAACATTTTAAAACATCATAAAGAAGGAGTGAGTGATAGCATCTTACACTTTGGCACAAAGTTTACCGTGCTGTTAACACACACTGCTTCTCTAGTGAGTCAATTAAGACATTAATGATCAATAAATCACTTCTTTGAGATCTTTCAGCAGCAGCAACGAAGACAGGAAAATGGCTGCACTAAGCAAAATTACTCCCTTCAAGTCTCTGGTCAGTGAATGATGCTAATAAGCCTGCATGTAAAGATTTGTACAAAATCATCAGGCTTCATAAAGCCCAGCTTTATGAGTCATATCTAATCACTACTGAAAGAGAATCAGCTGAAGTAAAGCAGCTCATGACCCAACACTTCAGACTACCTAACTTTCAATTTTTTTTGTGCAGTGTATTGTTCCTTCATCACCTAAAGACTCAGACAAAAATGACATAATGAAGCAAATAGCTCAGTTGTCTGGAGGATGGATCTGTTCCACTGAAGGCCATGTAACAGCCCCCAAAAATCAACAGAATTCAGTTACCTTAAGTGTAGCTCCAGCTGTGAGTAGAGGAAGTGAACAAATGCCCTTCTTGCCACAATTTCTGCATGGCAGTCGTTGACCGCAAGCCCTTGGTCATTTATGTATTCCCCATTTATACATTTGGTACCTGATGACAGCACAATAACCTGAGCTTGCCTGATGTCCAAACCTGTAGGAAGAAAAACAAAAGTGCTGTGAAATTGCTGCGAGTGAGTACGATACCATGATTGTTCAAGTCCTCACAGCACACGCTTTGATGTGGCAGCCAGACAGCCCTAATGGGATGCTTGTTAAGGTGATAATATGGCCTTTGGAATATGCAGGAATCTCACATCTCTGTGTTATTAGAATAATAAGGTCCATATTTCAGTCTTGCTGCTAATTCCAAGATAAAAGCTCACCATGAAGTTTACTTGTTAAATCAATAACTACATCATAGCAGAGCATATGCTGTAGGGAGGTAATAAAGATCTCCTGCAGTGCTGATAAATGGCCAGGTTTTTATGAGCTGTTGAAGACATTTTCTAGTGGGAACACATACTCCCTGTAATGTTAGGTTTCATTGCTGTTGCACTCTAAGTACTAAATAAAATGCATGTAATGCTTCTGGGGCTGCTCTTTAAAAATCATGAAGAAAATACCCCATCAGATTTGACTTTCAGTCCAGTTTCCTTTTAGTTTCTTCAAGAGCAGCTGCATCAGCGCTCTGTTCGGTGGTGTCAGGGATGAAGCATTTATCACTGAGACCAGCCTCCCCACATAATAGTGATGGCAATTGAAAGTTGTTCCTTACTTGGTTCAGAGACACTTTCTAGGCATAAATACTAATTTATTTGGAGTCAGTGGCAAAATGCTTAGAGACTTCAACAGGAACTGTGTTTCACTCTAAAACATAGCTCATTCAGCCTTGTAGAAAATTTCAAAGTAGAATTCAGAATGAACTGAGCCCAAAATGAAATCATCTTTTGAAAAGCACATCTCTGGGCTCATCTCTCTGAATACCAAAGAGCAGGGGAGCAGCTCTGGGGAAAAAGAACTTTTTTGCCTGACAGGTGCTTCGTCTAGAAGTGACAGAGTACCTCTGAGGGTAGGGCTGTTTGACACAATGGCTGTGTGTAGGCAAACACCTGCACAGTACAGCACAGTGGCTCAGACTGGTGTTGGTGTGGCTGTGCCCAGGTGGGGTCACCTGAGATGCCCTTGATGTCCTGCCTAGGCTCTGGCTGCTGTCTGGGGAGTCCAGGAGGTTCTGCACGCTCCCCATGCATCTCACATGGAAATCTGCAAAGAGGCTCAGTGAAAACACACACCTGTGTTTAGGCCACTGAATCAAGACCTCAAAGTGTGACAAGTCAGTGATGAAGACAGGACTGAGACTGCAAATACCCACAGGAGGAATGGAAACAATTCTCCCATGGGCTGTGGTGATGCTGTTTCTATGGTATTACTTTAGCTTTAGAAAAGCTTTAGGAATAATTTTACAGAGTCAGCAAAAATATTTTTTTCCTCTTAAAAGGTCTATTGAATAGCAGAAAAACTGAGAAATTGCAGAGATTCTTTTGGCTTGGCATGTTTGGGGTCATGGTCCCTTATAGAATCTATTGGTGTTAAATGACAAAAGAGCTGAATGGAGAAGGAAATAATATTTTAAACAAAAGGGTTGGGCTGCCAACAATTTCTCAGTTAATAAATACCATCCATAGCCCTTCATAATCACTCCATAGCACAGGGACTAGTAGTGGACAACATACTGTAGCACTGTTGCCATGCTTAATGAATATGATTATAAATAGTATTAAAATTATTTCATGCCTATACCAGTACAAAAGTTACATCAGTAATCCAGAAGGTTTAGTTGTAATGTGGCACTGCAGCATTGTGACGTGTAGGAGAGGTGTCAGTACAGTGAAAAATTCAGTTAATTACATCTGAGCCCCTGGTTGTGAGAGTCTTGTACAGAAATTGTTATAGGTACAAGTGACAAAGTACACATCACTGTATGCCTGTGCTGAGAGTTTAATCTCTATTTGTTACTATAGATGTGGCCCTAAAAACATGTTTTGGAGTATTTATCAGGGAGAAAAAAAAAGAGCAGGAAATCTTGAAAACCCAAGAAGTGAAGATGGGATCACATGGGAGAAATGGAGAGGAGAAAAATCCTTCGTGTTTATTCCAGTTTTATTACTAGGTAAAAAGTTGAGGGGGAAAACTTACTCATTCCCTACAAAGAAAAGAGCTTATAGTCTGTACGTCAAAATTGCTTTGCTTTAGGGTCACTGCTTTTGTGAGAAAAATAATAGGTATCTTAGATTGTGACATGTCCATCTAGTTAACAGTGTCTTTCACATGGACTAACATCCAACATTCCATGGGCCACTGCCTGCCACTGAGGTGTTTGAGTCCCACTCAGCATTTCAAAAAGCAGTGTTTATTTTCTCCAACAGTATATAATATTTTCCTTGTTGAAGATCCATGAAAAAAAATAGCTATTTTTTTTTGTATTTTATTTATTTACCACTGGAGATAGAGCCTTATTTACCTCAGCACAGCAGGAGTACACCAAGGGGCAATTCCCTCCTGCAGAAACTCATGAGCCTCTCTGTCTGCCCCTGAGGACCTCAGTCAATACTCCTTCTCAGGGCAGTGAGACCAACTGCTTCCTTCTCCTAACATCAGCATGCCCCTGGTGTGCCTCCTCCTCTCCCCCTTCACCTTGCAGGCAAAGCACCAGGCTCTGAAAATACAGGGCAAGCCACCTGGGTTAGCCCTCCTGCTCTCTGGGATCCACCCCTTCCTCAATCTCCCGGTCAGCTCAGTACACAGTGTGATGTCTTTCATTTTTTCCATTATTTTATCCACAAATAAAAACTCTTTTTCTCTTCTCAGATGAAGGCAAGCTGATGAATGCACTCAGGATTTTCTGTAAGGACTGGATTTATTCACAAATGAAACAGAAAGGTACCCGACACCTATCAGATGCAGCAATAACATGAATCCCTCTGATGTTGTTTGCTATCGCAATGCCCACCTGCACAGCCATAGCCAATGTGCTTGGGGTGTTCATGTTTGGGTGAATTAACTCCACATGTTGGCTTTCAGTGATATGGGCCCCAATAGGTAGCCATGTGTGGACACAGCCTGGGGTGTTTCCAGTCCTGGCAAGGTGCAAGTGTTTGCAGAACATCACTTAGATGTTGCCTTGGGCTGGGAGGCAATGGCTTCCAAGGATTCGCAGAACCAGTCTGAATGTTAAACGTTTTCCATTTGCAGTGTCAGAAAATAATCCATGCTCCTCTAGGCTCAGAAATACCCAAGAGTTATGTCTCACTGCTGTGGCACTTGGAAACCCAGGTGTACATGACTTATGCATTAGCTTTGAAATATTTACAGCTCACTGGGGAGCCAAATGGAGAAAGTGATCTGTGACCAATGTAGCACTGTTCAATGCTGCCTGTGATGGCACCCAGCAGGATGAGAAACACTTCCAACAACCTGCCAGTCGTCCGCTGTGTTCAGCAGCATCCATGCTAACAGATTGTTCTCTTGCATGCCTTGTTTGGTACATGCACAGAGCTGGAGGTTTATCCCCTGTGTAATGTTTGATATTATTGCCAGTGAACATGGGAGGAATTTTTCTCTGAGAACAAGACATGATGCCTAGCTGATGAAGGCAGATTTTAGCATTGACTAATCACACTGGCATTTTAGGCAGCATTTCCAGCTCTGGAGCCTAGATATTTGCTTCAGTGATTCAGAATTAATAGGCACTTCTGTACATTTGTCTATTTTGCATTAAAACCAGTAATTACTAACTCTTGTTATTAATGTTTGCTTCCTATTTTATTTTACTTGCAGAATACTTCAAACTTCTCAAGTAATTTCTATTTATGGAAGTCGAGCTCCCTCATAAACATCGATTAATTTAACCTCAGACATGTAGCAGATCTAGACTGTGCACATCCTCAAGCCCAGGAAAGCTATGGCTTTGTGAGTGGCAGAATCCTCCGTGAACAGTAACTGGCGCCACTAGCCTCATGGCACCTACCCTGCTTAGGCTTGTACAGCAGGACTGAGATTGCCCCCCACGAGACTCCTGCTCTTACTGAGAGGAGTCAGTCTCGGGTGAAAGATCCAGGGATGTAACTGCATTCAGGTTATTTGACAAACAAGGAGAAATGGGTTACATTATTATGACCTTAACTCCTGACCCACTCATTGTCAGAGTTCATGAGGCATTTCCTACCCTCGCTGCCTTCTGCAAAGTGATGTTTGAGGAGACATTAGGTTAAAAGTAACTAGTGAACGATTTATAACAGGCACCTGCATTACATTTCTATTATTTGCCTAAAGACTTCTAATAGTTTTCAATTTGAAAAGGAAATGGAGCAGGGGAAAGGAAATTGGGAAGCTGTGTCAGCATAGGGGCTGGGTCCTGGCTAACACCCTGTTGTTGAGGACAGCTGAGAGAGCAGGGAGGGAATTCACTACATTTTATCTTGACAAATTCTGTCAATTAATTAGTTGCATTATAAAACAAAAATGTACACATAAATAGCACATTGCCTTTGATCACAGATTCAGTCTAAAGATCCAGTGAGGTACAATCCTTTCTGGTGTTCTGCTGAAAGCCTGAGCCCATTCTGGGTCTAGAGGCAGGACCTTCTCTCACAGCCAGCCAGGGAGAGCCTTGAACACCCAATATTCAATTTTTGCCTGTCAGTGATAGTGCAGACTTTCACATCATAGCTGAGCTGTTGAAAAGAAACTGGATTTTATTATAAGCCATTTCCAGTTTGCTGACACCAGTAGGGAGATTCATTTCAGCTGTTCTGGATAACTGGAATTTAGATGTCCATAGCTGAGCTAATTGCTGTAGACTCTCTTTATAGTCAAAGGAGAGGAATTTTCCTAGGAGGTGATCCATCTGCCCTAGTGTAGACATTTGCTTTTTGATAGTCTACATTACATCTCAGTATCTTCATGAACTCTGAAGACCTATAGACAGCCAGAAGAAGTAAACCTTTCTACACTATGGAGGGATGTTCTTATAAAGATTTCTCTTCCAAGCAGCAAAATACTGATCAAAACTCCCCAAATCCTAAGAGGGCAAGCAGAACAAATCTAGGGCCTTAACATTTTCCCCCCTATGTTTAAACTTCTTGAGATGTTTTTTCTTCTCAGCTTTTTTCCTTCACAACATTTCAGGATAATTGTATCAATGTTTTTATATTCAAGGATGGTCATTTTGCCTTGAGCTGAACTATTACACACAGAAAGTAAACAGGGATGTCTTCCCTATGTGACCTCCCAAAACACCAGGCCTGCAGCCACAGAGCTTGCAACAGAAATGATTCAGAAAGATGTTGACAGAAGAGAGAGTAACCAAGCTAAAATACGAAGGTTTGCTCAGCAGATAATCTGCATGTGGAGAACTTTCTGACATGTTATGGACGATGGTTATAAGCTGGGCTTTTAAGTCAGTTGTGCCCATAAACACAAAATGTCTACTCCCACCTGCTTGAAGACAGCTCTACCAAAAAAACAAGTGAGTTTTGGCTAGTCTAGTCAGTGCTTCCACTGATTTAAAAAGAGTTACTCTTCTAGTGGGCTATGATCATTAGGACCTTCCATAAGAATGAGTTCGTTAGCCTTGCATATTTTTGTATTGGAAAGGAAAATCAAAACCATGAGGTAATCGCAGGAGGTGTAGGCTGGTACCTGCAATCAGCAAACTGAATTACATTGGCTGTGTATCAGAGAACTGTGAAATTCAGTGAGCCTAATTCACACAGAACAGCATGGAGTTTACAATTGCTAATGCCAGAATACAACTGGGATCACACTTTGGTTTCTCAGCAGCTGGCACAACACGTAGAGAAGCACCGGTCAGTATGCAAGTGACTATTGCACTGCATGTTTTAGATCCTGCTAGTGGTAGTGAAATCTATCTTCTTTTTCAACATGACACTGTGAAGACAACTCACTGCTCAAAATATATTCATTTTAAATTAGAAAAAAAAAAAAAATCAGAAAAACCAGGTTTGATTAATTAAGAAAACCCACACCTCTTTTATTGGGTGGGAGACAACTTACACAAAATGCAGTAAAAAGGAAAGCCAGAAATAATGATAGTGTAACATCAGCCCTTCTGAATAATTCATGGATACAATTTCATGTTATTTTAAATGGTGCTGCTTCTCTCTCTGATAAGCAATAATTCTATGCTCTTTCTTTACCTTTTTTAACAAATCAGTCAAAAGGATTGTCTATTGTTATCTGAAAAAAAGCGTATTTGGAATAATTTTCAAGGCAGCTTAATTGAGCTCGGATCACAGAGGAGGGTTGTTTTTTTTTTTTTTTTAATACCCTCTACTCACAGTTGAATAAGTTCAGGTTTCCATTTCAAGTTTGTTTAGGAAAGGAAAATTTCTTGATGTTACATAGCACTGACAAGTCCTGCATTATTTTCTCTTATCTTCTTTCCTGGCAGCCCTATCACATTCTTAGAATGGCTTTAATTTCGTAATAAAAGATAGTCAAGACATGAAAGGGCAGTGATGCTGGAAAAGCTGCCTGCAGGGACGTGCTGTGGGCACAGCCCTGCACCCACTGTCCCAAGGCAGATCCTTGAACCTGTGCAGAGCCCTGTGGGCACTGTCCTGCCAGGCTGCTCCTGCCACCCCAGGAGCGGCCAATGTCCCACTGAAAATACTGCCAAAGAGGCAAAGAGCTCTTCTCCCCATCTTCTCAAAAAAAACCCGAAACAAAACCAAAACCAAAAAACAAACAAACTAACTAACTAACAAACCAGGAAAAGGACACATTTCTCTGGATACTGAAACTATTGCCCCTGCATGTCAGTCTTATATGAAGGGTAGGTCTATGATTAGAAGTGAGAGATGTGTTTACCCAGGTCCATCAGTCCATTTTCCCCACAACTTGGTGATCCATCTACAACTCCTTCTATTGTGAGACTTCAAGAGAAGTGAAATCAAGATGTGTGTGCAAGGAGGGAGCTGAGGATTGAGGGGCTGGTGTGTGGCATGACGTCCCTTGCTCTTCAGTGCTGATGTAGGTTATGCACTCCTGACATAGGGAGCTCTGCTGCCCCCAGATCTGCACAGAGAACTAAACCACATTCATGACTAAAAAACTATATATAAAAAAATGTTTTGCCATAAGAGAAGAACTGAGTACATCAGGGATGATTAATAGTATGCATATATCAATTCACAGTATGCATTTATCTGCCAGTCATAAAGACTGCTGCAGCTCATTTTTTTCCTCTCCATTTTCTATTGTACCTGTGGTAGTGACTGTGATAATTTCAGTGAAAAACAGGAACCTGAGACTTCAGTGAGCACCCTGGCTGTAACCCCTAGCTCACATTGCATGCCCCAAAGAACACCCCTGAGGTGGATGGGAGCAGGTGATGTGAAGTAGCTGACTAAAATATGGGAAGAAAGAAGCATGTTGAGGGCTTAGGAAGTGGAATAGCAGAAGTCTGAACAAAAGGCAGATACACAGGTAGCAAATAATAAGAACAAAGAAGTGGCAAGCAGTGAGGTTACAGATATTTAGGGGTATAAAATGGAATATTCTTTGAAACACTGGAGTTGCACAGGCATTTCCTGTCCTTACATCAAAATGTAGGCTATATGTAACAGAATAGATTGTATTTTTGTGGAAAGACAGGGTGTAGAGGGGTCCTCTGAGAGCCTCGTATTTTCTT
Source organism: Sialia sialis (assembly GCA_009812075.1). NCBI lineage: Eukaryota > Metazoa > Chordata > Aves > Passeriformes > Turdidae > Sialia > Sialia sialis. The sequence goes on from VRYO01002734.1 coordinate 10,605,390, forward strand.
CCCTTATTAATGTGTTGGGTAATCCTCCCTCTGACTGTGCTGCCTAGGTAAAGCTATTCTTTGCAGAGCTCTTCATCTTCATCAATGAAGAAGCAGGGACAGAGTGACAATTCTCTCTTATCCTGATCTCTGACCCCTCTGTGCTGGAAGCAAGAGCCAGGGTATTGTCTGAGAGTGGCCTTGGCTCTCCTTTCACAGCCAGGCTCAGTACATTTTACCCAAACCCAGAGGGGTAGGTAGGGGTGGGGGAGTGCTCTTGTAAATAAGTTCCAAATTCAGTTCCTCTGAAACAAAATTCCCTTTCTGACACATTTTGTACTGTTTGATCACATCATGGCATGCCTGAGAAAGGATTCTTGTGCTGATCCATATTGCAAGATGTTTTTGTGCAGATCTTTCCATTAAACTGCATTCAAAAGGTGGATTTCCAGTGCAGAAAAGAATGGTGATGAGGTTGCCCAAGTGGATGGGAATCAGAAAACACAGGCTGCAGAGAAGAGTGACCCAGCAGGAGAGAGTACAAAAACTGAATATGCAAACTATGAACATGGTGTGCATGTTTCTGAGTATCTGGAAGGTACAAACCTCAAGAAGGGAAGTGGGCCCTAAATTTAGAGCAGAAGAACTGAGGTCCTGAGATGACATCAAAGAAAATAAAAGTCAGGCTGAATAACTGGTGGAAATTATTAACAATGAGATCCATTAGGCTAGAATGGTCTCCCAAGTTACTGTTGAAAGCCCCATTCTTAACTGATTAATTTAAATCTAGACTGGAAATAACACTTGGGAACAATCTTATGCTTGCAGGGAAATGGACTGGATGACTTAGTGGTCTCTCCCAGTTCTAATTTCTATGGTCAATTTCTTCCCTCCCCTCAGTGGACCAAAAGGATGAAATCCCATCATCTTTGCTTCTGAGGAGTGTGGAAGGAGACAGTGCTGTGTTTGTGAGCACAAGTGCCCTTTACTTTCCCCTCCTTTCCTCAGTGTGGGCTTTGGAAATCCAGAGAGGGAGGAGGGTCAGTCAGCCCAGGCCCCTGCATGCTTCACTCCCATACCATATCCTTGAGGAAATAAAAGAATGTGAAAATTTATAGTGGCAGAATAAAAGTTATTTGAGGGTTTTTTCTTTTTGTGTGAATTTGAATACTGTTTTTCTCCTCAGGAAGAGAGCTTGCACATAATTCCTTATTTTAAAGCAGGGCTGAACTGCACTTTCCTGCCATGTCCTGACTGCAGATATCTGTGTTTCTCTAATAAATGTTGTGCCACTGATATCTGAATATTAAGTAAATTGACAGTTTTAGATGTAAGTAAGAGTCTAAATTGCAGTGAGTCAGTGAGAAAGAATGAAATCCTGAATATGAATTTTGGCAATTAAGTGCAGGAGGAACTTAATTTTATGTGACATTCTTTTTTTCCCCCCTCCTTTATCATACTTGCATCTAAAAACATCGTCCTATGTTTTTACTAGGTCAGTAAAGAGAAACCAATGGTTGCCAAGCCTTTATTCACCAAAGAAATTTCTTTTCTAGGGTGCAATGCACTCTTGGTATTGACATTGGGACAGCTTCCAGTTTGCCTTATCACAGAGCAGAATGAAAGTCTGACCTTGCCAATTCCTTGCTTGACACACGTAGGAGACAGAAGTGCCTATTTTTAATTTCCATGTTTTATGCTAATTATTATACCCATCCTCATGGCCAATGCAATTATATGTGACACAGAGCCAGGGTCTTGTCTGCATCCAGATTTTGAGAGGTGTTTCAGTCAGGAAAATATTTTGAACAGCAGAAATAGAAAACTAATTCCAGAGACAGTAAATGTTCAGGGAGGTAAAAAGTCCCAGTGTCTGGGAAGAGATGGGAACCAGAGTAACCAGTGGGCGCAGTGGGGAGCTGAACTGCCCAGAAGCCAGCAGTACAATGGGCTGGAGACACCAACAGCTGCTTCAGCTGGTGACAAATGAGGGACTCAGCTCCCTTCCCGTTTGGGTCATTTTCCTGTGGAAGTGCCTAAAACTGCTGATATGAGAGGGGTGCTTTGTCCTCTTCTTCCTGAACCTGTGCCACCAAACAGCTAAGAGGATGGAATTAGGTTAGGCAATAACAGCAATGAGAGGCTGTGTGTGTGCAGGGTGGAGAGCTCATCTCCAAAAGTGCAGCTCTGGTTCTGTACTCCCAGCTGGTACATGCATTTCTCCCTGTTTTTTGATGCAAAACATATAACCTGGCCTAGAGAGTTGTCTCTGAACCTGTTTTATTCCTACTCTGTGCAAGGCTGCAGGATTGTGTCCCATCTGGTATTTTCTGTTCCTAAGTAATCTGCCTTCAGATTGTGTCTTCTGTTCCTCAGCCCTTATTGAACAGAAATGATGAAGAAACTCTCAAAGTTGCTCCTGTAGGGGGAGTACTCACAATGCCTAAACCCCCATTTCAGTAGAAGTGATGGCTCTGGTAGGGCCAGAGTTTGAACTGCAGAACTTCACATGTCCTTTGAGCTGGAATTTGGAAACCTAAATCTCTTGAGCTGCAGGAATAAGAGATTATGCCCATTATAAGGGCACATTACAAAATCCAGGAAAAGAGTTGCAGCTGTGGAAGAGGGATAGTCTTATGGGGTTGAAAACTAGAGAGAATCTAAAAATTATTGGTTAAGGGTTTATAAGTAGAGGAAAACAGATTTCTGACAAAGAGTGACATATATAGTCCCTAACTACATATCTATTTACTTATTTTAAAATATTTTGAGAAAAACTGTCATCTACTGGTGAAGTGTCAACCTTGGCATATGTTAAGAAGGCAATAATGTTTACAAGAATGGCAGCAGTGGGTGAAGAGACCTTCTGAGATCTTCAAAAATATGTCAGCAGTTTGGGCACCCAATTTTGATTTTAGAAGTTTCAATTCCCATTGAAACACTGAATCTCATTGGGACCAGGCTTTTAGCATCCATCTAACTATGCAAATGGGATCTGGGAGCCTAAATTATCCTGTGCCTCTCTTCCTGAAGGAATCTGCTCTGGACACTAATCTGTTCACATTTTCTGTGACTGGTTTGGCTACTCAAGTCCAGCATGGGATGGAGCAGATTGACATTCTACACATGTCCTGAATGTCCTACTACATTCTACTGCTTTGCAACTTTTCTACTCATACTGAGGACTAGAAATCAATTGGACAGCAGTATTTCTGATTGTACTTAAATGTCAGACTTTGTGAATCTTAATGTGACTGGAAAGATCCACAGAGACATATTGTCAACTTTACTTTTTTATGTTATTCCACTTAGCAATGATTAAGATCCATTCCATGAGATACAGATGATAATTTCCCATCTTTTATCACAGCATGAAATTTCTATTTAGGGCTCTTTTGTCCAGTTCATCTGTATTTCACACAAGATAACTGAGAAGACCTCGTAATTTGCTTTTAACATCAAAATGATTGTCAGCCTTGAAAAAAATATATATATAGAAAAGAGAAAATTGAAGCCAGAAATCAACTCATAATCTTTTTCTATGGATGTTACACTGCTGTGAAAAGGACTGAACTTCCTTAATGCTTCATTTTTAACAGAAAGCATGACAAAAAGTTCCTATCAGTATTTAAACTGCTAAGATTTGTCAAACACAAATGGGAAAATTGTGTTTAAATAGCACTTTCATTTTGTCCCTAATGATTATGAGAGGTTTTTTTTTGGCAAAGAGGACCTCAGCAATAATAGTGAGTGACAGAAATTCTTTACTGTGCCTGGTGGTTTCAGGCAGAGCAATGGCCAAGCTCTCTCTGTGGTGCCAGTAAACAATGTGAATGTCACCAGGAGGCTCACACCTCCCACCCTGCTCAGCCCTGCCCTGGGATTTCCTCCATCCCAGCTCTGGGAGACAGGCAGCAGTGCCACACTGTCCCCTCAAAGCCTTGTGTGCTGGTAAAGGTGGCCACCCTGCCTGGTGACCCATGGTGGGACCCCAGGGCTCCTCCTGTCACCCCACAGTCTGTGACTCTGGGAATCAGGCTTGGAGGTACGTGACAGTGCTCTGGTTTTGCATTTGCTGCCTTGTGTTAGAAAATAATAGCTTGCTTGCCCTTTATTTTTTCAAATGTATCAACTGACATAACAATAACACAACAATATTGAAAACTACTTCTCCCTGTAAACTTTTCAATAGAAAGATACAGCAGACCAGTGAGTCAAAATAAGACCTCCAAATTGCACCTGAGAGACAGAAGGATGGGGAGCTGGTGGGTCATCTTTCCCTGACAACAAGAAACATCAAGAAACAGCTGCTGCTGAAATGAAATATTGGTTGATCCTGGCCAAGAGCCAAACACCCACACAGTCTCTTGCTCATTCCTCCCTCCTGTGGGACTGGGAAGAAACAGAAGGAAGGCAAGACTAATGGACTGATACAATGATAATTTGTAGTTGCTTGGCAAGACAAATGCCAAAAACCCAGTTATCTCCCCCTTCCCCTCTCTCCAAATTTTTACTGCTGAGCACAGGGTCCTATGGCAAGAAATACTCCCTCCATCAGCTGAGGACACCTGTCCTGGCTGTGCCCCTCTCAGTCACTTCCTCACTTCCAGCTTACTTGATGGGGATATGGATAAGAGAGAGAGAAAGTCTTGACACTCTGCAAGCACAGTCCAGCCATAGCCAAAATGTTGGTGTTGTCAACCGTGTTTTAGCCATCAGTGCAAAACATGAGGGAAGTTAACCCCTTGTATCACATCATGCAGGTTCTGAGCTGATGGCTTGTGCTCGACATGGCGTTACCCAGAATGTCTTTTCCACAGGTTAACTGATGGTCTCAATTTACCATGTGTGAATTCTACCTGTCTTCAGAGAAATAAGCAGATCTGCTTTGGAGAGTCAATGTGCAGCAAAGCATAGGTCCTCATATAAATATTAACTTACAATAACAAGTATAGTTCTTGCTCTGCTTGAAGGTAGTCTCTGGATTATAGCTGGCTGAATGTGGAAGATTTGAATGTATTGTCTTACTTGTTAAACAATTTTTCTTAGGATCAATCAAACAATTTTTAATGGAACAATCTTCTCTGAGTGTGATTCAACAAAATTAGAATATTTTAGAGAACCGGCAGATTTCAATGACATTATAATGTTATACATTATAACTATTAAATAATTGACTTCAACTCTTCAATCTTTTGAAACATTTAGTTCAGGATAAGTTATGTGAATTTTTTAGTTATTATTATAATCAATTATTGTATTACATCAGATAAGATCATATCAACTGGTATCTAGTGTGGTAAATTGCTCCCTCCTAGGCCACTATTTTCAAGATTATCTTGATATCTGCTAATGAAATGTTCTGAAAACTTGCTTTCACAAAAAAGCATGCAGATTTTAATTTTCATCACAATTCAGAGCAAAGCATTTCTAAATACCTGTTTCACTGGCTAGAAATTTATTACTGCAGAACATTTTCAGTCCATCAATAACATATTTTTCCACATTTTCTTTCTTTCTTACACATTGGAATTTGCCCTGGGTTCTACAGCATAAGTCAATTACAGTGGCCAAATATAACTCTTTGGTTTCCCTGGGAAATTGAAATAACAAAAAAAATGTCAGAGTTCAGAAAAAGAAAACCAATCTAGCACACTTCTTTTTTGTCTGTAGAGATCTCGCATTATCTTACCAGCAGTTATCACAGAATTCCATTGTGCTTTTTACTGGCTTTGCCTGGAAACTTTACAAGGACAGATAAATCTGCTTCTAGTCAGGATAACATTAAATTGAAATGAAGATAAAAGCAAGTCAGTTTTTATCACTTATGGAAGATTTGTTTTTGTTGATGCCATTAGTAAATTGTTTGCAGAGATCTAAGACAGCTTCTGCCATTTATTTTTTTGTTAAAAACACAGGGAATTGGTACTCATTTGAGTGCTTGATGTGGAAAATCTGCCAATGCCACCTTTGAAAAGCGTATGTGGAGGTCCTTGCTACTTCTGGGAATGATGGTGAAGAAGAGACCACAAATCTACAACTTTAGTACAGAAAATAATAACACAAATGGCAGATGATTCATCTTGCCTTGGTTGCTGAGATTCTTGTGCTGGAAAGAACTCAGTCTTCCTGGAGAATATGCTAAGATAAGGCTGTTTCTAGCTTTGCATCTTCTGTGAATCACCTTATATCTGCAAGTTTTTTTTCTGGGTTCCACAAAAACAGTGAGATATTGACAAATTGGATGGCTGACAGATTGAACAAGTTCACGAGAGGGAATTCAGAATTGAAAAAGAAGCCTTGAGGGAAACAATTTGTGAACATAAGTAAAATTATACTTTGTTTCATGCTGACTAAGATGAAATATGAAACACAAATTTGTAAAATCCCACTAAGCGCATGAGACCCACCAAAAGAAACAAACAGCATAAGGAGAGTTTCAGCCCTTCCCTAAAGAAGAGGCACAGACAGTCCCAAATGCCCAGAAAGACTAAGAAAATCAGGAAGTGTCCTTTTCTTCTCCTAGCACTGCTAACCCTCAGCAGCCATGACTTTGGGAATTATGGCTCCTTCCACTGGCTGTTCTTCTCATATATTGTGGGGCTTTCATCTGCTTCTTTGGACATGTAGAAATAATGCTGCAGTGGCTCAATCATGCCTTATAAAGCCTGTCTAGACCTGGGCTAAAGAATGTAGGAATAGTTCCTTGGCAGAGTGGAATGGGATGAAATTCCTACAGACATTTCTTCCAACTCTTACACTGAGTAAGTGTAACCTCCCCTGTGCTCTCCCCCTAAATGTGGTTAAAGCAACAGTTCTTGGCTCCTGTAGCTTAGTTTCTTATCAGTCTTCCTTGTGGTTCTGCTTGGAAAGAGCTCTCTAAATAAACTTTGGCACTTTGTTTAAATCTGATGAGAGCCTCACTCAAGAAATCTGATAAGGACAAGGCAGCTGGTGTGCTGGGTCTAGTGTGCATCTTTCACATCCCAAAGTCAATCACACTTCCTTTTTATTTTCCTTCATACTGAATATGATTTCTTATTCTTTTCACATCAGAAAGGAGATGCTCAGTACAGAAATCTTATCTACATTTAGGGTCCGTGGTTGGAAAAGATCCATCAGAGAATCCCGTCTCCGTTCTGCTATGTTGCAATATTCACAACTGTCCCTATTGAATGTAGCTAATGTGAAAGGAAGGAGTGAGACAAGCTTGGATGAATTATATATGCCTTTCGTCTTCAAGCTTATCCTCTCGTTTCTGCGCTGGACCCACCGCTCCGTGTGTCAGAGTGAGAATGACGTTTATGGAAGCATCTCCACTGCTGACATCCTTATAAATACTGAGGTGCCCCAACCGAGGAGTTCTTGCAAAGCAAGACCATCTATGCAACTGTTTCATCAAAGCACTAAAGATTTTCACATAGTATATGTCAATCAGTTCAGTCTTCACAGGAGTGAATACCAAATTTTGGCCCTGCTAGTAACTATATATGTTTCCCATAGCTAGAGAAGAGCAGAACTAAAATGACACATACTCTGGGTTTGATTCTTTTGACTGGAAAGCACATTTGTTTCTGTTGCCAATCTAAAAAAATGTTTATGGTAGCCTTGCACAATAAGAACGTGGTGTTTCCAGACCTAAGAAAGCAATAAACAATTATTTTTATTGGTAACTAATTCTCTCCCCCATCTGTAAGGAAATGAAAAATCTGAGAGGGCTGCATTTTGTCCTGTAAATAAAGAAATGTAGTGACATATTTACAAATAAATCTTCAACTCTGTTGCCAATTTTTTTTGTGAACTTACTTGAGGTGTAAATATTTAATGCTTCTTTTCACTGCATTACCATTCATTTTTCTGTGTGGGAGTAAAGTCATCCTTCAGCATTGTGAACCAGGTAAATAATGTATTACTTAGTCATGAAAAATGCCAGAGGAAAATAAATGGGAGGATATCTTACCTTTGGTCATCACAATGCCTGCAAGGGTTTTGTGGCGTGCATGCATGGAAGTGAAATTGTCTGTCAGTTCCTGGAACTTCTGTGCAACCATTTGGTATACGGAGTCAGCAAAGTCCTGAAAGAGACAGTCAGAAAGAATTTTTTCACTCCTTTGGGCATTTCTGCAGATTAGTCACCTGATGTCAGCTGCTGAGAGGTCTACTTTAGAATTAAATACCACCTATCTGAGCAAAGATAAAATGAGTATCCCTCCTTCAACTTCCTATGCCATCCTCAGAAATGGCAAAAAATTGCATGAAAGCTGAAACCCATACTGACTAGGACTGGGGGTAAAGGGAGAGGATTTAGAGGCTGAACCTTTTTCCAGTTTTTTAAGACATTGGTCCATCACCAGTTCACAAGTACTTAAAGCACTTTATTATAGTAAGCTAAAGGAGTGGACCTGTGTCCTACAAAGCCACTCATTTCTGTGAGCCCACTGAAAATTTCCATCAGCCCACTGAAGACTGAGAGATAAGTTGAGGCCTGGTTTGTTGGTAAAAACCACCTATTTCTGCATTCAGAGTGAGTTTTTAATGACTCACAGCTACTAAGGCAAAATCATCAGCACAGGAATCTGTCAGAGGAGCACTATGATCTGTCCTGCTTCTACCTTGACAGGCACAGGGACAATGGGGAATCTCTGCTTGCATATCCTAGCAAAGATGCTGCTGGTAGTTCATGGCTGTGCAGTAATCTGGGAGGGATGGGTCTGCCATGTCTTCTCATGAGCATGGAATCTTTTTTGAAAGGTCAGATTTTCCCATGGACTGGGCACTGGAGAGTGTGTGGTCTGAACCTTCAGGTATAAATGAGTCCAATCACCAGGGAGAGTCTTGGGAAGCTGGTTACTAAAACAGAGCAGGTTAAAAAGTTCTAAAAAGTGAATTCTGTAGACTCTGCATGGATGAGCATGAACCTAAAGCAGTTCTAGTGATCCTGAGAACAACATTACTTGGAATGATTCCCTGCTACAATGTTTGGTATCTTTTAATTTACTTAATCTGTGCACTTTGTTTTGCACTGAGCCTCTCAAGCATACATCAGAGATAAGTCAGTGGAACACTGTGAGCAGGAGTTGTTATGAAAGTGCTTTGCAAGTCTGAACATGAAAAAGTAACATCCAAAGGATTTTTTCTTTCAGACATATGACTTCTTGTAGGGAACCAAGCTGGAACTACAAATCCTTCTGGAAGCAGTTCCTGGGAGCTGAAGCTTACTCTGGGGTGCTGACAGAGACCTCCTGGCACTCTGAAATCTGGTTAGCCCCAAGTGATTGTGCCTTTGTTAGGAAAACTGGCTCAACCAAACAATTCTACTTTTTTCTTCTGGTGTTGGGATATGCTACCTGGGGGCCCTCTTTAATTCACTTGATTTCATTAGGTGTTTCCATGGCACACATGCAGGAGAGCCTGATATACAACTTCTGTCACTCTGATATATCCACAGGCACGTGGAACTAAGGAAATGTATTTAAGAAGATCTTATTCATTCTTTTCCTTCCCAAACTGTTAATGGTGATGAAAAAAGGCTGGTGTAAAACAGTGTTTTAAACTGGGAGAACATACAGCTATTTTTCAGAGAAAAGCAGGTTCTAACTCACAAATATCAGTAACGCTACTGCCATTAAGTGCCTCTGCAGGCTGTACACCATATGTTTCTACAGTTTGTTGTGTAAATTCAGCTTAATTTTAAAACATTATTATGGCAAGTATAAAAAAATCTAATTAAGTAAAACATAACAACACTTAGGAAACCCCTTTTCATAAAACCAGGAATATTTTTTTCTGTGTACAATCCTTGTAAGTGATTGAAATTTGCTCAAATACATAGAGAATAGGATTTCTTTGGCACAATAATTTTTCTTTGTTTCTCTAAACCTAGCTTTCCAAGGTATTGCTTTGGGAAAAAACGATTTGCCCAAAATACAGTTTAATATAACACAGAATAAAATATGCTGTCTTGTTGCAGAAGAAGAAAAGAGGCATATAAAGCCTTTCTGAGAGATGCATGCAAAATTCCACACATCCAGAATTAGATGAAAACTAAGAAAAATTATCAAGAACAGTTTGACAGTTCCTAAATGGAATTTCACTTTCACTGCATTTATACCTCTTCCAATCTAATTGTCCACAATCACCATGTGAGCGAGGTACTGCTCATACAGTGCTTCTGAAGGATGAATTTTGGGTCAATTCTCATTTGTCAAGCATCAAGGCACCCTTGTGATATAAATGCAATTATAGTCGCTTTACAGATGAATGAGTGAAGGCACTAAAAGGGTGAGGGACTGATCCAGGGGAATAGCACAGAGCTGGGCACAGCCAGGTGTTCTGATTTCCTGATGCTCTGGTTAAGTGCTCAGTGCTGGAACACTGCCTGTCTTTCATAATATGAAAGTTTGTTTCTCAACTTGTTTTCCCTGCTGAAGTGACTTCATCCGTAATGGAAAACTAAAGTGTATTTGCAGAACTGATATAACTGGGCCCCATATGGTGGACTGAAAATTTGATCAGCTTTATTTAGACTAGAAAGACGTGGGGGGGCGGGGGGAAGAGTATCTCAATAAAAATATCTGCACAATCATTTAAAAAAAGAATCAAATCATAAATTTCATCTGCTGCAGTACTGCAGTCCAATCCATGTCTGCATTTCTAGTGTACCCTCCAAGTCTGCATCCCAGAGCATTTTGCGCTCATTAAGAGTTAATTAGCTCAGAGGCACATACAATTCCTAAAAGAATAATTTTAAAAATGCTAAACAGAACAAATAACTTTTAACTTTGGATTTAGAAATTCCCCATAGTCAGAGCTTTCTTTACTTCATTTGGCAGTAGGTTCCAAAGCCAGAGAGCAAAGAGGCTCACTAAAGGCGAAATAACGACATGACTTCAGATAACATTTTAGGGTGATGAGAAATTCAGCATTTGCTGATCTCAAGGAATGACCTGGGACATTTAAGAACAGCAAATCCATTAAATATGAATCCTCTTAGCTAAAATAAGTCAGGCGAACTTTTTTGGTCTTGATTCCATTGCCTAAAAGGATGCCAGTGAAACTAATGGAAGCAAAGCAGTAACAAAGATGAATACATGTAGGATGCTGGAAAAACAACCAGGAAGAGTGTCTAATCTGAGAGGTCATTTCCAGGACATCATATTGCCTTAAATTTCCAAATGGGTAATCCAAAGTAGAATGGAAGGGAGGAAAAGGTGCAATTTATTTTTTCAGATGGAGAAAAATAAGGAAGAGGTGCATGGCTCAGCCCTGTAAGCAAGAGATTGGTGAAGATTGCTCCTTGTAGTGCAGCACTAGTGTCAGAGCTTTGAATAGTCTGGCCCTGTAAGATGGCCCAGTGGCAGAGCTGGGTGTGGCACTGGGTTCCTCACCTATACCCATCTGTGCAGCACCCTGCCTTCCCTCCAGCACACACCAGAACAGCTATTTGGCTTGACCTAGTTCTGTGAAATTAAATCAGTGACAGCATTTCTGCCTGTTTAGAGCCTTTAGACTGGTTCTCAATGCTTCTTAGGAAATCTTTACTGGTTACAGACATATCTAATGCACACAGGACAGATATGGTGGAGATAAGAGTGGCTACATTTATCCCTGAAGTTTAGAACCACAGATTTCATTCCAGATATTTTCTAGCTTTACTTTTAAACAATAATCCTAGACTACTAAAAGATACATATCCAGATGGTTGTTCCTGAGGAGATATAAACCAGAAAAATCCAACTATTTATGGCTATTGTGAGTCTTGTTGAACTTTCAGGATTCAGGCTAGACTATGCTATCTGCCATCAGAAGTAACTTATAAACCATATGCGAAAGGAACGGTTCTTTTCTTCTATCAAAACAATCTCAGAGAAAAGTTCTGTTTGGTGATACCACAGTTCCTACTGCCAGATATGAGTGAAAATAAAAGTCTCCATCTGGAGTAAATACAAGAGCCAAATACATCTTGGCAGCTTCTGAACAGCTATCAGGTTGGTAGAAGAAAAAGGGAAAATATCCAAAGATGAGGGAAAAATAAGAGTAGAAACTTAACTTGTGAAAGAGAAATTCAGTGTAATTAGTAGAGGTGCATGCAATTGCTCTGATCATGTAATGACAAAGAAATTGCAGCTTATGGCAGGGGGACAGGGGTAAAGAAATAAAAATATATGGGCAGTCAGAAAATTATTATTTTTCCCCAATATACATGGGAGAATAAATGCTTGAATGCTTCTTGAGTGCTGAATGTAGGAGGATTTATGCCTAGGGGTTCCTTCCCCTTGGAACACTGGGGTCTGGTACAAACCACCACTGAAGTCAGTGGAAGTATTCCTGACTCTCAGATGTTCCAGACAAAGCTCAAGTGGAAAGCAATGGGAGCTCAAGTGTGCCCAAACCCTGGCCAGGCAGGGTGAGCTCCATCACTCTATGCCTGGATGTTGGGAATAAAAAACATGACTTAGGTGAAGAACTGACCTGCATGATGCTGATTTTTGTTTTTAAAATCCCCTGCTTTGATTTGCCTGCTATCCAAATCTTTTCCTAGGTCCTTACATATATTCTTCTGTACAAAAATTAATTGTCTCAGAGACAAATGTCAGTCTTGTAAATATAGTGATATAAGTAAGGCAAAGAAGATTGCTTGACCCCCATCCAGGGGCAAATCTGCCCTAGGTTGCACTCAAACCTGGAAAATAGCCTAGATGCCCTCTCCCTCTGATGAAAACAAGTTTCTTGATCAGGCAGCTGGCAGAAGAAAGAAAATATAATGCAAAATTGTTGACTGAGAGATCCTACAGTACTTAATGAGCAGTATTTTATCATATACAAGGACTCTGTAAAGATGAAAAATAGATGTCATTGCTATTAAAACTGCACTGTGCTGTCTGAAGTATTCATCTGTCCTTAATTACTATATCAAATTACTTGTGTTATTCACAAACGAAAATCAAACTTTAGATCACACCATTACAGAACCAAAAACTTTTAGGGATTTCTCAGCACTAATATTTCAAATGGTATAAATAATTAAATATGTTCAAGTTTGCAATGAGAGTCTTCAGGGTAAAACTGACATTCAACAGGAATAGTAAGGATATTAAAATCAATAGATTATAAAGGAGAAAGCCTTTAGTAAACATTTTCTATTGAAATCCTGTCTTAGGGTTTATAGGGTTGAAATATCAAAAAGGTTAGATTTGCATATGGATGGGAAGAAATATTCTACTACACAGATATCACTAAGGGCTCTGTTTTTGCTGTCTCCCAAGTACTTTATTTCCAGAATCTCACTGACATTTGGGGGCTAAATGTTGAACACGATGAATGGGGATCAGGTTGAATTAAGTTCACAACTCTCTTCACAGATAAAACGAGATGCACACCTACTTCTTTTCACTGTCCAAGAGGGAAACACACACCAATTGACAATGGGAGTTTGTATGTTTTTCCTGCAGGGAACTCTTACTGTCTAAATGGGAGTGGAGGAAAACACAGCACAGAGATCAATCCTGAAGAGCTGCTCCTGGTCAGGCTGTATAGCAAATTGTTACACATTTTTTTCCCAAGCTTGTAAATAAGTTTGCTGTAGTTAGTTGGAGATTCATTGATAAGTGATTGTACCCTCAAGTCAATGAATTAGTCAGGCTCTCCCCAGGTGCTACATCATCTTCAAGGCGCAGTCTTGAGCAGAGAAATAGCCAAGGGTTGTGGGCTGCCCTCCATCATCAGTCTTCTGAAATCAATTTAGTGCCAGGGGCTCCCCCAGCACACTGGAGAGCACTGAACAAGGACCTAGAGCAGTGGAGGGGCAGGATGACCTGTGGATAGAAGGAGGGAAGGAAGGAGGGAAGGAGGGAAGGAGGGAAGGAAGGAGGGAAGGAGGGAAGGAAGGAGGGAAGGAGGGAAGGAGGGAAGGAGGGAAGGAAGGAAGGAAGGAAGGAAGGAAGGAAGGAAGGAAGGAAGGAAGGAAGGAAGGAAGGAAGGAAGGAAGGGAGGGAGCTGGTCACAGACAAGGCTGGGGTCATTCCTTGCTCTCCCTCCTGGTGGTCTCGGTACAAACCACTTGCTTTGCCATGAGCCCCCTTTATCCCGAGGTAAAAGGGGAAAATTTTTACCCACTTTTCAGGGAAATTGTGAGGCAAATGGCACTGTCAGTGATGGACTCTCCAAGCAGAGTCACACAAGGACTTCTGCAGCCAGACTGGAGGCTGAATCCACAACCTATCATAACTCAGCCTTCCTTCAGCATGTGCCAGCATTTGCAGATTATTACTCAAAGAACAAGGCCCTGTCAGGGAATTATTGTGATTCTTTCCTTGAGATGGGCAGTAATTATTTCTCTCTGATCATAACTCCTACAGTATTGATCACTATGTCTGGCTCTGGCTTACCCCTCAGGGTCAGTGTATATGGGCTTTGTTTTATCTTGGATGGCCGTGGTTTTATTTTGTCTGGCTGTATGTTTCATTTCAGCTGAATGTGCTGATATATCCTGAGTACATCCTGATTCAGAGAGGTCTTCACCGTTGCGCTTCTTAGAGGGGGATGGGGCATTTGCTGCACAGGCTGCATGTGGCAGCAGCTGGGTACACATTTCCACATGGAGCTTTTAATGAAAACTCCAATAAAGCACTTCTGACACTAAGTATCCTCACAGTTTTCTTATCAAGATTGATGAGGAAGATCAACTGGTCCTATTGATTCAGTCAAAAGAATCACTTTCACCACCCTCCCCATCTGTTCATAGTCCTATTACAAATGTTTTAGCTACATATGATGCTGCTCTACCTCAATGAAGTCCTTATTTCTGTGATCATCAAATGTCCCAAATTTACTCTGTGTTTATGAAGGCTCTTCAGTGGCTTAGCTGACCTCAGCTGACTTGGCCAGTTTGTCCAGCCTGTGTGATCAGCTCCTGGGCTCAGCGCGATTATTTGCTGTCTATTTCCCTCTCCTCCCTCACCCTGGCTGGAGGCTGATTGCTCTGCTAATTTCCCAAGCCCCACAAAACATATTTGCCTCCACGCTGTTGCTTCTATCATTAGTGATCATTTACTAAATATCAGCACTGTGCTGGCTGCTGTGTGAAGCAGACTTTGAACATGGTCCCTGTGTGGCAGACAGAAGAATGATGAAATGACCCAAAAGAACCAAGAATGGGATTAAAAAAGGAGAATTCATTCTCTCACCCGTTTTTCTTTTGTGCCTCACAGTAAACTTAGGGCTTTATGAAAACAATAGCAATGCCTGTGCTGGAGTTGGAAGGATATAGCACGCATGGAAAAATTAAGATGAGAAAAAGGTGGAATGGGAGGATTGTTTAAGGTCCATCTTTGGTAAAACTTGGCATTAGGTTTCCCAATGACCTCTTTAGGTTTCACATTCGACTCTATTTTAATGAATGGGAGGTCTGCTAAAAAATATATAATCAGATCATGATGAATTGTTCATACACCTAGCATATGCTCCAGCAATGCTTAAAGGCTGTGATAGGTTTTTCACTTATTATGTTTCCTGAGTGGATAAATGCCAGCTGAATTACCTTTACTGCATCTGAAACTCTTTTACTAGGCATCCCAAAAATCTCCTGATAAAATTTGTTTTAAATATTTTCAGTGAAATTTTTAGTCATAACTGGCAAAGAGGTACTGTTCAGAAGTTCAGATTTTTTTCTTAAAATATTGAATTTTTATACACAAATATCAAGTTTGAAATGGGGAAAACACGCCCCAAGTTTTTTTGGGGATTTGAGGGCAATAGGAAGGGCAAATTTAGAAACAAAAAGATATGATACAAGTTCTTCCATAATGAAAAAAATTCTGAATTTGTCCCTGAGTATCACTATGGGATTCTGTAAATGAGATTAATCAGTGTTAAATATCTCAGAAGAAATGTATAGCCACAGTAGGAAGTATAAAGATCAAACTAAAATTTATTCTACGAGCTCAGTGAAAAAAATTGGTCTGTTTTCTCAATATATCCCTTGACTACAGGGAATCAATCAAACAATATAATGTATCTTTTTATTTGTTTCAGAAACCCCTGGAGTGACTGAAAGAAAATAGAACACATAAAATAAGCATACTATTGAAAAAGGAAACACTGTCAAATCCAAATGCCTCAGCTCCTTCAAAAAGTAAGGTTTTCTATTTGTTCGAAAAACATTTTGCATATAGGTTTAATTAGAATTTTAAAATTTACATTAGTGTGCTAATGTTAGGATGTTAATGTATGAGCCCTTCTACTTGAGGTTGATTCACTGCGGTGTGCATTCTTCTAGCTCTAAAGAGATGCTACCAATAGGCAGTATTTCAACGAATTTAGAGGAAACAAGCTTTTCCACTGACATGAACAGTTTTTCCGTAAAGGAGGCCGTGCTAGGTTGCCAGCTTTGCTCCTCCTGCATACAGCTCTGGTAATGAAGAATGTCCACACCAATTTTGCAGAATCATTCCTGAAGTCAATACTGCACCTGCTAACAAACACCAGAAAGGAATGGTTATTTGTTTGCCTTTTTTCTTTTCTTTTACTGATCATTGATCCAAAAGCCTTCTTCCTAGAGAGGTACACATACAGTTGGCGGCAAGTGCTGAATAATTCAAAAAATGAAGTAGTGTTAGCTTTGCAGCCTTGTGCCTGCTTTAGGACAAGCCTCAGGTGTCAAGCTGTTGTACACTGCAGATATTAAATTAGCACCAATGGGTTTTCTTTAAGTAGATAAAAGCTCTATAAAGCCACCAGTGTCTAGGAATGGCTAACTCTGTAAAAACACTACATTTTAGATTCATATTATGAATTGCCTCTCTTTAGTAAAATCGATTCTTTATCTGAGAAATGTCTTTTCAGTTTTCAGTTTCCTTGCTTTATCTTGCTTAGGTGCATTACAATGAATATCCTCTGGAAACTGATGGTGGAGAAACCTTTGTCACATTCTCTTGGCTGTTTGAGGCCCACTCTCTTCCCAAAGCCTCACCAGTTAGAAGCTCCTGGGTAAGTGCTCAAAGCAAGGAGAGAACAGTGCTTGCTCGAATCCCTGGAGCATCATTATGAAAATCTCTGCCTGTGTGTTTATGGCTCTCATTAATGGTCTGTGCTATTAAGCGCCTTTCCCGTCACACATGTGCTTTGTCAGATAAAGCAGGGAGCAGCCAGTGTCCAAAACAAATTTAATCTATTCTGAACTGCTGATGGCAGCAAGGCATAGTGCAACTCAACTTTCTGAATCACTGCAGAGCAAGGCCTACAATACTTGGTGTGGCCATTACCATACAGACATTGGATGTTTTCCTTTCTTCTCATTAAAGATCTTGCTGTAATGATTCTCAACATTTGGCTGTAACCTTGCTAATAAACTTTTCCTTGGCTGAGAGGAGTAGTAAAGGAAACTACATTTCATGTTACCTCACCCTTCTCTGGGCTTCTCAAATGTGTAATCAGCAAGGATAGTTCTCATCGTCCACGGTGGCTTTGTGCTAGGAGAGGCAGAACCATGATTTCATGAATCCATGAATCCCAATTGCCACTCAAGCACCCTCATTTAGGACTGGTGTGTGCCTGGTGCACAGCCCTTCCCTGATATGCTGTCCCTTACTGGACAAACACAAGTAATTAACACAGCACTGCTGAAATAAAGATGTTTTTGTTTTAAATACCTGCCAAGACCATGCATGTGAAACCAAAAAATCAATCTTTTAGCCCAAATTCTAAATCCCAAACTTCTCTGTCCCATCACCTACCCCTCCATCTCCACTCAAGAAACTCCTAACCAAGTGTTCACACCTAAAACCTGAGAATGTCATTTTAAAACCTTGTGACAAATACTCTTGAGGAAAACCTGTTGCCTCAGCAGATTTGCCTTTAGGCAAGAACTCAGGACCAGAAGCATGAGGCACTGTGTGGGCTGCCCTCCACAGAGTGACCTTCCCTTGTGACCATGCCGGGGAGAGAGGTGTAAAATATCTGCCTGCTGTTGAGTGCAATGTCACAGGTTTCAGAGCTCCGATTTCTTACAGGAAATAAAATATTTTTAAAAATTCTTCATTATAGAAAAGTTGTTTTAAGTGATTTATTCTCAGTGGGCAGTAAAATAAGAGCTTTTTGTGAAGAAGAAAAGGAATAAATTGGTAAAACCACTAATTAAATTGAAAATTGTTGTTTCTATTTATTTATATACTTACAGAAATATATCAAAGCAATTCACCTACCAATTGACCAAACCCTATAAAATTTATGTAAGATATGTCAATACATTTATTCCCATAAATTGATCATTAAATTGAGAAATAATCTGCTCCAATATTTTGCTCAGGTAAATCAGTGTCAAAGTCAATAAATATAAAATTTTTCCTTTACAGAAATAAAAGAAAAATGCTAATACAAATATGAATACATTTCTTTCACCAGCACACTCTATTTGAGGAAGGATGCCTCAAAGTATTTCTAAGGGGTCTGGCATTACACATCTGGGCTCCTTTTTACAGCCGTGGGGTAAAAAAAAAAAGTCTCCTGAAATTCAGGCAGCAATTTCAGAGAGAAAAGAGGAATACCCAGCTTCATACCTAGCTCTCAGAATTTATAAAACTGTCTCACCAATCTGTGTTTCTAAGGTAATCACTGGTTGTTAGCTCACTTGTTAAGCTGCACATAACCTAAAGGGCACTCCAATAAATTACTTTCAGCATGTTTCTCTCTCCTGCTCTGCTCACAGGGATCCTCAGCCAGGAGGAGCTGGCACACAAGCCTCGTGCTACCCTTTTCAGTCTATGAAAATGTCCTGCCAAAACCTGAGCAAGAGGGCTGTAGAACACAAGGGATACACAAAATTCTTGGACTCAAGAACTGATTAATTTGGACAGCAGGTAAAACAAGCAAGTTCTTCTTGGAACTTCTGGAAATAATACAAGAAAAAAGTGAAGGATTTCAAGGCTGTCTGCCATTGCACCTTTGTCTTCCTGTCTTTCTTCTTCCTTTCTCCTCCTATGATTGTTGTTCAACCATTTTCTTCACTTCTTCTGTCAAGTGAATCTGTGCTTTGCCTCACAGAGACATTGCATAGGTGGTCTGGAAACCCAGACAAACTGTTATACAAATCGAAGGCTGTCCAGTTTCTGATAACACCAAAGCTAATTTATTTTTTGTTTATACTCCACTACCTTTGACAAAGCTTCCTCTAGAGATTTATATCTCCATCCTTACTGCCTTCCAACTGTTTGTCATTTTTTTGCTTTGCAACTGACAAAAGGAAAAAAAAAAACACCCTGACATCAACCTTGGAAGAGGTACTGAGTACAGAAGGTTTTCTTTTTCAGATGTGATAAAATCTTGCCTAAAACCATGTCCAACCTTTTCAGCAGAAAGTCCAGATGGCTTTGCAGTCTGTACAACAGACTTTATTCACTGATGCTTCTCTAAGTGTCAGCAGGGTGTTGTCTTCCAGAACTAGTAAATGTGCAATGAAAGGCAGCTCTGAGGGGAGAAATAAACACAAACAAAAAAACCTCTCACTTAAATCCACCTGCCTCCTCCCAAAAATCAAATTAATCTGAGAATTTCTACACACATCTGAGTGAAAGTTCCCTCTGGGTGCAGAAAGGCTTTGCAAACAACTGGAGGTGTAAGGGATGAGGTCGTGGTTCAGGCAGCTCTGGGGTGAGCAGTGATTTACACTCTCACTGCTGGCCTGGTCACCCTTGCCTGCATGGCAAGTATTTCATCTACAGGATCAGGACCCTTCCTGAGTCTGTATATAGGCTTCAAACTGCAGCACCTCATAATGCTGTTCTTCCTGTGCTCAAATTAGCACAAAGAAGCATTTATGAGTGTGAATGGCAGGCAAGGAATGGGGTGGGTGAAGGCTCAGGGATGTGGGGTGAGTTTCTGTCCCTATGCCTGGATCCCCTGCAGCCTGATGATGCCAGGCATGCCATCAGCCCCTGCCTCAGTTTCCAGTCTGTAAAATGAGAATGCTCAAGAAGTCATGCATCTTGATATAGATGAGAGTTAAAGTACTATTTTACTTCAGCTTATGGCCCAGCTCTGTCCTGCCCACCCCTCCACTCTGCACAGCACCTAGTTTTAGATGGAGGCAGTGTGGGAGGACAAGCAGAAAAGCAACAGCCACACTGGATATGTGGCCATGGTGAGCCCTGAGAGCAGCTGGATCCTGCACTCACCAACATGAGCCTGGACATGTCTACATCAGGAGAAAAACTTCCTATTCTTGGTACCACTTCTGAGTCCTGCCAGGGCACCAGGAAGAATAAAAAGCTCCAACCTCTAGCTCATGCAGCTATTGTAATTTTAACCATCACCCATGTGATATGGTTAACACTGCAGCCACTTCATTGGCATTCCTGATTCTGTTAGATATGTGTGGCTTTGTGGTTGGCAGCAATCTTGCTCCATGTCTGTGCAGAGTTTATCCCAACACAGGCATGTTCTAGTGCACCTTGGGTATGACTGTAAGGCAAATAATAAATGATAGCAATAGTGGGGAAATTCTCAGAAGTAAAAAAGAAAAAATAAAAAGAAAAAGAAGTAAAAAATAAGTAGAAAAAGAAAAAGAGAAGAAAAGAAGAAACCTGTACAAAAAGCCCTTCCAGCATGTCTCCAGTTTTGTTTCTCGTTGACACACTATTCTTGCTCTGAGCTGACAGCTGCAGTCCAGCCTTTGTCAGGTAATTAATCTGGGTAGTTCATTTCCACAGGTGAGTAGCAGGTTGGCACAGTCTCCACTAGCAGTGGTTTGTGGGTTTGTTTTTGTTCTCTTTTCAGAGCAGTGTGGGTATGAAAGCGTGCAGGTGTGTGTATGAATAGGGCACACAACACACCAACACACTGACCTGGCCAGTCATTTGCTCCTTTCTCACTGCAGAGTTATATGCTGCAAGTCTAACTCCTGTGCTTTGCAAGGTGAATGGAAGGAAACCTCAGACAGGAATTTAAAGCATCAGACCTGCTCTCATTGATTACACCTGACAAAACATCAAAAACCCCTAGGTTTCTTTGCAAGCTTGAGCACCGCTGGCCTGATTCACACAACAATTTCTGTGTATGTTTAGAAATGAAAGTGCTTAAGAAAAAGAGACTGTGAGAGACAGAGAGAAAAGGTGTATCTCTTGGCAGGGAAATGGTGGGTGATCTACTGCATTTTAACCTTTAGTGAATTGTGAAGTAATGCGGTAATAATAATATGTAAGCACATTTTCTTTTATACAATGCTGTTGTGCACTGCAAGGTCACAGAGCTGGGAAACGTGATTCTACGGGTCTACTGCCAGTACCAAAATATTCTTACACCAATATTGACAAATGGTTGGGTAATACATGGCTGGGCAACACAATTGTATCTCAGTCTCTGTCCCCCATGGCTAACACAGGCTTTCTTTATGTCTTCTTTCTTACATTCCTTCTCCCTTATATTTCTTCTTCCTTGTTCTTTCAATCCAGCATGTTATTAAAACCTAACCTGCATGTTAGTCTGTTTTAGCTGTGTCCTAGGGTGCAACTCCCCTCTGTTGCCATGGGCAGTCAAGAGATGGTTCAGTTCAGATTGTGCTTGTGGAAGGATGCAATTTATGTCTCAAATGTTTGTCTCCATGATTAGCAATACAAACAGCATGGTGAACCGTAACACGTCTCTGTCAAGGATAACAAGCTTCAGTCTGGAGGGGCAGAGTGCCCTGATGGAAAAGCAGTGCAATGATCCCTAGGGAGAAGGCTATACTGGAATAAGCTTGTTAGGAGAGGTGGATTTAGAAAAACTGAGCATTCTTCACCTTTTCTTGAATGTTTGGAGTTGTTATTTCTAACTGTACATTCATGAGCTACCCTCGTTTCCAGTGATCAGTCCACGGAGTCATACAAGACTCCTGAGTGATGGCCATATTTTGGTCATCTCTTCCCATACAAGATTTTTTTCTCCCACTGACTGTATGAAGAGCCCTGATCTGTTGGCTCAGCAGCAGATTAAATTGCTTGTCTACCCCTTCCGTTTGAGTGCTGCAGTAATACTGAATAGGTACCAGTAGTAAGAGCTCAGAATAAAGTGATTTCCTTACACCTGGGAATGGAATAAAATCCCCTCACCTACACAGCATTTAGCTCCACATTCATCACATTGCCATGCTTTTGTAGTGAAATGTTCACATCCTATTGCAAGGTCCTATATATTAATTTTCATTGCCAGTAACAGGAGTCCTGTGCACTTAACACTGTCCTTGGAACACAGTAAAAATATGTTTCACCAGCTAATGAAATTATCACAGACCCTCTGACCTGAGAATCAAACAGAATAAGAAAGGCTTACCCTTGCTGGCTAAAATGATGTGGTGCAGCTGTATTTTGTCACATACTTTATATATATATGAGTATATATATATATATATATATATATGCATATGTCATGCCAAATTGTAGATTGCCATTTTATATATATTAAGGTGGTTAAGGAGGCTTTTTATAGATGACATTTCCATCACATCTCAGCAAATGTTTTGCTAAAATCTATGCTGTGTATCATGTATTTTATGGTTTCTTTAGCACATATAGGGTTTAACTGTTGGCAGACTAACACCAGCTTCTAACAGACATGTAGCAGTGTTATCATTTTTCTCTTACCAAACTTCCAAATCTTAGACTTTGCTATTTATTTTTGTCCTTAATATTTTTTGTCCAGCTAGAACTGAAAAACTCTACAAAACAAACCCTAATTGAAGAGGTACAGAGAAGTTTTTCAGGGCAAGGATGATGGCAAATCTCTCATGGGACAACTGGAAGACTTGAGGGAAATTATTGTCATTGCAAAAATATTGCCATACCACAGAAGAGGACAGAACATGATCTTCCCTTGTGTTATTAAGGATCAGGTTTGCAGAGGGAGATGGTTGGTGGTCTTTGAAGAGCTCATTCTCACTGCAGGCACAAATGAGATGCAAGGTTGCCCTTTGATGCTATGAGATGCCAAGGATGTTAAGCATCTAATGCTATTTGGTATAAGCATGACAGACCTGGAGAGAAGCTGCAGTCATTTTGTTGAAGCAGCTATGGAATTCCTGTGCCTCAGTTTCTCTACCTGCATTTACCTGCCTGCAGTTCCCCAAGGATCACCTCTCCCATGGCCTCAGTAAGTAAATCTCTGGGGCAAAGCAAAGCATTGCAATTACAGTGTTGGCATGTCAGCAATATGGGACAGGTCATCAAAGACCTTATTTCCTCTGCATGTGAAATTCAGCTATAAAACCAGTAATAAAACACACCCAACACCAATGGCAGAAGACATCCCAAATATATCCTTCTATCTTTGTCCCCTTGGGCTTAAAATAAGTGGGCTATGGTGCTAATTTTTCCTTCTAGGTTGCCCTACAAGGAAGGCAGAGGATTTCATGAGCTGTCACACCTTACGTGAGAGGGGACAACTGTTTCTCACTATGTAGCTCCAGCAGCAGCCGCTGGCTTTGTGTACTGGCAGATGGAAAATCATCATCCATCAGCTCTCCAGGGAGTTACACACCTGTCCTACCAGAAACACAGAAGTCTTTGACCAGACATCGCTGGTCAGAGACAGCCCCTCAGCAACAGTGTTTGGGCACGGGGCTCCATCACAGCCAGCAACACCAGTGCCATTGAGCACTACTTGTTTTAAGGAGAAAATGGCTTTCTTGGCCTCATGAAGAATGTGGGTTGATTCTTGTTCTGGCTTAGTGCCTGGCAAGTGTTTTTGCAGGTTGTAGCAGCTTCACAGGCATACATGGAAGTGTTCAAGGCCAGGTTGAATGAGGCCTGGATTGTAGGTGGCATCTGTACTTATGACAAGGGGATTGGAACTGGATGAGGTCTCTTCCAACCCAAACCATTGTTTCCATGAGTCTACATAATGCAGAATAGAGGAGGAGCCTTCTTAGCTGCTGATCTTGTTTTTTTTCCCCTGGAAAGTTGAGGATCCAGGAACATTCATATCACAAAATTTTCTAACAATCTCTTAAGAGATTAGTAAAGCCAAGTAATAGTACACAATCTACACTGAGAATTTTAGTTTAGAAGTCTCAAATGTAAAATTGAGCTCAAAAGGCATGGACTAGCACAACATGAATAAGAAATAAACACTTATTAATGACTGGCACATGTTTGTGCCACATTTGGCAAAGGAACCACAGCTGCTGATGTCTAATTAGTAAGAATAGGGTCAGCTACCTTCATTTTTCTGTGGCAAACCCAGTTGTACATGGCTGAGATTGCCTTCCAACATGCTTTAATTTTAGTGGAGAAAGAACTTATAAAAACAACTTTTAAATCCACCACCACCAATAATTTCAGAAAGTTTTTTCTTTCCCTCTCCCTCAAAGACTTTCTGCTAGAGTACAGTCATGTTACTAAGGAAAGAATTCAGAATCTGAGCCAGACTTTGGAAAAATCTATTAAGACTTTTGCCTTTGCTTAAGCAGGCTTTGGGTTAGACGTCCTGTGTCTTTAAAAATGGAACACTTCTGGTATTTTATGAGTTCAGCTTTTTTATGCAAACCTTTTAATTTTTTTTCTTGTGCATTTAATTTCAGTTTACAGCTGTAGAAACTTGGAATAGCTAGTGGCTATCAATGATGCCGACCAACACATTTTTTCAGGCCAACTAGCATTGATAAATACCTGTACCATGTCTTTTGCTAACTAATACTATTTCTAAAAATTTCGATGACTAAAAATCAGTGACTCAGAACTTACTGCAGGGGATTGCAAAGAGCAGCTCTCAATTATGGATCGCAGAGAGACTATAAACCACCATATGAAACAAGGGGTGGGTATTGAAGCAGACTCCAGTACTCAAGAAGAAAAGATTTCAGAAATGTCTCTTGAAAAAAGCAAGAGGAGATGACAGCCAGTAGCCCTATCTTTCCTTGTAGATTTTTTCCTTCTTCCTCATGCACTACTTGCCTATTTATCATTCTTTTTCCTCTACAGCTTTTTACTGCTGCTTCTGAATAACACTGATGCTCTTTACAAAGGTTTATCTTGTTATCATACACACGCTCCTTCCCCTCTTACCCTCCAAATGAGTTTTTAAATTTGTTTTTTCTCCTGCTACCATTTCTAGTCTGCTTGCAGTAGAGGAGGATCTTGAGCATTACAGGTACATGGCATAAGAAAATCAGAGAGGAATACTATGATGCTGGATCTGGGTGGTACAACCTGGTGTTGGACAGAGACAGAACGGGCTACACATGGAGCCAAGGATGACAGAGCACACACTGGAGAATGTGATCATCCCTGCTATCAGCCATGAGACATTTCCAAACAGATTAATATCATGAGTATCATTGGTCCTCAGAGCACATCTGCCTGTTACCCAGCCCTGGCTTTGTAACAGGTACTGGATGAGGAAAGGCAGCATGTAACAGGAATTAAGTTCATTTCCTTCAGTGACTTTTCAGCTTTACTCCAATTTCAGAGCCTGCTCACAGTTCTTCACCACCACCCATTGGCGAGCAGAACAATAATAGATCAGCAGCAGGAAAGTCCTAGAGTCTTTTTTTTTTTTAATGCCAGAGAAAGCTGTCTAGAAACTAGGAAATCATTGCTCTGTTGCTTACAAAATTTGGAATATTCTGTCCTTAATCCTCCCTATCATGCTTTTTGTGGAACACAAGGAAAAACTTTCACTCCTATTTGAAAATTGATAAGAATAAAAAGTCCTGAAGTCCAAGAAAAGTGATGTGTATGCGGGTTATATAGATGGATGGAAGGTTTTTGCTGAGATGTGCTATGAAAAAAACAGGTATCTCAGACTGCACAAATGTACCAATTTTACTTTGTTTTTAGCTTTCTAAGACCTTTCTTCTACTTTGCGCCAAGGGGTGCTTAGTTGAGGAGCAGAAGGGGCTGCTGTCCCAGCTCCAGAGTGAATCAAGATGCTCAGAGTCCCAGTATGGACACACCACTGCACAGGCAGATGGGTGCACATGTGCAAATAACAGGAGTTTGGCAGTGGCTGGGAAATGGATCTGCAGGCACATCCCACCCCATGGGCACTGTTCTCCCACCCCTTCCCACACAACTGGGCATGCACCATGGCTGGGTGAGCACGGAGCAGTGTCACCTCCGCCAGGGCCAGCGTTTCCAGTGCCTCCCAGCAAGCCATACATCATCAAATATTGACATGGCTCTGCCAGACTGCCACTCCTGACATTTAGTGTATAGCTTTAGGTGCTCTTGCTTTAATTCTAAAGAGTCCATGAGGGATTGAAGGGAATGTGTTTGTCCTGTCAATGTGCAGAGTGGCATGCCTCAAACCGGCCAGGGGGGAACTACAGGGCTGCCAAATTCCCACCAGCTCTTTTCTTGGCATCGCCCAGTTAAGAGGATGAAGGCCAGGATTTTAGTCAGCAAGTGAATACTGCTGCCTGCCCTCCAACATTTCAAATATTTATCATCTTAAATATCAACTTGGAGAATATTGCGTTCATTTAAACTTTTCACGTTCCAATGATTTTTTATTATTTCCATCGACCAAAATAAATGAAGAAAATATTTCAGACTATACATGAAAGCATGTAAAAATCAGTAACTGGATTTTAAAAGATCTAGACTGTCTTGAATACATTCATTTTTCAAACATTTTTCTCTGATCTTTAAATAGCTTTTCTTGGAGCATAACATTTTTTTTGAAAAGTCAAATACAGAGCATTAAGGGTATAATTACCATTTTAATTATAACTCAATCATCCTATCTACTTTGCATAGAAATTACAGCTTTTATGTCAGGATTTTGGGTACTCACAAACATTCAGGAGTAATTAATGCTAGCGATTTTCACTGTATATGAACTTTACTTTGTAGCACTTACTTCCATGGGCTTCATTCAGAATGTGTAAATATACTGAATTTTATATTCATGATTTTCAAGCAAAAAAAAATCTTTCTACATAAATATATGTAAAACTAAGACAAAAAAATCAAAACTCAACAATCTCAAAAACCAAATGTATGTCTCCCTCTTCAAATGTGATCCATTCATGTAAATACAGCCAGATAAAATTCAAGTGGCAGCAAAGAAAAAATTCCTTTCAATCACTCTCTGACTAGACTCAAGGAACATTTCTGATAATTTTATAAATATTTCTGGAAGGTATTTAAAATTCAAAAGTTTATCTCCAGATAGCTCTAACATCTATTTTTCCTGTTTGAGATTTTATTACATAAATTACTTGTTTTAAAAGATTTACTCACAAATTTGCCTGTTGTATCCCTCTGCATTTAAAAGCATATGTATGGGTGTGGGTGTACATGTGAAATTGAGCAAAATCAATTACAACAAAGCCGCTTTTCATATGGTTAAAAGCGGATATCAGAATTAAGCTATTTCTCCCTTTCAGTGTTGAAGCAGAAAAGAAAGTATTTTATGGATATAAATACATGGAAATAAAATGATCCTCAATTTACAAATGGGCACTGTTTCTTTCTTTAATGACTTTTTGTCCATTCCACAGGGCATAAAAGACTATTCTGTATTTTTGTATCAGCCTCCACAAGTTTTGTTTTGCAGTCTGCTGGAGAAGCAAGTGCCTTTTTTCTTTCCTTAGAAAGCATGATAAAGCTCTACAAATTTTACAGAGGAGTCTCACAGAACATGTCCTCTGGTTTTGTTTGTACATGAAGGATTCTTTAACATGTAATGACTCTTTAACATTTCTGGCTCAAGTATTTTAGGGGAGAAAAAACTATTCCCATAAGAACAAAGCTCTGGCTCAAGCTGCAGTGCTTCACCCCCCAGAAGCCGCTGTCTTTGTGTAGTGCAGTGGGCTCTTCTGCACATGGAATTGCTTTTGCCTTCAGTGAAAGCTCTGCATGAAAGCCCAGGCCAAATCAAACCTGTCGTCTGGGAAGTGCTGCGGGATCTGGAGGGAAGATTCATGATGCTTATTATCCGCCAGCACTTAAGACAGATGTCTCACACTCTCAGTTGTGCAGCTACAAGTAGGTTACATCTGAAATGCATGTGATTAAAGCATTTATGCCAAATCACATTGGGCATTCTGCATATATATGTGTAAATAGCTCTAACTTTTTTGATGGATGAATGAAAAATATTTTATTATACCCATCACTGGTATAAAGTGAAGGTGAATAGCTATTACGCTTGGACCGTTCCATGTTCTTGACAGTTTTGCAAACAGACCTCTCAATCTCTCTCTCTGTCCCTAACCTTTGCCAGATAAATCTAGGATTCTGAAGTAATTTTTATGCTAGTATCTGAAAATAAAATAAAAAGAAAGGAGATGTAAAATGGAAGGCAGAAACCAGATTTTATCAGAATCATCCAGCTGGCCTGACTTGGTGTTGACCTGCACATTGTATAGTCACTTACCCCAGGGCTACAGAATTTCATACTGCCTGATGGCAGGGAAGAATTCAGAAATGTCTAAACCCATTGATTTCCTATCAACTTGAGTCTTGTCCACACAGAAAACTTGCACCTGCTGAATTTAAATCAGCTGTTAATCTCTGTATGAAGCCAAACCAGCGTAAGCCCATGTGTGGCTGTGTTATTGTCATGTACTTACAAATCAGTGGGGAGACAGGACTGGGAGCTCTTTTCTCCCCTCCCCTTCTCCTTTTTTAAGCAAGAGTCAATCATAATTTCACCTTCAGGCTCTGGAAAGCAGGAATTGGGCTGCCATGGCTCAGCTGTCCTAGAGGATGACTCCAATTACGCTGCTGGGCAGGTTTCTGTGTGTTTGAGCTCTAGTGGGAGAGGTGAAGCAGAGCCTGCTGCCCAGTGGGAGCTCTCCCAGTGCACGGGGACGGGGTAAAACCGCTTCCTGTCCCATTCCCGTCCCTGCATACAAATGCTGCTAATCCAACACACCAATAGGAACAAGCTAGACTAAATCCAGATGGCTTACACCATCCAGCACAGCCTTAGCTAGGGCATTGTTCTCAGTAAAACAGAGGGATAAACTAAGCCAGGGTCCTGGCAGAGCCTGTCCAACATGTATCTCTGTCCTGATGGGCTGGAGCCTGCTTCTGCTGCCAGGACTCTCACATTGCTCCATGGTGGGCACTTGGCCAGAACCTGCTGGGACACCCAGGGGACTGAACCCTCTCTCAGCTGCCACAGAGCTGCTGGGCAGATGCTGGCCTCTTAAAACATATTTTTTCCTCCCTGGAGCCAGACAGTGCAGTCATAACATGAACTGGAGTGATGGTCAGGTCTCCTTTGGCTGGAGATGTCCCCAGAAGCTCCTCAGCAGTGCCAGCTCTGCTGGCAGCAGGACAGGTCCTTGTCCCAAGGCACAGGCTTCAGTCACCTCTTAGTGCACTCCTGCTGTGTGTCTCAGCAGGAACAAGATGTGTTTTCTTTTCTCCTCTTTGAGTGGACACTGTTTTGTTAATCTGTTGTGTCTGTACTGGGATTTAAGTAGGTAGATCTGTTCTTCTGCATTACAAGTCTGCTGCTTATCTCCTAATGAAACAAAACATCTTGCAGTGAGTACTAGGAGTACCTGAGTCTTTGTGTTGCATTTACAAAGTTTCTGAATATTTACGCATTATCAAAAAATAGGCCCTTTTCTAAAGAAATTAGGATATTCATCTTAATGGTTTGATTGTGATCATTTAGACTTATAGTAATTTCCCATTAAATTTAGCAAAATCTCAGCTTCAATCTGAGATGTAGGTTCTTTGCTACAGGAAAGAAAGAGCAATAGTAGAAAACATCTGAAATAATTAATTTTTATTTTTATGTCACTTGAAAATTTTAAAAGGTCCAGACTCAGCTCTAAAAGTGCATTACAAATATTTTCCCTCAAACAAGTGTGGATTGCAAATGAACCCTGGTCTCAAGACTCATGTGGAAAACAGGATTTATAGTGAAAATACTAGGTCAGCAGAAACCATAATGATGCTGTAATGATGCTGAGGGCTGGACTGGTTCTTTCTGTTTGTTTCTAACAGAAGGAGAAAAAAAAAAGAAGCTTATATCCTTACCTAAAGAAAAATGACCACAGAACAAGCAATAATTCTTGCATTCTGTTTTGGTAATACCTTCAATTTAACAACTGTCTGTGAGAAGGAATTTCTCACAATGAGTTATTTAGTCACTGTGCCATCTAGGGTATAGTTGTCATTCTGGAGGGAACATCCATGCTATGATTTGCTGTCAGTCTCTTGTACACTGTAAGTCTATTCATTTTTCCCCCTAACAGGTGAAGATAATGATATGATACACAGTAAAAGATAGATGATAAAAACAATTCTTCAAGGAAAAAAACCAAACAACAGATAGAAAGGGTTTGGCAGGAAAATATAAAATGTTCCATTCTTCCTTTTAAAGTACTATAATAAAACATGTCTGAAGTGAAGTACAGATAACAAAACAGCAGAGCATGGGTCTGCAATCCCAGCGTGATATCACATAAGGAGCAATCATGAAGCATTCTCATCACAGTTGCCTGTCACACATTATTAACAAGAGTGTTTAGGAATACTGAATAACCATGCTAAAGGGACATGATCAACTTACAAAAAAGGTGCTGTATTTTTATCAGTTGTATTTGACTTGACAGTATTATGAGTAATTCCAAACCCAAAGATTTTAAAGTCAGAGAGGGCTGTTTTGATCTCCTCATCCAGCTTCCAGCACAGCACTGACCATGGAAGTGTTGTCATGTTGAAACTAGCTCAGTAACTTGCTGCTCAGAGCAAAACCAAATAAAAAATAACCTGTTCTAGCCTGCTTCGGCTCATGGCAACCAACAGAGCTTCCTGAAGACTAGACAAGAGCAAATGTCACTCCTACGTTCGAGAAGGACAAGAAAGAAGAACCTGGGCAATGCAAGCCTTGCAGTGTCACCTCCACCACCAAGACAAAATCCTCCTCTAACGTTTCTCCAAACATGAAGGCCAAGAAGGAGATTGAGGAACAGTATACGTTGATTTATAAAGGGGAAATTGTGCTTGAGAGACCTGATAGCCTCCTATAATGAAGTGACTGGCTTGGTGGATGGGGGAGAGTAGTGGATGTTGCTTGCCTTGGCTTTATGAAAGCCTTTGTCACCATTTCCCACAGCACCAGAATGCACAAGCTGACAATGTATGGGTTGGATGGTTAGTGGGCAGTGAACTGGATTGAAAATTGGCTGAAAGACTGGGACCAGAGGGGTAGGAACAGTGTCACAAAGTCCACTTGTAGGCATGTCACTGATGGTGTACCTAAGGGTCAACATGGGTCCAATGCTATCAGCCCTTTCATAAGTCTGGATGATGGGGCACTGTACCCTCAGCCAGTTTGCTGGTGATGGAACATAAGAGCAGATTTGCTGAGAAGGACCTTTGGGTCCTGGCGGATAAACAAGCTGACCATGAGCCAGCTGTGTGACTTCATGAGCCTCCTGAGCTGCATTAGAAAGGGCTGCCAGCAGGCGGAGGGGGATGATCCTTTCCCTCTGCTCAGCACTGCTGAGGCACATTGGGAGTGCTGGGTCTGGTGCTGGGCCTCCCAGTGAAAGGGAGACATGGACATAAGGGACTGAGTCTGACAAAGTCTGATCAAGAGACTGGAGCATCTCTCACAGGAGGAGAGGCTGCAAGACATGGATTGTCCAGCCTGGAGAAGAGGAGGGTCA
The DNA here is from genome assembly GCA_009812075.1 of Sialia sialis. Taxonomy (NCBI): domain Eukaryota; kingdom Metazoa; phylum Chordata; class Aves; order Passeriformes; family Turdidae; genus Sialia; species Sialia sialis. Next base: position 10,636,978 of record VRYO01002734.1, read on the forward strand.
GGGGGATATCATTAATGTAGAGAAACACCTGATGGGAGGGAATGAAGGACCAGACTCTTCTTGGTAGTGCCTAGTGACAGGACAAAGGGCAATGGGCACAAACTAAAACCTTTAATTCAATCTGAATGCAAGCAGGCTGCACAGAGTTGTCATACTTAAAACCACAAGTGGACACGAGCCTGGACAATCAGCTGTATTTGGTCCTGCTTGAGCAGGGACTGGACTAGATGTTCTCCAGAGATTCTTTTCAGCCTCAGCTGTTCTGTGTCCCCATTTATCAAAACCTTTACAAACCAACTTCATACTTTCAAAAAATTTCTTAATTAGTGATCTTATTCACTTTATTTTTTTTTTAAATTTGAATTTTCCAATAGCAATTAGGGAGAAAAGAAAGCTAAAATGAATAAAACAATCACAGGCTGCATCACTAAGATGCAAACTGCTATATTTAGAGCTACACTAAGCTCTGTGCCTAGGCTTCCTGTTGACAACATCCCTTAAAATTAAAAAAAAACCAAAACAAAACAAAACTAGATGGTGACGCAGCCAGTTACCTTTTTTGTCACTCCCTCTTTGGGCCACTCAGAGATATCTGCATTGACATTAAAAAGCCATTATAAGCAATTTAAACTCTGAATTGATCCTGACACATACATTCAGGTCTTCCTCATTTGTCTTTTCAATAGTTCTCAATTCAAACTGAGAACAAACATCACCCAGAGGAGATAATTATGCTTTATTGATTAGCCCCTCAAGGTATGAATGGGAACCAGGCAGCTTTGTGAGAACAGCCATCAATGTGGGTTTTAAGTTGCACTATCTCAGTATTTTCTTGTACAAACATTCCCTAAATGCAGTTTTTTAACATGGAATCTGTAAAAACCAAATTTTTTTCACTGGCTTCAGTGAAAGCCAGCATGTCAAGGTAGATTTATAAATGATGACTTTATACACCTCCCACAGTTGTGTCCCTGTGCTACTGTTATGGGTTTACCCTGGCAGGCAGCTCAGCCCCACACAGCTGCTTCCTTCCTCTCTCCCTCCCAGTTGGATATGGAAGAGAATCAGTAGGATAAAAGTGAGAAAACTCACAGCTTGAGTTAAAGAAAGTTTATTTGGTCTAATATTAGCGCCTTAACTCTTGAGTGCTCCCTTTCCACCTTCTTCCCCAGGCTGTCATTGCTGACTATGATGCTACACAGTATGGGATATCCCTGTGGTCACTTGGGGTCAGCTGTTCTGGCTATATCTCTTCCAATTTCTTGTGTATTCCCAGCATTTTTGCTGGTGGGGTGTGGTGAGAAGCAGAGAAGCCTTTATGCTGTGTAAGTCCTGCCCAGCCACAGGTAAGACATCGATGTTTTATCAACACTATTTTGTTCACAAACTCAAAACACAGCACCATACAAGCTGCTGTGAAGAAAATTAAGTCTATCCCAGCCAAAAGCAGGCACCCAGTCAGTTCTCTCCTAACACTGGCTCGTTCATCTCATGATACATGCTCATAACCTCACAGATGCATTGTGGACCGCCCCCTTTCTCTAACAAACTGCAACCCCCTTCACAGCTGCCAAATGCAACAAATACTCCTGTTTAATCTAGTGTCAACATTGATTGGCTTCAATTTTGCTAAATAAGGATTTTAACACCCATCTATCCTGTTACATATGTACCACAGCAGATTCATCAGCGGACATCTGACTAAGGACATTTCCAGTTTACAGCTGAACCTCTAATCAACCATTTCTCAACCTTTCTGCTTCTTGCTAATAAAGCCTGTCAGCAATCAGAAATACGTTAGAAAAAAAGGATAACGTAACCATTCTATGTCTGAGTTTATCTTACTGTCTGAGAAAAGGAGAAATAGCTTTGTTACAATTACTGACAGTCTTCTGAGCTGGCAACACAGTGCATTGAGAAACAGTGAAATTGTTCACAGCTGTTACCACAACACAGTAATTTCATGATTATAAGCCGCACCTGACTATAAGCCGCACCTTTTTTTTTTTTAAAAGCGAGGATCCATGTGTAACAAAGTAACAAATTAGTAACAGAATTGCTGCCAGCTGGGTTTGGTGTCAGGTGCTCAAGTTGCAAACAGTTTTCATAGACCAGTGAAGCCTTTAAAGGCAGCCCCAGGTGCCCTCCCCAGCTGGCTCTCACTTCCGAGTTGGCATTTCACTGGGATTTGTCCATAGATAAGCTGCACCTGAATATAAGCTGCACCACTGGGGTAGGCTGGATTCTTCAATGAAAAATGTGCGGCTTATAATCATGAAATTACTGTACATTTAAACTCTGATGATCACTTTTGGGTTGCCTACACAGGTCCAAATAAAAGAAGCACTGTTTTTGTTTTCTTGCCATCTCCCTTGGCCCCACTAAGCAAGCACTAAGATGACTGCCCTCATATTTGCACTTTCAGATTTTCCAGACCAACACATGGGCTCAGCCTCTCTATCCATCAGAAACTCATCACCCTCTGAGATTCTAAAAAAGAGAGTGCACAGACTCCCTGCACTAAGAAGAAAAGAAGCAAGATGAAAAAGAGACACCATAATGTTATGATATGCCTTGCCAACATGCTGCCTGGCTTGCTTGCTGCTGCCTTGGGGGTGACTGCATTGCTGCTACTTTGGGTTGCTCTTGCTCCTTTGAAGTCCCTATTTTGAAACTGTATAGATAAATGAGGGCCTTGAGATATCTTCTGCTCTCAAACATAGTTGAACAGTCTCAAGGACTGCTAAGAGCAGCAGAAAGCTGATTTACAAAAAGGTAATTTGGAAAGCAGCCTGAAAACATGCACAGAAATCTCTTCTGCAGAATATTCACATCACATGAAGGGCTGCTATCATGAAGAGAGGTAAAAGGATAGGCAAACTTCTCTGCTTCATTGGCCCTTCTAGATTCTGCACTGCAGCCACTGCAAAAAATGTATGGAAAAACGTGCAAAAATATTTGGCTGATAGCTCCATACCCTAAACAAACCACAGAGTTCCTTGTATTTCATGAAACTCACATAAGGAAGCTTAACTTTGGACTTACATAGCAAATGGTCCTTTTCAAATTGTTTTTAGTAGTTTTGAAAGCTTTCTGTTCATGAAATACAAGATGAAAAAATGGGACATTTCGTTGAACCTAGAATTATCCCCCTAACTAAATGCATGAAAAAGCTGTGATATACAGGGCACATTTTCCCCAGTGATAAAATAAGAATGACCTCTGTGACTTCATTTAGGTTCCACCTCTCCTGAGTTACGAGCCATTCCTCACTTATAAGGTATACCCCATATCTCACTCAAATCCTCAGTGGATCACAAAACTCCCTTCCAGAAAATATTATGATTCCCTCAATCTGCAGAGGGTTACCCATGTCATGCAAAGTTATATTATTGTTTTTAGTGCTTCTAGGAATTACTTGCAGAATGTTTCAGCTCATTACCTCAAGTTTTCATCAGCTGTTTTCTGAGCGTGGTAACCTTTGTGATACAGGTACTGTATATATCTACAGTATTGATTCTGCTTCTCCTGCTACATTACATGCAGTACATGTAAACAGAAGAGTGCTTCACTACCAGCTGGTAAGGTGCAAAATGGTAGCTGATCTTGCAGCTACAAAACACAGATAAAACCTTGAAGTAATCAGCTGAACTGTCATGGAACTAATTCCATGATATAGTGGAAGCAATTATTTGCACTTATGTGTCTTATTGGAAAATACAATCAGTGCTAAACCAATCCTGTTAGTGTTTTCAAGGACACATTTAGCTCCAAATGCTCCCCTTTTAATCAGTAACCAGTTATTAATTAATTAGGTAGTGATCATGTTGCTTTTCATACATGTGTATCATTATTGCACTTGATATTGTGCCTCTGCACCGATCGCTGTTAATTTGCAGCAAGTGCAATTGTGTTAATGTGCTCTAATGCCAGCTATTATCACAAGGACGGGGCATCTAACATTTAACCTAAAATCACACTGAATTTTTCTCACAGCTGCCTCCTTCCAGCTCCAACCTGCTACTGCCTGGATGCAGCGTGCTGGGAGAGAAGAGATCTCTCCTGATAAAGGATGACTTGGAAAATGGAAAGCAGCAAAGAGACATCAGAGCTAGGAAGGGAATAAGGCTGAATCCTTCTGGAGACCCCTGTGAGCCTGTGCCCTGGCAGGGGCAGAGCTGCTTACTCCCTGCCTGCAGCCAGATTGCTGCCTCACACCAGCAGGGACAGAGGCAGCTCAAGCAGAGGAGCAGGTAACACAACAAAATATGCAGCAAATCGAGGGTGTCTCAGCTCCTTCTTGTCAGCTGTGCTTCAGGGAAAGATGTAGTCCCTCTTTGGTCACAGGTCTGCAAAATCACCAGTTTTAATGGCAGGGGTGAGGCTTCCCATGGAGAGGGATGTATTTGCTTATAGCTAATATGGAAGAATTCCTTTGTCCTCCTAGTATTAGTGGTGCTTACTTGTGCTTACTAAATAATGTATTTTGCAGATTTTTTTTTCTTCTAGCCTGAAAGCTTTAAGCGGGACCTGATACCAACTGTGTCAAGAGGGAAACAAATACTAGTAGAAAACAGAATTGATCTGAATTGCATTTAATAGAGGCCAGAAGCAGTGAACTAAGGATATTCAGCTGAAGCACTTCAGTCAGAGATAGCTAAACTTTTTAGTGTGCTTATTTAAACACAGAGGCCTGAACTGGAGATTAGCTATTTATCAGCTGCATGATGGAATGAGAAACAGCTGGAACATATTTCAGTGTAAGTTTTATTTGCTATAAATCCACAGGTTCAAGTTCTGCTCCGGTTTATGCCTGTGGGAATATGGAATAAAAGTATTATCTGCCCACATTGTTTTGTGGCTTCATGCTTATGTATATCAGAGAAAATTTAGTTTACGTTGGTTCAGTTATTTACCATAATCTCCCAACCACAAAAAGGGCTTTTAATATTTGTAATGGTAGCAGGTATATGTGCAAAAAAAAGCTCTCAGAATACAGTATGTGCCATAGGTTGCAAAATACAGCTCAAATTACTGTCAAAGCATTTCCCTATGCATGCCTTTGCAAGGATTTAACTTCAAGGCTGTGCTGTAACTCCAATAGTTTCCTTCCCACACTTGTGTTTTTTGCCTGATTTTCACCAATTCCACCCTAACTCCATAAAAACTGTTCCCAGGTCCTCAAGGGGTAATTTCTGTATTATAAGCTTCTATTTCTGACTCCAGCAAGTGCCCTCGTATCTGCAGCTGGGAGCAGCTCTGCTCGTGCACAGCAGATACCACAGCCTAGGAGAGACAAGTGGCCTGTGATGATCCCTCTCTTGGCATCTCATGTATTGAAAGGGAAAAGAAAAACCCAACTGTTGTTAACCACTACAGTAGGAGCATTCAGTTTGCTTGAATCAATTCTGTCAAAGGCAGCCCAGAAGCCCGGAAGCTTTTTTTTCTTTTTCTTTTTTTTTTCTCCTCCAGCTTTCTTTCCAAAGTTTCTTTTTCTTCCCCTGCTCAGTTCAGCTTTATTGGTGTTTATCTGGTGACCTATTGTTATCAAGGGCTCCTCAAAAGATCCCTTGAATTTGTATAAGTTGCTCCTGGTCTGCCACAGGGAAGCTTTGCTCAGATATCTGCCAGATTTTTAGCTCTCTTACATGGGAAGATGTTAGTCTGCCTGTAACTAGTTTGGCTTGCTTGATTGATTTTTGTAATATAAAGGAGAATGGTATTTTTTAAACTTTTTTTTTCTTTAGGAGTGAGGAGGACTTAAGATCTCTCTGAGTTCACAAATATCCAAGAAGAGATGCAGGCAAAGATAAAAATTTAGGCTCCTGCCTATTCATAAGGGGAAACATTTCAAAATATTTATATCAAAGACTAGTAAATTTGAAAGTCATGTTACTTCCCCCCATGAATCTAGGATTTAAAAGGAAAATGTATGCACTGTAACTTGTCAGTGTTTTTTCCCATCAGTGTTCTCCAGAGCATGGTGACAGTAGTAGCCTATCCCTCTTGTACTTTCGTCTCTCTCAAAGTCAAAATATAAAATATGCAGCTGAAGGCTTTTGCCCTGCAAAAGCAGAGGGCATCTCCTATCAGTAGTGTTATGACCGTGACCAAATATATCATACATTTCAATTTAAAAAAAAAAGGAAGAGAAAAATAATTTCTACTCGACAGTTCATCTGGCAGTACTTTGTGGCTTTGTTTTTCAGGTTTTTTTTTGGTGAATTTGAGTAAAATAGCTTATTTAGCAAAAAATCCCAAATTTTAAGATGCCTTGCTGTCTTTTCTAATTAATAGCCAGCACCAGGTGGAAGGGAAATACAGTCCACAGACTCTTCCAGACACACTGAGATACTTGCTAGAGTAAAGTTCAGGCTATGCCCAAACCATCAGAGAGCCACGAATTATGATCAGCAGGAATTCGCTGCAGCATTGAAGGTGCATTTTCAAAGAAGTAAGGCACAGAAAGGATGAAGATATCTTTGTGTCAACAACTCATGCCCCCTGTTCTGGTAATGTCCATGTAAATCCATAAAGGAAAATTCCTGACTGGATTTCATTGAGCACTGAAGGGAGAACATGCAATACCACAAAAGGCAGCAAAATATGACAGTGTTTTAACGTGTTGTTAGTCCTTGCTGACTAGCAGAACCCTTGGGCTGAGCTGCAAGCTCAGTAATCCATAGGACCCATAGGAATCAATGTGCCATGGCTTTTTTAGGTTTTCTTCTGTGAGAGCTGATAACTGCTTTTAGTAACATCTCTGAAGGTGTTTTCAAGACTGGTGACCCTCATGGGCAGTTCCTCTTCTCTCCATGTGACTGTGTTATGAGCTGCTATAAACATTATTGTAGGACACTATTTTCATGCTGCTTTCCAAGTGGTGCCTGCTAACTTTTGGCTCAGACAACAGTTTTAACAGCTATGTGATATGTTTCTTTTTTTTGTGCAAATTGCTGATACTCAGGCACCAAAACCTCAGTATGTCTCTGATTTGTGTCTTGCAGCATGCATCAATCAGCACATCTGCCCTTCATGGCTGCCATGAGCCTTCAGGAAACTTGACTGCTGTCTTACTGACCACTGCTCCCTGCTTTTCTCTAGCTTGCTTTTTTTGGTCTGCTCCATGTTGATGGCCACTGGCTTGGTTTGCAGAGGGTTTCTGTGTAGCTGGGTCAGGATTAACCAAGCATTTCTACTCTTCTCTTAGACACCCTTTCTTTGCAAAGACCAGGACAACCAAGGCCGAACAGTATCATCGTGGTGCTGTTCCGAGCTGTTCTCCATAGGATGGGTGTACAAGATTCATTAGGCACTGGGGTTTAGAATGACTTGTGTGTATTTCAAGGAGAGTAGAAGGAAAGAGGGGTCTCATTCTGGAGTAATGAGTTTGTTCTTCAATATCCCTGTGAGGATTACTCATTAAAAGTCCAGGGCAAAGTTGATTTGGATAAGAACTAATTATCAACCAAGAAATGAAGGCAGTATAGCTGTCTTCACCCTCCCTGCCAGGCCTTGGGGACACACATTATTCCTTGTGTTTAACCTATTAAAGCAATGTCCCACATAAGAGAGAAAGGAGTTGATTATAATTATTTCCGTGAGCATTAGTGCCCAGTTAATAGAAAATGGCCTAAAAATAGGAACTCAGTAAGAAGAGACATCAACAAGAACAGAAAACTTAGAAATCATGGGATGCTTAGATTATTTTTCTGAACAAACCAAACTGCATTCATTCTGTTAATGACTATGTTTGCTCAGAGAATGTGTTCTTTCCACCTATAGTTTTTAAAGATGAGCTGGATAAAGAGAGCAAGAAGAGACAGCACAAAAGGATTTGCAAATTAGCATGGCTTCAGTAGCATAGGCTCATTTGGATGACATCTCATTGTAGCACTGATTTTAAGGTACCATTGTGTGAATTCAGGTCTGATTATGGGGCTGGTGTCTGCAGCAGATGTGATGACAAGAAGGTTAAGAGCAATCATGCTTAGGTATTTTCATACCAAATGTCTACCCTGGTTCAGAAGACAAATAGGAAACAAGAGCTTGCTTGGAAGTAGATTCTGACTTGTCAATTAGAAAACTAGAAAGGATGAAAAAGGAACATGAATTTGTCTAAACACAATAATATTGCAGTATTAAAGGTAGAAGAGAAAAATTTAATGGATGCATTAATATTTTATGTGTTTTAGAACACAGTCTAAGAAGTTGATGGATATCATAAGATACAGAGTATGTTGATTGCTTTCACTGAATAAAATGTGATGAATGGAGATGAATAATTTACCCACTTTTTCAGTGATTATATGTATTTATCTTTGCTTTCTATTTCTCAGAAATTTGTAATAATATTTTATCTTAACAAAACTTCACATCATGCATCACGTATGTGCAAAGAAAAAAAAACAACACCCTTGCTCTAAAATTTTGCTCACATTATAAAATCCAAACAATTGTAAGATGTTCGTATTAAGAGAGCACTGTGTGAACAACAAAGGATTTTACTATCTCAAAGAACCTCAGCCACTTCTGTGGTTGTATAAATGTCTAAATACATGAATCACATTTTACATCCAGTATAATGAGTCCAAAGTCTGTTCTGTCCATTACTTCTCAGCAGTCCTAAGATTAAACCCCAAATACTTTCCCCCTACCGAATGTTATGATCTGCATACTACTGTGTGTGTGTGTGTGTGTGTGTGTGTGCATAATCCTTTCACACTGCACTATGTGTGGAGATGAAGGGGCAAGAAACATGTTGGTTTTCTCCATGCCTTCTACACAAATTCACTAAAGGCTAACACTTGCAAGAAAAGTAAAATGGACAAAGATGTTCCCTTTTCAGGAGGAGTGCTCCCTCTGCTACACATGGCACTGGGATTCTCAGCAGCATCAGTGGGAGGCTCAGGACACCACTGCCCTGCTAAGGTGCACAGGGATTTTGTGTTGTTAGTTTTCTCTTCACACGACAATGGATCTGCCTGCCACAAGGCTGGCACAAGAACCACAAGAGGGAGGTAGTCATCATAAAATAAATGCTAGGAGCTTGCTTCTGGTACTCTACATACAAGGAAAATTCTGCTTGAATAATCAAGGCTTCCTAGATGTGAATACAGATAAAAATAGATAAAGAACGTGGTTTTGGCATGACTTTAACACTCCAGCTCAAACAGAAAAGGCTTAGCATGGAAGTCAACCAAAGAAAAATTCACTCCGGGCGCTTGTATTACAGGAGCAGAACGATCATGACTCGTATTTAGTAGGTAATAATGAAGCATCATAAACAAAGTCAGGATGCAAGTCCAAGATTAAGCAGCAGCTTTAACGAGGTCCAGCTTGCTGGGAGCTTTTTGAAGTGTCCCTAGCTCACTTACAAAGCCAGAAAACAACAGAAGCAGCTCTGACAGCTGCGAGAGTGTCTGCTTTAGAAGAAGGTTTTATGTCTGGATGACACCAGACTGGGATTCAGCTTTCATGTACTAACTAGGTCTGCTGGTTGCTGGAGCCCTAATCATTCTGCACAAACTGTCTCACCCTAATGAGTTGCACAAATAATAATTTTTCACAGATCAGATCCACACCATCAGCTTTGTGGATAGACAAGCCTGGTTTATTGAGGTAAATAGCACAAGTCAGCAGACTCCACACTGTGTCTCACTTGCCATGCTTAATATGCAATCTGGAATCGGAAGGGAAGAAATCAAATGCTGTTTCTGTGGATGTGTGGATGAAGTATTTTCAACTACTAAAGAGCTAAAGGAGCACCCAGCAGCCAAGTTAGATGGTTAAATCCAATTTACCCTACTCTGAATGCATTGCAATCACCGTGGACCCTTCCCAGTATTTATAAGTGAAAATTAAATACTTCTGATTTTCCTTTCTTTCCAGAGGAAGAAGAGGTTTGGACTGCTCATAAACTTAAATTACATAGAAAAATACCTTTCAGCCTTATAGATTTTTTCCTTGAAGATATTACAATTTGTTTTTCACTACTGTAAATTAAGATTGGCTATTCATTAACTAATTACCACGATTATTGCAGTTCTTCTAAGTATTATTAATTAGGTGAGTGGTACATTTAGAATTTCACATCTCAGTTAGGAGAGTTTTGTTTAGCACACTAATGATCTGAAAGCCCTGAACATGTTCTATATCACATAGGATTTAAAGACAAGTGCAGGGGAGTCTTTTGGGGATTGGAGTTGTCTATGGCTGGGAGTTACACAGTACAGCAACTGAGGAGCAAAAGAGAGGCAGGGAGTGTGGAGATGGATGCACCAACTTCTTTCTGCAGCAGAGAGATGCAGGATTACTGGAGCCAAACTGATGCAAAGTTATGTGTTGTTTTGCAGTGAAGACTGGTTTTCATGTAGAAACCCTTTAATGTGTCTACATATATATGTTGATGCTGTGAGAGCAAGCTACCAGACTCCTTTCTACTCTGTTAATTTACTTCTTGTAATTCCATGTAGGTAACCATTCTGTGTTTCCATTTGGTTTAGCATGGATTTTATATATTAAACTAAAGTCATTTCTTCATCTGAGACTCAAGCTGTAACCTCTCTGGGGCAATAACTATCTTTTATATTGCACTTGTATGAAGGGTGAGGAGGTGGTCCTGCTTCCTCAACTGTAAGTCTAGAAGTGACTACAATCCAATTACCAGCCAAGATAATAATAACAGTATCCAGTAAATGAATGCTGTGCCTCTAAATTGGTTCTCTTGCCATTGTTTTGCTTAAGAAACTGTAATCCTATAAATTTCTTGATTGCCTGTAGCTCTGATTATAAAACCAACTTTCCCCACCTACAGAGTAAGAAATAGAGGGCTGCAAATCAAACGTTATTTGCATTCCAAAGGCATCTCTCTAGTCCCCACCATTTCTCTTTCTAGCATTCTCCTGTCAAGAGCTACACACACGCCTATCAGCTGTTTGTCTTTGTGCAGGAGAAAACAGAGAACTTTATAAAACTGTGTACCTGCTCAGTTGACCAGACAAAGCTCTTCTGTTGGAACAGCTTTTCAAAGCTCAATGCCTGCTCTGTGTGCCGCTGCTCTTCATGCTGGAGTCAAATACATCACTGCCAACCTCAGCCCTGGCTTAACTGTGACACAGGGGAGAGGCCATAGTTGCCAGGAAGTTGGTGAATGAAGATAGTGGGAGAAATAAAGTTATGAAGACAGAAACAACTGACACTGCATGAATATGAACCAGCTTTGGAACACAGAGAAACTGGTTCCTGGAGGGGAGTGGGTGAGAGGTGTGGGGTTTGTGACTTTCCCTGACATGGTGGTTGTTCTTTCCTTGATGATGCCACCTTCTCACCAAGGTGATACTGAAGTTAACTGGAGGGAATCCTTGACTTGCTCAAAGTAAAGAATCACTGCAATGTGGGATTGAGGTCACTTTAGCCTGCAGATGAAGCTTTTGGCAAATAGGGGATTTAACTGGATCCAAAAGGTTAGCTGTATTTGCCAAAGAGAGAAACTCTGCTTCTTTTTGATGATACACACACAAAACACAATGAGGTTTTGTTAGAATAAATAGACAACCACTCTGGAGAGTCTGGATGCGAACGAGCAACAGCAAGGTTTGCCATTTCAAAGCAGAGTGAATGCAATTTTCATACCTATTCCTTTCTAATTTAGGTTCATTTGAAATACAGGCACTCCTCTTTTACTAATTTTTTATGACAGTATTAATTAATGGTATTGCTCGACAGCAGTAAGAATGACGTTTAGACTAAGACAGGTTAGAAGGACTACAAGATTAGAAAAAGTTGGTCAGATGCAGCTGGGGGCCACCTTGATCTCCTGAATTGAAAACACTGCACTTGGAAAGCCTGTGAGTGTGTGGATGAATTTTTACCAGAGCAGACTCATTAGGGCTGGTTTGGTCAGCACCCTCTGATGTAGCCTCCTGTATTGGAATGTAAGAACATGAGCTTCCAAAGTGGGAAGAAACAATTGTCAGACTTCTGTGAAAGCTGATCATTGAAGAAATTGCATTTTATTTGATGGAGAATATGAGTTCAGACCAAGTATGCCAGGAAACAAGGAGTAATATTTAGTGACTTAAACAAGGCACAATGAAGAGTTGTAATTTTCATCCTCCTGATTCACTTTATCCCTGCTATCAGTTTAGCAGATCTCCAGGCTCCTATCATCACTACTCTGATCAAGATTGTGTGCCCAATATGACCATCAATAGTATTTACCTTGCACTTCAGTGCCTAGCACAGACCAGATATCTAGTTGAGGAAGAACAGGCGGACTGATGGGCAAATCTTGGGACCATTTCAGATGGCTCTCGGGTTTATCTCGGCTACCTCCTCTATACATGGGCAAGTGCACACTTCTCCCAGTCACTGTTGTACGTGTATGAGACTCACAGAAGCAGACTGATGCACTGCTGATAGCAGTAAAGAAGTCATGATCTCAAATATCTTGGTTTTAAATTATGAGATTAAATTTTTTCTGGTATAAATTGTAATAGGCTTTTGTTTACCGTTTGTGTATAATTTTGCAGTTAGCCCAAACACACTGTGCAACAATCACAGGAAAGTAAGTCAGGGTCACAGCAATGTTCTTTTAAGAAAACATTGGTATTGTAAAGTGCTCAGAATTTCATGGTATGTTTTCATTAAGTGTTTTCATGGTGAGAGGCAGCTGAAGAAGTAAGTTGGATTGCAGATAACTCTGGGAGTTTATCTGTTTCTGGCTTTGCTATTCTTGTAGTCCTCTGTTTCACCTGAATCAAAAGAGATCAGGGTGACAGGTTTTACATCCATGCTGTACATTTCCTGGTGGTTCAGAAGCTCCTGTGTAGACAGCACCTCTCAGCACAAACTGGACAATACAGAATCACAGTCACAGAATCATTAAGGTTGGAAAAGATTTCCAAGATCATCAAGTCCAATCTTTGACTGACCACTACCATGCCAACTAAACCACACTACCAAGTGCCATGGACAATTGTTTCTTGAACATTTCCAGGGCTGGTGACTCCACAACTCCACCACCTCCCTCAGCACTCCATTCCAATGCTTAACCAGGGAAGGAATTCTTCCTGATGTCCAGCAGGAACCACTCTGGCACAGCTTGAGACCACATCCTCTTGTCCTGTTGCTGATTGCTTGGGAGAAGAGGCCAACCCCTACATTCTCCTTTAGGTAGTTCCTCTTATTGTGACTTAAAATTTGACATTTTACATTGAACATCCCTTAGCAGAAAAGTATCTGCCTGTCCGAGGGCACACCCGAGGTCTTAGGATCCCTAATGAACAAGGTAGAAATGTCAATGGTTTGGAGGCCCAGCTCATAAGGACATTTGATGTCTTTTGAAACTTTCTTGGACACCCTGAAATCCAAAATTTCAGGACAACTGGACTACAGGTGTCATATAACTTTTAGCCATTTCCTGTTTCCAGTCAGGATGTAATCACAAAAAGCCAAATTTTATCCTCCTAACACCACGGAAAATGGCAAGGCAAACAGGAGCAGAGACATGCAAATATGGAATACTCTTTTTAAAAGGACAAACACAGAATAAACACACTCCTGGATTCTACAAAATACTCAAAATGTGGCTGAAACTCTTATAACTGATCTTGTTTGTCTGTCCCCACTACCAATGATTTAGCTGTTTGATACTCTCACAAATACAATGAAGCATATGAAAAGACTGGATGTTTGCAAAGGACAGTAGTTGCTCCATATGCTGTTAAGAATCTCTCCTAATATTTCAAATTCTGCTCATAAGGTACTTGGGTTTCATGGTGCTCTCCTCCTTTTAAGCACCTATGGACATGAACCAAGACTACTGAATAGGAATAATTTTGAAAACTGGGTTGAAGAATGTCTTTGAAAATGTGGTACCCACAAGACCAGAAGGACAAGAAGGAGATGAAACAGTGCTTGGAGCAGCTGCTCTAACCACAGCTATTGAGAGCTGCACTATTCCCAGTATGGTTGCACTGTTCTGACTGACCAAACACCAGAGAGAATGACTGAAGCAGTGAGCAAAGGCAGTCACTTGAGGAGGTACTGCATAACACAGCGAGAACAAGAAAAGATGCTTCTGGATTTAATGCTTCAGCTGAAGTTGGTGGAAATATGTCTGTTGGTTTCTGTGGAATTTGAATTATGATGTAGCAAGTAACACAAACTCAGGTTTGGTGTCACAGCTGCTATATCTGTTGATGAGAGCAGCTTGTAAGGAGGTCAGCAGAAATCAGTGTTAAAGCTTATCTCTCAATTAATGTGCTGAATGCTGGCATTAAAAGTAATCTTTTAGTTGGACAATACATGACCACTCAAGAAATACTGATGGAGAAAGTTCAGTGACACCTTTTCACTGACATTTATACTTCCAGAACAGTGAAGAGAAGAAGATAAGGAGGGCGGCAGTCTACAGAAAGGAGAAAAGGCCATAAAGAGGGAACACACACTGGAGAATATGTCACTTAACGAACAGTTGGAGACTGAAGTAAAATGTGATATTCAGGCAGAAGGTGAGTGTGAAGCCAAGAAAACAGGGAATATTTTAGAGAGCACAGGAACTGAGGCAATGATCCTTGTGGTGCAGAACATGACAAACCAGAGGTCAATAAATACATGGTATTTACCTGCTGACACACCCAGCAAAGTTCACTGAGGGCAGCAAAGCAGCCATCAGAATGGGATTTTGTATAACCAGGATTCATTTGGTGGGAAACACTAGAGGTACCTCATTTAAAACTGTGTGTACTTTGAAGGAGCACTGGAAAGGTGAAACTGCCATGTTGGCAGTTTCCAAAATGCCTGCAAACCACTCTGTAGAGATCACTGTTATTATTGAACTATGTTATTATCCTACTGGTTCATGGAGTTTGCAACCTGGAATTAAAAGAAAAGTGGAGGATTATGGTGTATTTTAGAATTTATCACATTTGTCATGTTTTCTTTTTGGAAACATAGAAAGGAAAATTCTGGGTCTCCAAATATAATTCCTGGGTCCTGCAGGCAGTCATGCTACCTAGAGGATTAATCTCCTATCAAACTCCTTGAACATATAATGACCATCTTTACTAATGTTAATGAGAATTGCTACTCATGATTTGCATTTACACACTACTTAAGGATCTTGAAGTGTTCTTTCCTATAATATGCTCATTTTTATTACAGGCATATTGAATTTAAATGACTTGCCTAGGGTGTCACAGCAAGCCAACAGCAGAATGACTCCTAGTGCTCCTAGTGCTTTGCATTAAATCCTGGACATTAACAGCTCCCTTCATAAAGGGAGCTTTGTAGCTGTAGATCACCTCCTGGTGCTGATGGATCAAACCTTTTCTGATAGCGCAAACAAATCAATAAATTACTTGAACCCATGTAATGCTTCCCAGTGTCTGCAAATCCTGACTTCCTGTGAACTCAGAAAATTAACACAAGTGTGAGTAATGCTTAGATAGCCTTTGGCCTATGACCAACTATGAAATTTTCATGTGCAAAGTAGGCACCTCAGATCTATATTTTCTATATGAATACAGCAGTAATCTCTACATTTGTTCCAGGAAAGCTTCAAAGCTTTCAGTATCCTTTGTGCTATTAGAGGTATATGTGAAAAAAAAAAATAAAACAAAAACACCCAAGCTCTGAAATCAAAACAACTAAACAAAAAACAAGCAAAACAAACAAACAAACAAACAAAAAACACAAACAGAAAAAAACCCCACCCAATAGTACGACTGTAATAAACAAAATTTCTTAACTTTTCCAGTGGCAGAATTGTTCTGACTCAGGCACATTCCTTATCACTGATAAGGACAAGAAGCATGGTCCTCATCCAAAACAAACTCTAAAATGAGGAGATGGAGAATTCCTTTATATGGGCTTCTCTCTGTTAAGTAAGGTGCAGTACCACAGAATTACCTGATTTTTCTGCCTGTGCCAATATTATCGCTGTACCAAAGTGAAATGTTGGTATTTCCCCTTACATTTTGCCCTCTCTTCTATGCCTCCCAAGGAAAGAGCTTCAACTTGTACCCAATGATTTCAGGATACTGTTTCCAATCTTTTGCCTGTGGCTCTTTCTATGGGAAAAGAGTTATTTTGTGACATGATGCTGTAACATCAGAGGAACCACTGGGTAGACCAACAACAGCTACAGCAATGCTGATGCCACTCATGGAAAGAGTTCCTCCAACATGGCGGCAGCTACCCAAGAGCTCTCACCTGTGGCAAATGGTGACATTTACTCCTGCTGGGAATGTGGCTGGGCAGACGAATGTTAAAGAGGGCCTGCAAGGCCGCCTGCGCTGCTTGACCCTTGGCCAGCTTCTTGCTACGTCCTGAGCCTTCAAACGTTCTCCCGTCCACTCGCACGGCCATCACAAAGCTCTTGATGTGCTGCTTCTCCACCGTCTCCGAGAGGCAGACGTAGCGCAGGCCGGAGCGCAGCTCGTTGAGCAGCACCACCGGGTTCTTCTCGCTCTCGGCCTTGGCCGCCCTGGCCTTGCCGGGCCTGGCGTGGCCCATCAGGTCCAGCGTGTGGCACAGCAGGCGCCCGTGCCGGTAGGCGGTGGAGAGCAGCTCGTTGTTGACGGGGTTGTAGACCGAGAAGTCCTCGTTGTGCGGGGATGGCTCGAACTCCTTGAACAGAGTGTCTGGGAAGTCGGCCTGGTCGGAGGTGAAGTCCGTGGATGGGCTGATGCAGTTTCCCATGGCGAAGTGGGCTTGGCAGGCGTTGGGGAACTGAACGAATGACTTCAGGGCTAGCTCTGCCGCGCGCATTTTGGCTTTCTTTTTTGTGGGGCCTGTGCCTTCAAATGTAAGTCCGTTTACTTCCACAGCAACAGCAAACACTGGAGCATGCACTGGACCTGTCTGGGAAACCATTTTATATTGTAATCCTGGTTTGAGTTCGTGTAGCTGAACCAGAGCATTCTTTGGTGTCACTGACCATGAAACTTTCTTCCAGATAAGCTGAAGTTTGCAGAAATGGCTGTTATTGCCTTCCTCTAAGGGTCTTTTCCTCTTACTGCTAGTTGTTCCCCCTCTTGCCCTATCAGTAGATGCTATAGGATGATCCTCCAGGTTGCCAATGTTTCGATTTTCTTTTACTTCTGCACTGCTGGTACCTGTCAGTAAAGAAAGGAAACAACTCACATTACAATTGTCATCATCGTAGCTGACATTATGCCTAGGGCTGTCAGAAGAGCCAAAAAGAAAAAAAAAGATGGAAATTGTTGCTAAGCCCTTTTTAAGAGTTTTCCTTAAATATCTGTATAATGGTTGGTTTATTATTTCTAGCACAGTTTTTTTTTTTGCATGCTCTGAATGTTTACTTGTCCCTAAAGGTCTGCTCTTATTAGTCATTAGTCTTCCATTTTAGGAAAAGATTACATCATTCAAAGATGAAGCACAATGAATGCCATGTGACTTAAATTAACTGCTTGGTAATTACTGGTAAAATATGCAAAATTCTCTTAGGATGACAATTATTCTATAATCCATGTGGGTGAATGCTTATGAACACATTATTAGAAATCAGAAATTATTCACAAACAGAAAAATGGGCCAATGCATTGAATAATCTATTTGCAATTAATACATTGACCATCTCTGCTCACACCATAGCCTCTTGAGCTGTCAACACCATTAATCCAGACTAGGAAATTATCTGATAGACCTGCATAGCATTTGAAACAATGATTTGGTCTGGACTCAGACCCCAGTTTAGTAAGTGAGGGTGCATCTATCAAATTCAATTGCAGATGCTCTTAGTTTCTGCATCAGCAACAACTAATATTGCAAAAGTTGTAGATAAATCCAAATGAGACCAGGAGAAGCCAGAATATCGTGATGGGAGCAATTACTAATGTAAAGCATGATCTGTGTCAAAGAAAAGCAACAGGAGAGAGTGACTGCCAGGAGTGCTGGGAAGGGAATTTAATGACAGTGGGGAGCTATGGAGGGAGCACTCCATCCCCCACAGCTCTGGACAATGCTTGTGCAATGCGCTGCAAGGCAGTGCTCTGTGCCACAGCAGAGGCAGAGCTGAGAATGGAGAGTCATCCCACTGATGTCCTGAATGACACAAGGTGTGCTGCTGTCTAAACAATCATCCTCTAAAATGTCTGTAATTTCTGATTGGTTTGTTTAAATGTCTCGCATCTCTGACACATCCTCCAGTCCTCCTGTGCATTCCTTGGGAGAGAGACAAACTGAGCGAGTAAATATGGGTGTAACCAA
Organism: Sialia sialis; assembly: GCA_009812075.1. Lineage (NCBI taxonomy): Eukaryota > Metazoa > Chordata > Aves > Passeriformes > Turdidae > Sialia > Sialia sialis. The sequence continues at coordinate 10,655,215 of VRYO01002734.1, forward strand.
CCTACAAGGCAACCCATCCCCTTGATTCCTTTCAAGCAGAGCACTGTGTGGCTGCCTGCTTTACTCCAAACAGGGCATGGAGCCTTTCCCAGGTTTAGGTTTGTTATTGTCAGAGACGTTCATGCCACCTGCACAGGCTGTGTCAGTCCCAGGCACAGAGAAGGCCCTTGTGGTCCTTATAGGAGAGAGAATGGTCCTCCCAGTTTCTGTGGGGCTATGGCCACGTTTGGTTTTCTCTCTGCTCTGATAATGTAGATTGGCTGCAAGGATGTAAGGGGTGAACTGCTGGCTAAGCTTTGAGAAACTGCTGGAGATCTGGGTCTGTGCTGCACCCCAGTATTAGGATGGGCCAACAGATGCACAGGAGCCTGAGGAAATTATGTGGAACCAACCATCATGACTAAAAACTTCCTTTATATCCTGAAACTTTACACTTGCATTTAATATCAAAAGACTTTTTCCAGTCAGAGCACTAAATCTGCACTCATGCAAGTTGTTCCACATAAAAAGGGTCACTGCTTAGACAGGAGTAATTATCATGGCACAAATGGAGGCCCATTTAAAGAATTGAGTCTTTAGGCTCCCTCTCCTGAAAACTCTGCAGTGCACACTGAGCTTCCAGCCCAGGTCTATGTCTCACCAAAGTTATCACCAAAGAGCTCTCCTCTGCAGTGCTTTGCTGAGGCAGAACATGAACTGACAAATTAAGGTTTTAGTGACTAGTTAATTTTTACTTTCTGCAGCTAAGGGGACAGAATGAAGACAGGTGAGGTAGGATAGAAAAACAAAGACATACGTGATAGGAAAAGAAAATTTTCCTCATAGGATATTCATCTGTATAAAATATGACATATTTAAACCAACCTCTCTGGAAATAAGACATTGAAAAAATCATGATAACTAACACAAAAGGATAATGTGCTGTTTTCTCATTGAATTCACAACTCTATTTATAGAGACTCTGCTCTGAAGGGAAAGGGAATATCAGCTTTAACTTCCTCTATCCAGCCTGGCAATGTCTCTGGCCAATTTCTGTCATGACCTTTTCTCATGTTTTCATCCCACTCAGAAGATATCTCTTATGTGTATTTTTTAAAGTAAAGGCAAAATATTTTGATGCAGAGATATTTTTTTAGCAGGAAACAGGTTTGGTTCTGTATTTCACACCTCCTCTCCCATCTTAACCTAATAGGTTTTTACAGAGCCAATTATGGTACATAATGATACTGTAGTCAAGAAGCATGAAAAGAAAGATAGCTCCTGCTTCACACAATATTCAGCTTTGAAAAGAATTTGTATTGATTATGCACCACTGAATAGGAAAACTCAAGAGGCTATTTGTGTTTACAATTCATATTGTCTTATTCCATCTGTTTTTTCTTTTGTGGTCAGAGAACTTCGGATTTGTGAACATGAATGCATGACCTTAACATTTTACCTTAACCACCCTCAATAAAAAAATAGTTAACTAAAACCATGAAATAAACATTACTTATTTGTCTTTAATTGTGTCGATAAAATTGTCTAGTCCATGTTTTGGCCAACAGAGAGTTTGCCCTGATGAAGTGAACAAATGCAGAGATGCAAGTGTAAAACTTGCAGAGATCAAGCACAAAGGATATGTGGACAATGTTGGGTATGCCATGCCTGCATTTATGGCATGTTTTGGCCTCATCACAGAGAAGAAAATCTGTGCAAGTGTCCTTACAGCCAACCAGAATTTAGAGCACCTGGTCCTGAAACACCAGGAAAGAGCTCAGTTCTTCCCAGATCTCAGTAGGAGCTGCAGCATGGTGGCCTGTAAAGCAGAGGCAGCCTAAACTCAGTGAGTGCCTCAGAAAGTCTGTGAGCCTGATGGGCTTGTGTGATCCCTGGCAGCTGCCAGGAAATGTGAAATTACTTTATACTTTCAGGTATCTTTGAAATAGGAAGTCTTTGAAATGTGTCTTTTATGAGACCTCTGTGTAGCAGACATAAGATTACCTCTCTAATGGTGGCACATGTACTTCTATTGTGAAAATCAGACAAAGCAGGCAAATGACACCAAACTACACAAGATAAATACTGTAAGCAGCTGTAATAGAACAATCACAAGCAATTTTAGAAATGAAGAGCACTAAAAGGAAAGGGGTAAGTCAAAGGATATACACAGGGAAAATGCAAAACCATGGATCATTTTTAGTCTTGTTATTTCTCATAATGTCTTTGTTCTTGACTTTCCCAAATATATTCTTTACATTTGGGGAAAAAATATAATAAATTATGGTTCTCCTATGATGAAAGGTTGGAGAATAATAATGTTGAAAGGGGATAGAGTTAAAAAAAGGAGGAAGAAAACTATCCTAGTTTTTGGGCAATAGTTTCCAATTTATTCTGTAAGATTTCTAAAAAAGTCAGCTGCACTGTAATATTTCCTCAGTTAACTTTATTAATTGATTTTTGCAGTTTCACAGGCAACAGGAGACATTATGATCTTGCTTCAATAATTGAATGGGAGAAAGGAAATCAGTTAGTGAAATATATTTATTTATGCACTATTCCTCAATATTCTGACTGTTCTTTCTTGTTTTTCTCCTTTTGGTCATTATGCACAGTAGAGTTAACCTAGAGAGTTTGCATCATCAAGAGCATTTCAGAACTATAATGCATCACTAATAATGACACTGACTATGTCTCTGGGTCTTAAGGGCTCTGCAGAACTAACCATCCGATACTCCACGCTACATTTGAAGAGATAATATTGTTCCTGTTGAAGGTTATTCTGCTGCCAAGCCAGCTTCTAGGGAGGATGGGAAAGGAGAGGTGGTAGGTGGCATCTTCATTTTTTCTAACATTCTTTACTATGGAATTAAAATGAACACTGCATTATTGAAAAGTTGTGGTATTAAAAGAAAGAATTTACCATATCTGTGCTACAGCCAGCTCCTGATTCAGCTGATAGCTCTGAGATAGGCAGTTACTGTCTTTAGAAATGTTTAGTAAATATTGGATTACTTATGTAGAGTACTTATGTAGAGTCCTCTGTATCACAATGACTGCAGATGTTAGAAGGATTGAAGGCATATTTGAAAATGAAAAATCTTGAATCAGGAGCAATAGGTATGAATCCAGGAGCCAGAGCCATGGTACCTTTGTCCAAGGCCAGCTCCAACATCGAATGTAATATAGGGCAGTCTCCTCTTCCAAGCAAGATGGCATTTTCATACACTTATTGATTCCACAGCCAAGAATTGGGAATGCTTCTGCTGGAATTTTTAGGCTGATATTCTTGACTTTGGAATTATAAACTTGAAGCTAACAATTGAAATCACTCTTTTCTCTCTTACATGAAGACACACTTACGTATTTTTAAATTTTCATGTAAAAAGTCTAGGTAAGCCATGATTTCTCTGTTGTTGAGCACTCCCTGGTGCCTCTCAGGGCTCAGGTGGTTAAAAACAGTGTCATTAGATTTTGTTAGAGTGTAACACCACACTGCAGAAAGAAGCATTACCAGTGAAAAAAAATACAGGACTTTGCTTAAAGTGAAGATGAAAAATTTGTGAAAGGCGACTGCCAGTGTCTTCAGCTGTTCCAGAATGAACATACTCTGCCCACCTAACTGTCTGAAGTAACTGTGAAATCCATGTCTAGTACAGATCTTACCAAGGAGGGAAATTATTCAAATGATCTAATGACCCGACTGAGATTGATACTAGAATTCTGGTGCTCTCTGCCCCTTAGTAAAGCACTGCATGTAGCAGAAAATGTGGGCAGCCCATGGCAGAGACAGACCTCAGGACATGCCTTCCTCTATCAGAGCCAGCACACTTTAGGTCCTGGAGAAATCCAAATGATAGCAATAGACACCATTTTCAAAACAAAAATAAGGGAATGGTTTTGGTGAAGGATTGCTTGGACCTCTGCCTCCTGAAATGGGATAATTACTTTTTTCCTCAGAGACAGGTTTGTCTGTCTCAGAGTATGAGGCTGTATCTCACATTGTGGAAACAAAAGCTCTGGGGCCTCATGCTGCCTGAAGAGGAATTTGACCAACATGCTCATAACTGAACATGCTTCACTACCTTGAATCTGAGTCTGGAATGTGTGCTCCAAGACTGCTGCAGTGGTTGAAATCAGTGCATTGGGGACCATCAACTCCCTCTGCAGACACTGGGGAGGTGTGTGCTGCCCTGAGCCTGTGGCAGCACTCCATAATGAGATCCCCAGGAATCATGAGCTCCTGCTAGAGGCACAAACTTGGATTCAAAAGTGTCTGTGGCCGGTGATAATCTGCCTTGATCCCATGGCAAAGTGAGGATGGCATGATTAAAGATCAGGGACAGGAACAGGTTTGTAACATCATGAAAGGCAGACAGGTTTAAGCAGTGAACAGGGAATGATTATTCACTGTTTCATGCAATCCCAGCACTAGAGACAGCAGATTTGAAGCAATAAAAGGGTGCACTTTTTGACAATAATCTAAATCACTCCTTGTTCCTGCCTGTTGTTGAGATCAGAAGTATCAGTGGGCTCTGGAGAGGACTAGACAGTTCTGTTCATGTCTAAGAAATATGATGATTCAGGTGCAAGCTCTAGCAGAGTAAATTTTTGCTAGGTGCTAGAAAGATATACCAAGGGGAGCATCCCCATTTAAATGTCCTTTTTCTCAATGCATCACTCACAGATGCTGAAGACCATGTACAGAGCTAGGATTCCTATTTCTAATCCTCTGTGACATTTATTACCTTCTTAGCTACAGCTGCCTTCTGGGGATGAATAGGGTGGTCCTTTCCTTGCATATTCAAGATTAGACCTTCATCAGAGACAGATAATTACTTTACCCACAATTCCATTCCAAAGGTGTATAGTGCCTTTGATAGGTTTTTGTAGTGTTAGTTCATTGATTATGAACCACAAAAATCATGTCTGTATGCTAATAATCACCTGTTGAAAATGCAGGTGCAGTTAAACTGCATAGCTCCCTTTATAAAGAAGGCCTAAGGGAATGTGAAACAGGATTTGTATCCATTTCAGCAGGTAGAACTCTGCCCATTGATACTGCACAGCTGGGGAAGCAGTGCTCTCACAGGATGCTCAGTGAGCAGAAAACTACAGGGATAAGAAACCCACATCTCTACCTTGCCAGCATTCTCCTGGGTTCCTGTTAAATTGTTAACACAGGAGAAGGTTTTTCCACTTGTTCAGAGCAAATCTTTGAAGCTCTTTAAAATGTGGAATTACTCCAGAGGTACGTGTGCTATAGGCTTTAGAGGGATTTAGGCCACTATAATGCAAGTGAACACAGAAATATGGATGATTTAAAATTAATTCATATTTTTTTTAAAAAAAATTAAAGATTCTAATAGTAACACCTAAAATATTTTCTGTGTACCAAGAAATAAATAGCTGCCTTTTCACTGGAGCATATGTTTGACCAAAGGGAGGACTGGGTAGGATGACCCTGAAAACAGTGACATTTGGTATTTCTCTTTGAGAAAACATATCTTACCCTGTCCATGTGAGCTGTTTTACAGCCCACGCAGGCACAAAGCTGTCTTGGTATTACAGTAGCAATAAGAAAATGGTGTTACAGTGTTTGGCTTGTACAAACTTCCTACATTACCTAAAAATAACTAAGTAGCACATTTGGGAACTATTACGCAGGAGGTGCCTGCACAAGTTCATCGTGTGCATAATATGTTTCCTCTGTGTGAGTGTGTACTTCTCATATGTCTTCCTGAAAATACAGCCTTCCTGGGAGCAATTCTGAAGGGTTTTCAGGATTTTTTTGCCTTTGCTAAGATCTGTAATTGCCTGCCTTCGCTGTGCAGCAGAATAGTGTGATGTCCATGTGATGCTCAGCAGCAGAAAATAGCAGGCTGTGCTTCTTCACTCCTCCAGCAGCTCTTCCCCTTGCTGATGCACCATGACCAAACCAAGGCAGATCAGCAACAACAAGGGAAAAGCACCAAAATCCTCCCACTAAGTGGCTCTAATAGATCAACATGGCAGCATGTGTGTGGCTGGAAAAGAAGCCAATCTGGTAGGTGATAAATAAACATTGCTCATTTAATTCAGAAAGCTTCCCTCCTTTTTTTTTAATGGTTCAAATTGTGTTACAATAAGCAGGCTGGCTAGCACACAATAATTGCTTCTAGGTGACAAATGGAATGGCTTACTGAGGGTTATTAATTCCTAATGACAATCTTCACAGGTTTGGAAGACTTCTCAACTTCTTCAAACCCAGCAGGACTTTCCTCTAGCTCTACAGTCATGGGCTCAGACGGTTGAGGTGTACGGGCCCAAGAGAATACTAATCAATCAAGAGTGGTTAATTTTTAGGTTTTAACTAGTTTATTTATGCCTGGTTTGTCAATTCTCAATTGGATGGTTCTGTGCAGGGCTAGGAACTGGATTTAATGGTCCTTGTGTGTCCCTTCCAAGGACCTTCTGTGATTTCACATGAGGACTTGCCAATAGTGGCAAAACCAACTCCTTTCCACAATTGCTCCTCCACTGCTGAGATTTAGTTTTTGAATTTTATTGTTCACCTATAGAGAAAAGAGACTGCTTACTTAAATTGTCTTCATCCTCCATGGTGGTAGGGCCAGGACTCAGGTACTTGAAGGGTGCTATGAAGGTTGACAGTATGCTTAGTTTTTCTAGAAGAAAACAGAAAAAAAGATATATATAAAATCAGTACTCAGTCAATGAATTCACATCTACTTCACAGTTTTTCTCAGATCAAAACATCTTGATAAGTCTGTTTGGTTTTAGGACCTGAAGGAATGATCTGAAGTTGTGTCAGTAAAGCCTTAGGTTGGATATTAGAAAAAAGGTTTTTCACTCAGAGGGTGTTTGAGCACGGGCCCAGCTTGTGTCCTCTCCCTAATGGAGGCTGAACCAGAATCCTTAAAAGAAAACTCGGTGGATGGCAAAAAAGACTAATGTGGCTTGTAATTCTACCAGTTTTTGATATGATGTTTGGAAAACCCTTATGGTGTGCCCAGAAAGCTATTGTTCACACAATAAGAATGCTATTTGAAATCCCTCTTGTGTGTTCATATTATGTGCTTTTAACTGTGGTTTCTGTTTACCCTGCAGATAGTGAATGGCAGAGACATTTGCTTCCAGTGCTACGATCAGAGTCTGCATTAGAGACCAGGGTAGATTCAGGAAAATGAGAGCTGATACTGACTTATGCTGGGTCAATATGTGGCTCAGGATTTACCTATAGGGAAAAGCTGAGGTTAACACAAACCCTAGAAACAGACAGGTATTTATATGGTTTACTTCCTTTGATAACTAGTTTGTTTAGCTGAATATTTATTTTGTTTAGGCTGAATTCCTTTTGACACACTATGGGGACTTTATTGAGGACCAACAATAGCAGAGAAGAAATAAAAACACACCTAACAAAGGTGATCCTCAGCCTTGAAGAACTTTGTTGCTTTCCTAAATTACTTCTCTGATTAGAAAGCCTCAGCTGTGGCTGAGGATATAGGTGGCTGAGGCTCACCTATTTCCTCAATGAAAATGCTCTGCACCATCCACATTGTGAACAACGTTTGCCTCTCACCTTTGGCAGAAGAATCAAAATCAGAACAACAATGTATTTTTTGAAGTGACACAAGAAAAAAAATATTTCCATGGGAAATTTCTTTATCACTGAGAAAATATTTCTCTGAATTTCCTCAAACTACCTGTCTACTAAAGTACCACTGGTCTAGAAGATATTCCAGCTGAAGAGCTCTTAAACTTTTTCCTCTGTTAGCTTTTTGGCCTGGTTCTTCCTACATGTGCAAACAATCCTTGCTCTTGTTAAAGACTCTTATCAGAACCCATCAAAAATGATTGCATATGTTTGCCCTTGGCTGGGAAACATTACAGCTCAACTCTATTACGGGAATTCACTGTAAAAGCTGACTGCTCTTTGTTAAGTAAATGCAATAAGCAGAATAAAGATTGCCTGAAGAAAACCTTTTTCCGTCCAGAAACCTTTCAGCCCAGACTAATACATAATTAGAGCACAAATTAACCTCCTTCAATTGCAATTTCATTACGGGATTGCAGTGATGTCAGGAACCAAAAGAATGAAGCTATTTATGAATGCCACAGCCACAAGATTTTCCTTTGACACTTTTTTGCTAAGGCATTGCTCACTGAGAAATGTGGTGTCTCTGTAAAACATCTCCCTGTGTGTGAGACTGTTGGGTTGTGATCATGATAAAGGCTGGTATTCACTCCTGACTTTCTCAACTGGGTTCTTTGATTGAAGTGAAAAGAGTGTAGGCTTTTGGGACCTAATCCAAAGGCTGCATTTGGTAAGGGAAATGCTTCAGATGATAGACATAGGATCAGGACAGCCCTTGGGTGTAGTACCAGCAGTGACTGTTGTGTCTGGGTACTGGGATCCTAAAGTGCACTCCACCTGTGCCTGACGGCTGACAGCTGTCAGACCTTCAGGATTAACCCTCAAGACACTGATGTCACACACAAACCTAAATCTTTGCTGAGAAAACATTCTCACTTCTCATAGAGAATTAACCCATTAACCAAGCCATATGGAAGTGCTTTCTTGCTACAGTGGCTAATGCTTACTCCTGCCACCAATCAAAAAACAAATCCATTTAATTTTTTACTGTACTATTGTTAGGTAAAAGGATATTTAACGATTTATTTTTGTGTAATTGATGCATGAAATTTACAATGTGGATTTAAAATTCATCAATTTCATTTTTATTTTGTCTTAAGGGACCCTTTAACCATCTTAAGATTTTGTTGGTACTGTTTTCCACCTGTCCCCAAAGCCCTTGCTGGTGATTTCACTTTGTGTGGGAGAGAAACAGGATGTAAAATTTGCTGCATGCATAAAGCAGCAATGGATGGATTTGTGTCAACCAGAGGCAGATCCTAACAGCAGGATATGCTTCTATCAATACCAATGATAAAGATTATAATTCAATATGTCAATCCATTGGCTAAGCAAAGGAGCATTTGGTGTGTGCCTGGGAAGAGGGCAGGGTTTTGAGAAAGCTCTGTAAAAAGAGAAAAGCTGTACACTGCACAGATGAATTATTGACCCAGTGAAGAAGAAAAAAAGATAAATTACGGAATAATTAAAGGAAGGTGTTAAGAGGGAAGTAGTCATTTTAGGTTTAAAATTATTGGTATTATTGTGCAATTCCATCTTTTGCCTGTTGCTGTACAGCTGAGGCACTTTGGCTTTATTACCAATGGTGAAATTCAGTGTTAATTGTCAAGATTAGGAGATTTGCGTATTCACACTTTATGGTCCCTGTGTAGGTTAATGCTTATCATAATTAGCCTTGTTTCCAGCAGTTTGATGAAATCATAAGAATAAAGAACAAGGTTGAAAAAATCATAGAGACAAATACCACTAAAGCCTCCTTCTCTCACTCTCTTTTCCTTCCATGACTTTGCTCTTTTTTTTCTTTTTTTTTTTTTTTTTTTCCAAAAAGAAGCAATGACAGGTAGCCCAAAATTAGAGCAGCTACTTTTACTTTATAACTATAAATGTTCTCTGTATTCATCCGAGAAAGTTATTTTTCAAGGTTAGGAGAGAGGGTTTAAGCAGAAAAAGAAAAGACATTTCAAAAACCCTTTTCTGCAGAAATGCAGAATATATAGCTCTATGTTTATGAGAAATAATACATGAAGGTATTATTGCTGGCATTACATTGTACCCAAAGCCTCTGATGCCATGAAGAAATTTCATAAGGGCCTACATGCACACAAAGAAAGCTTTACAATGGAAATTGAGAGACAAAGAGCAGGTATAGTGGAATTTATCTCTAGCTGCCCTGGAACACTATCGCAGGATGATAGCATCATATTTTGTAGTGCATTCACTATAAAAACAGTCTTGCAAGTGGAAATCTGCTCCAGTACTCTAAGCACGAAAATCATCATTTCTTCTGAAGAGAAGTCTACTAGAGGAAGGAAACCTTACTCTTTTGTTTTGGGATGGAAAGGATTTCAAATCACTCTTCCAAGGATGTATTTTCCAGCAACAGCAAATAGTTAACACAGAATCATGAACAGTGTTTTTATAGTAGCCATAAAAATAATTTAAATAAAACCTCTGTGGAATGAGATATGTGTTCCATGAAATACAGAAAATGCTTTGGTACAAATGATTCAGCAAAGCCTGGCACATAAGGCAGGCAAGTTTCCACTAAAACCTGCCTTTTTTGTGAAGTTGCTCTTGCCCTGGGGATGCAGTCAGAAGGCTGGTCACAGGTCCTGTAAATACACTTTTATTGTGAAGACAAGAATGCACATATACAGCTATAAACACATTTGTGCCCTTCATACCTATCCGTATTTGAAGGGCACCAGACAATACTGCTTGATCATCAACTCTGTGGAAGTTCTTTCACTCTCAATCACCAGAATAAAAGCAACAGGAACAGCAGGAGCTCAACACTTTTAAAAATCAGCCCTTATACATGTTGGACAAATTGTTTAGCTTTGAGAAGAGCAGACTGAGTGGGGTCATAAGAGCAGCCTGCAAGCACATAAAAAGCTGCTGCATGGAAGAAAGGAGCAAACAGTGTTCCATGTGCATTAACACAACTAGAAGTAATGGACTTAAATTGCACCAAGGAAAATTCACTTTAGACATTAAAAACCCCTTCCTAACAGTAGGGATAGTGCAGTGCTGGAATAGCTTGTCTGGTGGGGAGGTGCTGGAGGGCTGTAGGGAGACATCTGGAATCTGCAGGGGGTTGCACTTGCTTTATAGAAAGGGCCCATCCTTTATACTCTCCCAGCTCTACAGACTAGCAGAAAAACTTGCCCTGACCATGAGACCCTGCAGCAGGTTCTAGCTCAAACTTGGAAAAGTGAGTAATATTTGCTGGTATTGCTATTTCTGAGCAGAAGTTTGTGGAATGCTCTTTTGCTTGGCTAATGAACACTATTAATAATTATTTTTCAAAAATGCAACTTTCAAACACAAGAAGGATTAGACAGATGGATACCAGTGGTTTGCCAGATCAATGTTAACAATGTTTTACTGAATTAGGTTAATTCTCATATTCAAATTCATTACCATAAGCTACTTCACTTGTCAGAGGTTTCTTCAGTGGTATTCTTTTAAAAACACAATGTCACATTATAAACCAATCCTAAGTAATTCATTTGGTTTGTGTGGAGTCTGAACTTACTCAGGAAGGGACAAATATGATGCAATAGTGTAAACCCAGCTGAAAAACCTCTAGAAAAAAACCTTATTTTTTATTTCCCTAAAGCAGTATTTGACTACTTGAATAGTTACATTTTTACAGTTGTGTTTAGTCTGATTTATTTTGGAAGGGAGGGGGGATACAGGGAAAAGAGAGCCTGCAAATCAGGAGATAATTCTTTATCTCCTTCTCATATCTTAGTCAGTTCAGGCTTGGGCTGATACTGACTGACAGGATGAAGAGATTCTTAATGCAAAAGAAAATATGGCAGATTTGTGGGGAAAATAACAATGTCTTTAAATGACACCACTTACTGGGATGGCTCACAGCCTTCTAAATTATGGCTTGTAGGGCCACCATGCTGCATTATTTTATTTAAGCAGCCAGTTTCCAGATTTACTTGCATGGTGTCAGAATCAGCCTTTAAAGCTGAGTTTGAAAACCAGAATCAGAAGTTTCGAGTGTGCAGGGCTTAGCAGCATTGCCCAAGTGCTTTTTTGCTTCACAGGCAAGTATGCAGGCTCTGTGTGATGCTTTTATATCCACACTGACAAAGCTTGCTGGGGTACCCATGAATTACCACCACAGTTCCCCTGGGGCTGGGAGGTCTCTGCCCATCCCCTTCAGCTGTGTTTAAGTTGGAAGTGTGGCTGCCCCAAACCCCTTCAGAGGGCTGATGTTTCTGTAGGCAGAGCAGCAGCTTTGGATGCTGCAGGAGCTCCAGTTTGGTGCCTTGCATGGGATGAGTTCAAGCCTGCATTGGATTTGCAAGGGGCTATTGGCACATGTCCATTCCTGCTTGGTTTGTGTTTTCTTCTCTCAGTCCTACTCTGTGAGGTTCTAAATTGGAGCTGTGCTGACATCATGGACCCTCGAGAGCCAGCAGTCAATTGGAACAGCATGCCTGGCTGAGCAGTCAAGGGGGAAAAAAGAGCCCTTCACCTGGAGAATATCAAAGGGCTGAAATATGTGGGACTGTTGCTGTCTCCAGCTGTGATGTTTAGCGAGGACAGCTGTGAGTGCCGGGGCCCCCGGGACAGGGAGGATACCTGGGGCTGCGTTTAAAGGCTGCCCTGATCCATGAAAAATTTTTGCAAATTGAGCACCTGCCAGTAAACCCTGCGATTGCGCAATTCTGTTACTAATTGGTTACTTTGCTGTGTGTGGATCCTCACTGCAAAAAAAAAAGGTGCGCCTTATAGTCCGGCGCACCTCATATATGGACAAAGTTCAGAAATTTGCCGACAACCTGGAAGTGCGCCTTATAATCCGGTGCATAGCCTTTGAGGCAGACAGTTACTAAAGGTCTGCTTTTTATGATTGGTTTTTAATCCAGAGCATTTGCTGTGCTATCCCACCCTGGTCCATGTGAGAACTGTTAAGGAAAGCTTTCCTTGGACGTAAAAGAGAAATATGCAGAGTTGAATACATTCAGGTTAAATACATTTTTCGACTGGAACAATTTTCTTAAAAACTGGGATAAAAAGGACTATTCAGATTAAGTAATTTAGTATTTTTTAAAGAAAAAAAGTGTATTCAGCATTACTGTTTTTGTTCTCTGCTTCAGCAGGGACTTGAAAAGATGTAAAATATCAGATCACATTGCTTTTAATCTGATAACTAAAGGGAAGACAAAACCAGAGAGCATTTTGGTAATCAGAATTTCAGGCGAAGGTTTTCAGCTGCTCAGAGCAGGTTGTGCCTTGAGTTAGAAGTCAGAGGTGTGAACCTGGAGACACAAAATCTTTCTCTGAAATAGGGCAACAAGCTGCTTGGTATGATGCAGCACCCAGGCACAGAAGCACCTACTTCTGTGCCTTGCCTGCAAGTTGAAAATGGCCTGCCAAGTGCAGGGGTCGTCTGTAAATAGATCTACTTGCTGCCTGTAAAATTATTTTTATGTAGTTCTTGGAGCAGAGAATATCTTTTTGCTCTATTCTTGTTCAGTGCTTAGAAAAATGGGATCTATGTCCAAGAAGAGAGCTCTGAAATGCAATTATATTAAGTAGCAATAACAGTTCATGGTATTATGATACTGCAGAGAACATTGAATGTGAAACATCAGTTAGCTCAGGGGCCTGGCAGCTGGACTAATCCTCTGTGCATCCTGTCCCAGCTGTCTGCTGACCCAGAACTGCTACCCTTGGGAAGCTTTTGGGGAAGATGTGTGAAATGCTTCACAAAGGCCAACGCAACACCTAACAGGCAGTGGCAGGTCCATGCCCTGTGCTCTGGCCACTCTGCAGCCGTGCATCCCACCAGTGCCTCCATACATGGCTGCACTCATTTACCCTGAGGCCAAAGTAACTTCTGGCTTATCTCTTAGGAAGCAGAAAGGACCAGCAAAACTGCTGCGCTTGTGATTTGTATGCATTCATTCAATATGGTCTGAGGTACAGGGGGATATATTTAGTTGATCACATCATGCATTAGGACATAATCTCTTTCTACGGTGGCATGTTCTGCAGCTCTCCTGCATTTCTAGAATGGAGACAGTGGGGTCTAGTCGCATATTTATCACATGAATTCAAATAGGCACTTGCACAGACCAATCTCAGGGGCTGCACTTTGGTGTTCTGTAACTGCCCACTCCAAGCTCCTTCACCATAAAAGACCTCTACAGAATGAAACATGTTGTATTGTGAAATATTAGTTTCTTATTACTTCCAGTAAAGAGCAAAGTAAGTAAAAACACAAGGTGGTTGATGGATTTTTATAAGAAAAGCAACGTGACTGTTAGATTCCTTGGAAATCAATTTGAAATCTAGGACAGCCTAGTAAAATTAGATCTAAAACTATTTAATTTTGTTGCAAGAGTGTTTCTCTCCCCTGATGCCTTGCTTGAGGACACATGGAGATAAAAACTCTTGAGTTATTATCAGTTTATGTGCATCTGTCTGCCTGTGGAGTATACTATATTATGTATTTCTAAGTGATCTGGCTGTGGCTTGGAGATGGCAGTTTAAAAATCCACATCTTAGCAAGTTTCTTATGCTATTTGAACATTCATTTTGGAAATACCTTTATTTTTCATTCTATAAACTGTGATGGGCTTTTATTTCCTCTTTTCTTAAATCCCTATTTTTTGGGATGTCATTACTTTAGAAAACAGGAGAAGCACAGAGAAAATAATAGCATGAAACCCACCAGTTCCCAACATGTGCTGAATAGAGATGCAGGAAGATCACAAAAATAGCCAGTGGATTTATTATGCAGACTATAAATCAGTGTGACTACCTATGACTACTTTATTGTATGCCAAACAGTATTATCAAACAGTATTGTCAAAGAGAAAAGTCTTCAGTCATACGGGTAACTAGTTTGGCCAGCAGTAGGGTGAATGGGTTAGTTTCTCATCAGTCTATGTTTACCTACAAATCTGCACTACTTAAGGAGACTTTGCTAAGCTGGAACAGAAAAAATCTTGGTTTGGGTTAAGAGAGGTCCTATCACTAATTTAATCCTGTCAAGTTAATTATGATTATGTGAAATGTGAGTGGCCTAACCCAAAGTAGGAGTACCACAGTTAGTAAAGATATTTAAAAGGATGCCTGGAGCCAGTGGAGCTGAGGGCAGCAGGGGCAGAGCAGCTGCCTTTGCAGGCAGTAGTACAGACTAATGTGCTGTGCATGCAGAAGGACAAGGAGGATACAAAGCTTTGTGCTGCACTATCTGATTTTGAAGGGTTTTGCCATCTTCTGGAATCAGCAGATAGATAAATTCTAAGGTGGGGCTGAGCTGTTAACACCAAGGTTCAGTTTTCCAGAATCTGTCGCCAAGTTCAGCCATTATTTGCTTCAGAAAGGCTGCACAACCCGAGGAGGGACTGATGTCATTGGCATGGACATGTACAAATAAATGCCTGCTGAGATAAATGCAATAAAGCCCTCCCAGCAGGTGCCTATTGATTTTACCTGGGACCTGGACTATTGATTCAGGCTAAAAGACTAACTTGTAGATGTCCAAAGTCAGGACACATGATTTTTATGCTACCTGTCTGGGAAATCCTGACCTGTGTTCTGGTGGGTGTTACCACTGCCTATGGCTGGATTACAAGGTGCAGAGGGTGATGTCCTGCTTCCCTGAGAAATGCAGCCCCTGCAAGAAGGCTCTTCTATTAACATGTTTTCTTGATATTTTCAGTCCTTGATCTACCACAGGTTTGGGCAATGAACTGAATGGTGTGTTACTGAAAGGGGGATCAAAACTCCTTTGTGCTCACAGAGCTCCCACTTAAGTCACTCAAAGAACTGCAAACACCATGAGTTACTACATGGAGAAACTGTAAAGATATTTGTGTAGGTGCAACATGGATGAACAGCTAAGTATTTATTTTATGCTCTGTAAAATGTTAGTTTCACTGTAAAGTGGGTCACCCAACATGGGCATAGCAACGTGCTTCACCTCAATCCAAACAGCTCTTTTAGTTCTTTTAAGGTTTCACTTGCTGTTAAGCCCAGAAATGCAGATGCAGATAGAGCTGTCCATCTGCTTTTCAAAACTGGCTATAGGAGTGATGTGGAACAGCCCCAGCTGAGTGCAGGCACTGCCTGTGAGCACTCCTCTGTGAGCTGTAACCCCTGCCTCCCAAACTGAATATCTGCTTAAACATTAGGAGGTGAATGGCCTGCATCAGAAAGCTCCAGGTGGCAATTAGTGGTGAAAGGCTTTTTAAAATCTCTTCTCTGTTCATCTGCTGTAAGCAGCCAAGTATGACCTCTCCCTCTTGCACTTCCATAATAATAATAATGCATATTTAGCCTGATTCCTGCCCTGATATTTAACCTGATTCCTGCCCTGATTCATCCTTGGTAACATGAGGCAGTCTTGTGTTAACTAATCTGTCTGTGGGCAGAAAGTTAAAGGCATTACTGTTACAATTTAGGCTGATATAAGAGGGCTGAGACTTGCAGAGCTTTCTTAGGCAAGATCCTACTGAGAGAAGTCAGGTCTGCTAACAGAGTCAGTTATTTAAATATTTAGGGATTTAAGTTCTCCTTTGACCCCTTGGGAGCTGAGACATCTAGAAGGAGTTAGGGGCTGTCCTGGATTTGCCCTGGGTGTTGCTGGTATTACAGTGCCTTTGACTGAAAAGCAATTCCTCCAGTTTCACCTGTTAAGGCATGAGCCTTCATTATTTATTAAACTTTCCATCACAGATTGTAGATAGTCTTAAAGTCTCAGGTTCATCACTGCTACTTTGTTAGTATTTTTTTTTACTTTTTCAGTCTTTATTCAATCCTAGGACAAATGGCTTCAAATCTTTTCCTCAATTAAGAGCGGTGACAAAGGAAAAGTTTGCTAAGGCTTTACAAAGAAGGCCAAGTTTTCAGAGTGATGCAAAGGGAACTTGACACCTGACTCCCATCAACAATAATAATGGGTGTTGTGCATCTAACTCTTTCTGCATTGTGCTGACATTGTACCCTTGAATGTTAGTACAGTTCAATAATTCTCCAAAGATGAGGCAGCTTATTTTCTCTGCCATTGCTGCTTTGCTGGCATTTTTATGGCATTCCCAGAAGTACTACCTGTCAGAGTTAGTACTTCCAAGGATGGCATTGCTTTGGGGTGATTGAGGATTGATGTAATTAAAGAGAAGGCAGAGTACTGCTTGCCCATGGGTATTTTATATCAAGCATTTCACTGCACAGCTACGATTGATGATTTAAATGATGACAAAGTTGGGCTGCTCTGTATGGGCAACAGTGATTCAAACCATGAATTCAGGGATGTGCATCCTCTATTTTATGCTCAAAATTCTGAGAGTGCTGCAGAAGCAGAGCCTTCTAGGAAAACTGAAATGTCCTCAAGAGCCATTTAGCAAAGGAAGATGTTCCTGCCCACGGCAGAGAGTTTGGAACAAGGTGACCTTTAAGGACCCTTCCCAACCCAAACCATTATACATGTTATACACCACTGAAAACTTGCAGAAACTTGCCAAACGAAGGGATAGTCCCAGTCCCATCTAGGAACAAGTGAGATCAATATTTGGGAATAATTTGGAAAAGCACAGGAAAACGAAACTATAATATTACACTATTAAATAAATCCCCAGTTGATGTTGTCATAAATGGGATTATCTGATTAAATCTACACGTGCTTTTGTGCATATCAACATCTGCAGTAGGCACTGTTGGCTTTCTTTAGTAGTGAGTGAAGTAGTCAATATAGCCTATGGCATTAAAAAACATTAATTTCCTCCTAAGGTAAGTATGTGTTAGTTCTGCTCTGCAACTTGAGTCTATTAATAACAACATGAAATATCAGACATATTATTATCTCAGACTTTACTCCTTAACAAAGTGATGTAGTGTTAAAATCCAACAGGAAGGCTGCTCTTTAACACTGCAGACAGAGTTTGCTAAGCATAGTCTGGGAGCATAAACCAGCTCTTTGTGCAGAAAGAAGAGGAATCTGTTTCTTCTCTTCCCTGCTAGAATGTCCATAAACTCCAATTACATTTATAACTTTGCATTAAATTAAATATGTTATTTTACACAAGCACTTAAAAAGTCTACTAAATACCCAGTAACAGTTTTCTTTATTCCCTTGTTAGCAGCTGCCATGGCAGCAGGACTCGCACAAGAATGAAAGTGATTTAGTGCATTGATTTGCAGTTGGCACGGCCCTCTGTTCTCAAACAGAACTGATTAGCTTAGCAGGAAAGTGCCATTTACTTTTTATCGTGTTTCTTTCCTTCTCATCTCCCTTCAGTGACTGCCAAGAGGAACAGAGGAGCTGTAACCTCCTGAGCAGGTTTCTTACTTTCTTCAGCTCCAAATTCTGCAATTCTGAGGACTAATTTGTCTGGATAGTGCTGTAGCATCAATAGAGATGCCAAGGTTACTGCTTTGGTGTACTGAAAACAAGTCCCGCTGAGCTCTCTCAGGCTCTTGGTACACAAAATTAACCCTGACTATGAGAATCCCCCATGTGTCCAAAAGTGCCATCTAAACCAGGATTATAGATTTTTTTTCAGAATTTACTGGTAAAGCTAATAGGACAGCAAGGCAAAATGTCTAGCTGGGAAACTTTCTCTTGAGTATCTTACTTTTGTTTCATAAACTGATTGCAGGGCTTGTTCTTCTAATACATAACATGGTAAGGACTATGTACACACTTCTGCACCTCTGATCTTCCATGTATTGAAGCTGCTGGGGAAACTCTTGATTCACCAGTTAAAAGTGAAGATTTTCCACAGTGCAGAATGACCAGCAGCTGCAATAAAACAGTGGGAGTCATTGAATTAGCAATTATTTTCCCTTGAAGACTGACTCGTGGCAAAAGTTCAGTTTGCTTTGGCTAAGACTCCATCATTTCAGGGGTCAGATCCTCAGCTGGAGAGAGTGTCTGTGGCTTTACTGAACTCCATGAACATACATGGAGTCATGCCAGCTGAGGTCAGTGGAATAACACTGTTTCAAACCACTTACGGTTCTGATCCCATAAACTTGTCCTGACTATTCAGTCTCATTAGTGCTTTTCAGTTCTTTCTCAAACTTGTCAAAAATTCAACGATGCCAAATCTTCTTAGGAGTGTTAGATATTTCCAAGTCTGTTTCTACTAAGAAATAATAAGGGAAAAAAAAAACCCAAAAGGAAAGGATGGGAGGCTGAAAACCTGGTTCAGAGTTATTTCTGGAAACAAAGATTAAAAGATGAAGAGGGGAGAGAGAATCTCCTTCCTACTTTCTAGCTGAAATTCACTCAATAATATTAATCCTTTTGGACTCTTTACAGTTAGTAGAGATGAAGAGGCTAATCTCTGTCTCTTCTACACTGGAGGCTCCATTAGTTCTACTAAATAGCTGGTGCAGCACCAGAGAAAGAACTACATATGCATTTACCTCCCTTCTCCTTTGATCTCAGCAAGAGATTATAAAACAGCTCCCCTTTCATTTTAAAATGCAAAGCAATCTGTAACTTTCTTCCCTCTGGCACAGGAAATCCTGGTGAGGAGAAGGACTCTTTACTAGAAAATGTATAGCTCACACTTTTCAAATGTATCTAACTCCATTAGTCATGTGAATTCAGTCTCTTTTATTCTCTTGTATGAACCATCTTTCCTCCTTCCACAACAACAAAGAAAATCCTCTTTTCTGGTAGAGCAGGAGTTATTTGAACTTCACTGATTCAAAAGACTGCAGTATCTGTCATAACTAATGAACTCCTGCAAACCAGGGGTGTGCTGACAGGGCAACATGACCACAGTCCTCTCCTAAACTACTAGAAAATAAAAGCCACCAGGACTGAAAGTAGTGCAGATGTGGGTGTCAGCAAAACCTGACTCTCTTGGTGCTGTATACCATTTGTTTTGCCACTAGTGGCAAACTTTAATAATCATGAGTTGAATTTTAGGATAAAATGACTCATGCCTTAAACTCCATTGATTGCAAAGGGACGTGTGGCTGGCTCAGATACAGAAGTAAACATTTGGTCAGCTAAAACCAGTGTCATACATTTGGTCATCTGTAGCTCTCTCACACTTACATCTGTGAAATGTCCTCCTTGGAGGTGTTCTGGGTTTTCTTCCTGTGAAAACTCAGACACAAGGTGATAGAAGAAGGGAAAATAATGGCATTAGAGTGTAGACAAAACATGGTGTCAGAGGGTGGCTGAGGGTCATACCTACAGCTGGATGGCACAGAAATATAGATAGAGGCACACAATTGTGCCTCCAAAGTGGATCCTGTAACCCTGTATCAGAGCCTAAAAGAATTACTTAGGTTTGGGGAGCATCTAGCATCAGATGCCTCAAAAAGAGAGACCCAAGTGACAGCCTTCTTAATGTGGTTTTCATTAAAGCATTCAGTAATAAACACTGAAGATTAGAGAGTGTCCAAAATCTATCCCCCTTCAGGGCTTGGGGAACTTGCTTGTGGTTACTGGGAGGAACCCCTTTAGTTTGGGAATTTTTCCTGAGAACTGAAGCCCTGTCCTTCAAATTGGTGGGAAATGGGAGCAAGAATCACAGTGTTTTAAGATGGGGTAGCTGTGGGTGACAGTGAGGGGAGACACAGTCGGTGCATTTGTGCAGAAGGAGGGCTTTGTCTGGACCAACAGTCCTGGAAAGGCTGTGGGCAGCGTGGGGGAGCCCATCAGTACCCTCAGAGACCACACAGTCAGCACACTGCTAGCACAGTCTGCCTACCTGCACTTCCTCTTCTGGGTGTATTTTAATGCTGTCCTACAAGCACTTTAACTTTTAAATTTGACCGGTGGGTTTTCAGTATAGGAAGAAACAACAACAGATATTTACCAATAATCCTGCTTTTCCCCATTGCCACTGGAAGGTACTAATCCACCCAAAATATCAATCTTTGCATCAAACACACACTAAAGGACCGTGCTCAATGAGGCCTCATTTGGCTTCCAAGCCTTTTGATGAAAATATTCTGGGTCTGATCCACTGCAGAGACTCTGTGAGCTGCCACCATGCAGCTTCCCTGTGAGCACCCTGCAGCAGGGCCAGAGGCACAGGAACATAGCCACCCCCACTGGCACTGTCACTGTCCTGAGCACAGCCCGTGGCTGATGGGTGGCAGGGAATGGCCCCAAGGAGCTGGCACGTTTCTACTGGCAACAAGAGCCAGAACAGGGAGGGTTCATGGTGCCATGGGGCTCATCTGAGAAACCCTGATGGGCCAGTCTGCAGCTTCACGTCCTGCAGGTGGATGGCTCTTTGTTGTGTTGCCATATGTAAATGCTAGGCTAGTGTAGCAAAACAATACTTCTAACCTCAGTCTTCACAATTAGAAATAGGCTCTGATTTGTTCAGTTTTGTAGTATTGTTCAAATGCGGAATCCTTGACAATGGGATGTATTAGGGAGTCACATCTGTAGTGCCACGGCTAAAAACCAAGATATTACAACCATATATATTAGCTTTTCCAAGGCATTTGATTGTCCAAGACTATTCAGAATGTTAAGGAGCATTTTATGCCAAGAAAATTGAAGCACTTTGGTCTTGGCTGAGCTTAAACAGATAGATTTCCTCCATATTTGTTAACAAAAGCGACCACGATAGAGAGGGACAAAGAAAAGTCGAAAATTTGTCTTTAGAAGTAGCCACACAGTAAATCTCCAGTGAAGAGTTTAATGGGAAAAGGTCGATTTCCACTATTCTGCTTCCAGACTTTTAGAGATGGTTATCGGGACAAAGGTAATTATCTAACACTGGTGATTTAAATACAAACAATACAATCATTCATTTCCTTGGCCCTGAGTGACAAACTCCAGAGTGCAATGTGACCTCTGCCACTTCCACAAATGACTTACTAGCAGGAAATGAACTTCTCCAATTCAAAAAGAAATGGAGAAAAACAAATCCATATCTTCCCTCCCCAAAGGGACAACAAGATCATAAAGTCATGCTCCATATGGCCCTGACACTGTCAGGTGGTTTAGGCAGTAGATTGAGGTCGGTGTCATTGATGTGTGCAGACCTCAAGATCTGTCTTGCTCATGTCTACTGCTGAGAGAGCCATTTGTATCTAATTTGTTCAGTAGTTTTTCTGTTTGTATCAGACTTTGATTTTTCCAAATATACTTGACAGTAGAATTTGCTCAAATGCACTTTGCAAACATATTCTAGTCTATGCAAACTATTTGTTTTGACTGCTCACTACTGTGTAACCAGCCACCTAGGGCAAACTGCAGTTTTCCACTTTCCAGTTTTGCAGCTGACTGATCCCTGAAGTGCCCTGAACTCCTTTTGCAAATCTCTGCTGTAATCTGTCTCCAGTCACTCAATAACATTACCAAAAGCTATTTTTCAGTCACATAACAAGCACCACTACCTCTTGTCTCTTAACAGATATGCTTAGTCCTGACAGAAATAAAAACAGTGATGGAAGTGATTTGCACACACACAAAATGAGTTTGAAAAGGGACATTTTTATTATTTATTTTGACTCAGTCCAAATCTCTTAATAAACTAATAAAAACATGCAAATGCTTGCTTGCAGAATCCTTCATTGAAAATAAGCACAATAAAACTTCTAACATGGATGCATCTTTGCTTGGTATATTACTTATCAGGCTGCTGCTGAAGAGATCTGGAGAGGTCTGGACTGCACAACTACACCCACAGTTTGCATCCATTGGGTAAGTTATAGCAATATCCCATGCTTTTGCTCTGCAAAATGAGATGTGATTGTTGCTCCTGATGAACGGCAGTGGACATACTTTCCTGGAGAACAAACCCAGAGAGCTTCACAAGGCTAAATCACAATTTCTTGACTGCCCCTGAGCCTTTCATCTGGTCAGCTTGATGCTTAGCACAGTAAAGGCTGAGGTTAGATGGGATGAACCCCGCTCTGTTTTTGGCTTGTAACAACTCCCAGTGCCAGGCTGATAAAAGCCTCATGCCTTGGTGCAGAGGTGACTGCGTTTATTTGCAGACACCCCTATGGAACAAGCGTGTTGTTTTCATGGTTAGTTAGCAAGGATTTAAGGAATGAACTGCAGAGGAAATCTGAGTGCTAATGACACATCTGCAGGCAAAGGTGCCACAGCCTCCAGAGTGCAAGAGAGCAGAGTTCCAAACGTGCGTCACTCGTGACAGCCTCGTCAGCTCAGTGAGGTCCCGGGTGCCTCTTGGGACTGTGTTGATTTCTGACAACCTGGTTTGAAACATATGTTATGGATCAGAGTATTTTGCATTTTCTAATGGCCAGGCTGGGGTCACATGCAAAGGCTTCCACCCCCTTGCAAATGTCAAAATCTGATTCAGACTGGACATAACCCAAAACACCTTGTCATGACTCCTTGTAGGAACACCATTACATGTGGCAAAACTAAACTAAAATAAAGATATCTGACCTAAAATAGGTATCACGTATTTTTGTAGAGGAAGGTCGTTCGTTGCTGTTATTCTGAGTACTCTGCTGACAGAGGCTTTTCTGTATCATTCTAATTTCAATGCTTCTATCTATAGCTCTTTGTGTAGATTTGTCCTTTCAATGTGCACTATTGTCAGTGGAAAGATACTGTAAACTGGTTTCAAGGTGTGACTCAGAAAAAGCTGGCAAAAAGATGCTCTGGAATTTTCAAAGCCATGTTGTGCATATCTTCAGTTTGAATGGATATGCATGCAATCCTCTACAGTTTGGCAAATCTCATCCATAAACTGCCTCCCACCTTCAAAACAGAGTCAATGTCATCCAAAAAGGTTCTAGCACATGGCAACAATGATTCCCAACTCTTGAGGACAGCCCCGCATCTCTGTTATGGCTGCTGTCTATGAGAGAATGTACATACACATCAAGTTTGCAAACATACCGACATACATTTACAGGAACCTCTGTGATTTTCCAAACACAGGCACCGAGTTTGTCAGTCAGAGCCTCCAAGCACCTAAACACATACAGGAGCCACCTACACCTCAGAGTTCTTGGCTAAGACACTCATGACTGAAACAAGGCTCCCCATGTCCAAGAGAAAATCTTCATATAAGGCTTAGAAAACTCACAGGTTTTTCAAACCATTATGGTGAGGCTTGTAGAAAAGAAATCAAGGACAGAGATATGGAGGGAGGTAGAGCTAGATGAATAGTGGCTTTATAAGGAGTAGCACAGAATATATGTTTAGAAAGAAATCCCATCATGATTTAAGATGCACAACTACCCAGATATTGCCTATAAACCCATCAGAAGAATAGGATTTCCTAGCTCACAAGGATGATTTTTCTTTTGCAGGTCTGCTCTACACTATTATTGAAAGAGCAAAAAATACCATGGCTTCTCCCAATACAATTTAGAGCCAGGAAAAGGATGGCTTCCTCCCATTCTTCCCTATTTCTTGTTGCTGCCCTGTTCTGACAGGCTGCTCAGGAGGACGATGGGGATTTACTATTTGCTCTGTGACACACACAAAAGCATTAAAATAAAAAATCCTCAGGTAAATAATTGCATCAATTTTGCAATCAACCAGAAAACAAACAAACAAAATCCAGTGAGGCCAGCACTGAATGTGCTAATCTTGCCAATGCTCTGTATAATTAAACAATTTCACCTTGAAATCTGGCATTCAATATAATATGGAGCACCTCCAGGCTTTAGCATTTTAGTTTGTTTTTATGGACCTAGCTAGAATAGAGGTTTGTACATGAAATATATTCTAGTCTTTTTGCTTCTGATTCATTTAGCAATTATTTTATGCCATCTATTTGTTACATATTAGTTGTCTCTTGTTTCTGTTGCTGCACCTGTATGACTTAGGAAACACCTCAATGCATCTCACTTGGCAGCAAAATTCATCACAAAGTCACTGATACCAACATACTAGCAATGCCCAAGTAAATCCCTAATTTGTGTTTGCATTCAATGAACACAGCACTGAAGAGATTTGCTGCTCTTGTCCTCTAGGCAGTGATAGAACAAAAATTTAAAAGATTGACTTCTCAGTCTCAACATTAACATTTCAGATTTCTTTCCTTCATACAGGGGCTCATTTTAGAGGAGGTAGCTTACAATATCCTGAAAAATTGTTGGTATTTTTCTGGAAATCAATTTTCATAAACCAAAAGGGAAGCACCAAAACTTACATGCAAACCCTTCATCTTTAACATGAGAAATGTATCTCAGCTTCAAACTTTAGGGATGAAGACCTTATTTTAAAATTTAGACCTTACACCTGTGTAATTCAGGCTTTTTAGTCAAAATCTAGTCTGGGTTCAAGTACCATTCTTGTTCCTCACCTAAATTTAAATCTTGCCACTTGGGCCTAGCTCTAATTCAAATACTAAAGATTTATTCAGTTGCCTTCCTTCTTCTAGCATCAAGCAGTTTCAGCTAAAGAGATTTGTACTTGAAATGCATCCGTTCAGCATTGCTACTGTTAAATTAGGGGTGATATGTGTGTTTGTGGGCACAGTGACCTTTATTAGCTCCTCATTATGTTTGAAAATAGTTCTTGTTACCTGACTGAATGAATTATGCTGAGCATTGTTATGGCTCAGATAATCTATGGAAACTAGTTATTTTTCATGGTATGTTAAATGTTAAAACTAACAAGCAGTTAGTTAAGCATTACACTGGAGACTATCATCACGTCTTACAATTTGGAACATGCACTTTTAAGACTGTTCAGATTAAAGATGAATCAAAGCACTTCAGCTTCAGGGATGGAACTGGAGGTGTACATCCCTCCAGACAGAACTGGAGTGTAAAATCCAACATAAAATTGCTTTTAAAATTTAATAATTCACAAAATCTACGATTAAGCACAGCCTGGCTGGGCTAGATAAGTAAAATAAATACTGCAAAGTCAATTTTTAATAATCTGTGGCATGAAATTTAAGCACAAGAGAAAACATTTCACAATGAAGTCAGAAGCTTTTTGTAAATGATCAAATGAGAATTTTATACCCCCTCACCTACCAATGCAAAATATATCCAGTTTATCCTTTAGTCCTCACAGCACACTCCTAGATTCCTTTGTTTAAGTGCCTTTTAATTCTAAGAGAGCATTTATTGTAACTCCTTTTTAATACTAGAATTATTTACAACACCCTCAGAAGATAGATAGATGCTGGAGCATTTCTTTGCTGGTGAATTGGTGCATCAAATGCAGTCACAGGAAATAATGTAATTAGTTCCTGTGCTAGTCTGGTAACAAGTGGTCTGGTATATTTATCTAATTATTGAGAGAACACATTTACAACTGAAGGGATTTTGTTATAAGAGGTTTATAATACTCTGATTTAGGCTGATCTTCAGTCTCTTAATGCCAAGTAAAAACTGGCCTTCAAGCAACATTTTTGTATGATGAAGAATGAAATCCCAGATGGATTATGACAAGTCTGTGTTGTCCTAAAAGAGAAATCAAAATGAAAAGCTGGGAAAATTAAATGGCAAGGATAATATATATACACACACTCATTGAGGGGAGAGAGAAAATGTGAAGATTTGTCCGTATTTTATGCATCTGGAATCAGTATGCTAACATGCTGTTTATGCTAAGAGGTGTACCATCTGCAAGGAATAAAGAAAAGGGAGAGATTATACTATATTATGGGGAAATCATATTTTGACTTTATTATTATGGCTGTGGCTATTTTATGAAAAGGAGGTGGATTAATAATTGTCTAACCAACCAAAAAGGAAGGAGAAAGCAAAATGGATTTTTCAGAGAACATTTCTCATGCAATAATAAGGGGCTTGTGCAACAGAGCAGAAGGAGGAAGGGAGGGCAGTGACAAGAAAGAGAGACAGAACCTCATGGTAGGAGAGAGGTGAGAGCTTGGGTGTCTGCAGAGCTGAGCATGGCTGCAGAGAGAAGGGTGAGTGTGCATCAGCATCCACAGGCAACACAACCAGAGAGAGGAGTCCTCTGGTGTCCTGGCCTTCTGCAAAGAGGGTGACAAAGAGCTTGGCTGCATGTCCCCTAAGCACAGCTCCTCCTGGGGTGCCTGGGCATGGGCACGGGAGAGGCAGGACCAGGGGTTGCTGCAATGCCAGTGCTGAGAGCGGATCCTGAAGCCAGACCCACATCTGGGATGGGGTGTGGGCCAGGATGGTGCATTCTCTCACATCTCCATGTAAGGTTCAGGGGACCTGAGGGTTGATCAGGACACAGGATGATGACATTGGCAGTCAAAAGTGGGTCTCTAAGTAGTAAGCTATTAGGAAATTATTTTCTGGTAGGAAACTAGGGAAAACACACAGCCTTTCAATGTAAGGTAAAGGAGCTAAAAGCTGGTAAAACTCAGCCCTACACTGAGGATCTGGACCAGAACTGCTGCTCCTTCTATTTATGCTCTCTCATTTACAGATATTTGGCACATGCTATTGCACTTCTTCCCCTGCCACCCTGCTCCTTCTCTGGGCCAGAGGCTTTTTGTTCTGAATGGAAGGACAACCCTCACAAAGGGCCTTTTTCCTGAGAGATATTGGTTTCATTTACAGTGAGCTAGAAATGCATGTGCTGCCATGCCCTGGGCCTTTCAATCACCCACCAAGAGCACTCACTTTTCATTGTTTCCATTTTAACGCTGCTCTTGCAGCTGCAATTGCAGCCACTTTGAATTAAATCTGGGTTAACAGTCTGAGGACAGATAAGCCCCAAGAGAGGAAATGATGTAAATCCAAACGGCAATTCTTTAACCTATTGCTTATTATGACAGGCTGGAAGCCCTGTGTGCGATCAGAAGCAAAGTGCATTTTCGCAGTCTAGTCTCATTTGCATAAACCTTTCTCTTGGAATTTGCATAATTTTTCAATTAATCATCAGGACAATACTCTAACTCCTGAACATCCCTCTCCCAGGCATTTAAGGTATTCTTGCTAATATAAAAGCTTTAGACAGTGATGATGAGGCCAAGACCTGGCGTTTTCTATTTATTTCACACGTAAAACCCCATCCAAATGTTTACTGTACCTTATACTCCACAACAAGTGCATCACTGATTACTGAAAAAGCACAGATGGGATGTAGACAGTTTTTCATTCCTTGTTCCATATGATAGAACTCAACACATCTGGTATGCTATGAAAAGCATCTTTGCACTAATTTGTTTGTCAGTATCTATTGAAAGGACTATCTGTCATCCTGTCGCATTTTGGTTGCCCTGAGATGGCTGAAGACAAGACTAGTCACAAATAGAGACTGCTGGCCACTGGGGAATAACTGGTAGAATCCACCAGCTGTTCCAAAGATCATCAGTGGTGGATTTTTACATAAGTGGAAATTTCTGTGCAATCTCTTCTCAGACATTTTGCTTTTGCAAGAAGAAACCAAATCACTTGAGCAACCGACAGTTTGTTTGTCCTCGCTGTCCGTGTGCACATTTCCAATCTGTTTCTACAGCTGGCTGAGTTTTCTTTGACTGGACAGGAGTGATGCAGGGGGCAGAAAAAGCACATGCTGCTGGTGTGCATGGGGTGATCTTAACAATTGCCTTTGGATGCTACATCTTTCATGTCAGGAACTGACCATAAATAGATTGGTTTGTCAGGGAAAAGTAAAGTTCCTAAAAGAACCTTGGTGTTTATGTGGCTAATCAATAAAGGTTGAGAATGTTTTTTCCCATAGTTCTTCATGCTGAGCATCTTCTTGAAAGACAGCCCTGTGATTTTATGATTTGTTATGTGTACTTTACCTCATCTCCTTGCCAATGAATCAAAATGTTGGATGTAATTTCTTTTCCAGTCCTATTGTTGTACTTTCTTATTGTAAGTGCTTTATTGCATTAAATTCTGATTGTGTGGCTAATTTAAACCATTTTTCATCAGTCAAGAGCTGTTCTGGCATGAGAGTGCAGATCTGATTGAAGGTGTGAATTTCAGATTCTATTAATGGTTCAGTGAAATACATAAAAAACTTTCAGAAGTATAAGAAAGCCTATGAAACAGTGGAAAGATTCCTATGACCATTCAATGGGCATATAACATCCAGAAATACTGGATTTAATACTGCTTGTATTTAATTAAGTATCCATGCCTTCTTATAATTAATCTGAATGATCTGCAATATACCAGCATAACTTGCACTTAATGCCAGCCATTTCAAAATAATGAAAATATTTTTCTACTTAATAGCATATAATCCTTTGAAATTGCTGATCTGAATAACAAGCCACACCTTGTTTCTCCAGTACTACTAAAGGAACGACCAGCACATTATCTGTATGGGAACAATAATTACATCATGTGCATTTCCCAACTCCTCACAATGCTCTGATTGCCTAAATTGAGCTCCTAAACTTTGAACACGAGTCCCACATGAGTCCTGCCTAAAATTAATACTGTGTTGTGATCCAGAGTACTCTGTAATTGTCCTTATTCTTTCTCTCTGTTAATTACTGAGTTACATATGAAAGATTTAAACCAAAATCAGGAGGGCATTGAGTGACAGCTAAGAAAACTAGAGATGCATCGTGATCCTGACTATGCCTGTTTGCAAGAAGGTCCCCCCACTGTGGCTGAACACTGAAGGTACTGGGCCCAGAACTGGAATTTGGATGTGATGGAAGAGGCTGTTCCTCACTCCTGCCAACACGTAGATTACAGAGTAGGAGAATACTGCCAGTGTGTCTTGTGTTCTTAAATCCATTTCATGTCTCTAGTGGGATAAACCTTGCTAAAGTTGAGTATGCCAGACATTTAGCTTGCTGTGGAAAAAACACATAAATCAAGCAGGCTTGTAAACCAGAATAGATATGCTGAGGGAATCCTTAAAAATTAAGACAGCCTTTCATGACTGCAAAGCACATTTTGAGCTGAATAATTTGAGGACTAAACAGCCCATAATGTAGCTGGTTTCGCATAAAGTATAATTTGATAATGAAGTGTTCTCACACAATTTAGGCTTTTCAGATGGCTGCTTAAACACAGAGGTGTGGCATGCACTAAATGAGATTATATTCTAAAAATGGTTGCAATGAACGTGTAGCTGCAGTGGAGAGCAGCAGTGTGGTGACGCACCTTGCATTCATATGAAAATTAATTTCTTGTAACACTCAAAACAAACCAACTGCTTTGACTATTTCCTCTTCCACCCTGACATTAAAACTGAGTGTCTCGCTTTTTGGTCTTGGCTTGAAAATCAGCTTTGTAGCGGCAGGATTCAGCACAGATTAGATGAGTTTGATGGGATCTCTGGTGACTGCCTAGTCCAGCTCCCCTGCTCAAGCAGGGGCTGGCACAGTGGGCTGCCTGGGACCACGACCAGTTGGGTTTTGGGTATGTCCATGGGTAGAGGTTCCAAAACTAAAGCTGGTTCAAGCAGCAGAGAAGGTGCCCAGAAAAAGCATTGTGGGTCTGAGGCAGAAGCTAATAGAGAAGAACTGCACAAGGCTGTAAGATATGCAAAAGTATTTTGCCTTGGCTCTCTGATTTCTATCCGCTAATTTAAGAGAGACCTTCACATAGGAAGATTATATTTCCCCAGGTTTTCAGCAGGGGCATACACCAGAAATAAATTCTTATCTCATCTGAGAACCCCAGTGGAGCAGCTGGAATCCCAGGAACTCAGAAACTTCACTTTTCTCCTTCACTCTTCACTCTGAAGGTCTTTCTTTTACAAATCCCATTTCTTTAGAACTGCAAAGACCTGGAGGAAATCTGATGAGAAGAGCTTTTAGCAGGAGACTTTCTGTATGTTTTACATTCAGTGAAACAGAAAATCAGAGTCAATTTAGAGAGAATCTGACTGATTCTGTATACAATCAAAGCCAGAGCTAGACAGCACATGCCAGGCACCTGAAAGGCAACCCAATTTTAGCATCATTTGATTTAAACTTCATAGGACGTAGCAAGTCTGGGCAGATTTTTTTCTCCCTGTGTCATACACTGACTTCATCAGGGTCAAACAAATAAAACTTTATTTGAAAATTCCTTACTTGTCTGTTTCTGTTTGCCTTAGTGTAAAATTGATGTGACAGAGATTTCTGAAAACCCTTTCTTCCTGCAGGGATTAATTCTGGTGTTACTGTGTGTGTTAGGGTTTTTTATAATCTCTGCTGGCTGTGAAAAAGGACTATAACACCTATGGAAATAACCATGCCCTTTGCTTCTGTCAGTTTTCAGTCAATATAGAAAGTCAAAAGTACCACAGACAGAAAGAGGGATGGGGGAACTCAGTGTTGGATTTTTATTTCCTTTTCAAAACTGCCACATTTCTGCAGCTTCCTACTTCACTGCCACCTTCACCCTTTTAGGCCAAGCAAGAGATGGGAGAGCTGGGAGGGGAGTGGAGAGTGTAAAATAACAAGAATCAATCCGTAACTCTTGAGCCTGACCTCTGAAGGGATTACATCCTGAATGTCACTCCCAGCTCACCCTGAAGAGGCGTTTGAATGCGTGCTGCAAGAGGCAGCTACACATACCAACAAGAAGGGATGCAGAGGCTGGCTCTGCCTGCCCATACTGCCATGGCCATCCAGAAAGGCTCAGGCAGTGGCTGGTGGGTTTTCACATGGGTCTCCTTTTGGCTGCATGCGTCCTGTTGACCAAACCACTGCCAGCTGAATTGCCTGCAATGATTTGTTAACCATGGAAAGCCAGAGAGAAATGTTAAGTTCACTGCTCCAATCTGAATCTCTTTTGACCTAACATCAGGTTATGGCAGACATAAATCCTGAAAAATTCTCAGCATCTTTTATGAATGGAATGAATACTTTTATGCAAATGTGAGCTGTTCTGCTTAAGTCACTTACTTCTACAAAACACCCATAAATTTCCTGAAGGCTGGCTGCACCAGGACACAACAACAAGCCACTACCAACTTTCATAATAATGATCTCTATTTTTGAGACAGGCATGAGACCTATTTTGGAAGAATCTTACTGTGTTACTATAATTTAAGATTTTTCTTCCTGCTTCAGAGATCACTGACAAGCTACCTAGGGCTGGTATTTGAAATCCCATTTACCGTTTGATAAAGGCAGGTGAAAAATAAGCCACAGTAGGCAGCACTTGGTCTCTTCTATTAACAGGTGCAACATGGATGACAGTCTTCAGAGGAAGGTACACGTTGATATCACATTTCCTGACTTGTATCTCTGAACGTGGGGGCTGATCCTGTGATTTCTTATATGGAATGTAACACACAGGCACTTAAATGTAAACACTCTGCTCCTCTGACCTCCATGTGCTTTTTGGGACTGCCACATCCATGCCTGGGAAATTTGGCTATGGTCTTTATGGAAACAGTTAAACTGTTAGGGTTTAAGGTTCTTACAAGAGCAGCCACAAGGGAACATTGTCCATATCAGAGCTGACATGAAATTTGTTATTGACAACAGCGTGGACAGGTTTTTACCATCTCTCAAGACAGGTATGCTGGTGGGAAGTAACTTCATTTGTGACTTTCAGGACTGTATATCTTAAATTGCAATGGCTTTGAGGGGCTAAAAAATCAGTGCTGGAACTCTTAATGCATCCAGGTACATCTAAATTTCCCCTGGGGATGGGATGACTTAACTGTCATTTCAAGTTTTATATCCTTCCTTTAAATCAGCTATTTCATTTAAATGAAAAGGTTCTGTATTCTGGGATGGAAATGCAGTTGCTTCAAGTAGCCCTGCACCACCTTGATTTATTACTGACTATATACTCCTTCAAGGAGAAGATTCCTTAAGAAGACATTCCACATCCAGCTCCATATTTCTTGCTACATAACACTTTATATTAACCTCACCACATCTGCATCCATGAAATTTGAGAAAAAATGGAAAATAAGGTAATTACATATTTGGATAAATACATTTGCAAGATTTAATGCTCTGTATTCACATGAATAAACTACTCAGCTGTCTGCTATCAGAGATGTTAAAGTTATATATCTGAAAAGGATCTTTTCTGCATAAACTGCAAAATTAAGTCTCCATTTCTACTTTAATGAAATTGTATTTAAGTGTCAGTAAAACTAGCTTAGGATGTATGTTAAAAAAATCCCAGCAAATTCTGAAGGGAAAACCATGTATTTTTGCTGAGAGTATTTATTTACATATGCTTTTTATGCGATGAAAAAAACACTCCCAGCTGCACTATTTCTGTTAAATTAAAACTTGAAGGCCATAATGTTATGTACCTTTCTATGATCATGGCTTCCAAAGGGTTTTATGCAGTAAATTGAATTAATTCTGCCAAGGAGGGCTCACATAGCTTTTCACCAAGACTGGTTTTGTCCACACACAAACCACACTTTTTAAATTCCAGCAAGCACACACACACACACACACAAAGCAAAATCTGTCTTAGTATGGAATGAGTGCAAGCCCCATACCTGGAGCTCACATCAATTCCTAAGGAAGTGTCTGTCCTAAGAGTTCCACTGTTGGTTATGTGCAGTCAAATCTTACTGAGCTGAGCTCCAACAGTAAACCAGAGATGGATACTGCTGGAGGAGTATGGCTCTCTGAAGAGAAGAAAGAAGGAGAAAGTTTTCTAATACTATACACTTAGAAAATCAATGGTGCTGTGATGGATCAAAGGCAGACACTTTTTTATCTCTAATCGTAAATATTTTTTGCTGAAAAAGATCCAGCTATGCTGAAGCAAAGGTTTCACAGACTCATAAACTTTTACATGGTTTGGCCATCAGGGAAGGACCATGAGCCACAGGATCTTGAATATAAGTTAGATATGGACTTTTGAGTCCAACAGACATCTAAACAAATACCTGAATCTGAACTATGGCAATACTCCCTAATGCCTATAATTGTTCCTCAACATAATGTGCTATAGAAAATCGAGGTACAGGCTGGGGTAGTGAGCATCTGATTGCTGCTTCATGCAGCATGGTGACATTGTGTCTCCTAGCACTGCTCAGGATCAGGAGACGGACACTGAACCAGAAGGAAAATCCATAGTTCTTGGACACCACCTTTTTCCTTTCTTGTTTCAAAGGAAACACTTTGTGCAAAAGAAGTGAGCAGGGACGTCAGATGGCTGAGTGTGACTTTTCACACTGGGCAGGCATGGAATTCATTACTGGATCCCATTTTTCCCCTGGGAGAAGATTTCATGCAGTTAAACAAATGACCTGAGGTCTTTCTGCAGAGGGGGAGTTTGAAATTCATGAAATGCATGGTCACATATAAGAATAATAGCATCATCAGCTGGGTGAATCATGGAGCCATCCTTACTGCTGCACATGAGCACAGCGTGGTCTGATTCCAACAGCAACCTCAGAGAACTGCCCTGCTTTAAATAAATAGCAAGACTCTTTCAGTATTATCAAGCTGCTGGGTTTTGAATATGTCTGTACAACATAATGGTCTGGGATGTATCAATTGTTACTGCAGGATCAATGTTATAAAAGAACTCCTTCCCTGCTCACAGCAAAGTCTATTTTGGCTTAAAAGCAGCTGAATGGTGGGAGAGAAACATAACTTAAACAAACCTTAGATTCCTAGCTGCCATTTTAAATTAACAATCTAATTTTAACTAAATCACTCTTTTCACTTTCACCTGGAGACCTGAATTTAATATCATAATATCTCCCTGTAAAAGCTAGTTGTTGGAATAAGGCCAGGCTATTTCTAAGAAAAAATGTTGTTATACCACTGTGCTAAGATGCAATTTTCTCCTTTTATTGACTGAAAAAGAAAAAAAAAAACTAAATTAAAAAAGATAAATGAGACACAAATTCCAAACAAAATGTGTCTCTAATCGGGT
This sequence comes from Sialia sialis, assembly GCA_009812075.1. Lineage (NCBI taxonomy): Eukaryota > Metazoa > Chordata > Aves > Passeriformes > Turdidae > Sialia > Sialia sialis. The sequence continues at coordinate 10,689,533 of VRYO01002734.1, forward strand.
ATTTCTGTAGCAAGATGCATTCTAGCACAGTATGTATTGAACCATGGTATTTTAGGGTCAATATTCAACAGACTTTATGCATAGTGCTAACAAAATATGATGCACTGAAATAAAAAAAGGTTTTTTATTGCTGTGAACACAGGCCAAATACTACAAAATGCTGAATAGGACAGACATTGCAAATGCTCCATCTATATAGAGCTTTAAAGAATAAAACTTCTCTCTACATGGTGTGACAGCCTGGTTTTTAAGATTACTTGGTGGTGTCAGTTGAATCACTGCTACACACAAACTGTCAAGTCTAGCAGACAAGCAGGAGTCTGTATGCTGGTTACCTGCTTCCATTTGTTATATACCAGTTAATAACATCAATCCCATACATCACTTTTTTCCAAATGTGCTGGGGAGGGACTCCCTGTGTTTCTAGAAATTCAGAGGGATGTAAAATGGCATCCCTCCCTTTTTGTGTACAGTTTATATTATTTGCTTTTCCTAGTATGGTTCCTATTATATCCCTTACAATAAACTGCTTCAATGGGTAGTTTTTTTCCCAGTTACTTAAAAGGGCACATGCAAAGCAAGTTAGTACTTCTGTAAAATGAGATGGGTAATTTAGGAGAGGCTGCTGCTGGTAATTTACTGTTATTATACAATTCTTATTTTTATAAAACGTGTCAGATAATAAATTGTCATTTGCATTCATATCTTCTGTCTTTGAATTTGAAGAAGCATCTTAACCTAAACAGCAGCTGAGATGATGATGATGAGTGTGTTCTTGGACTTCTGTCTCATTTATCCTCAAGTTCTGATTAGACTTTGCCACAGCTGAGGAAAGTGCCTTTACTTCCCTCCCATCATTGAGGAAAGTGCCTTGCCTTCCCTTCCATTGCTAAGTAGGGCAAATGGCAGGAGGTGCTCATCATGTTACAGGTCAGAAGTCATCTGGGTCACTAGCAGGACATTTTGAGGCACTCTGGCAAACTCTACGGAGCAGAAACTCCAGTAGGAAGGCTTCCAGGTGCTCTAGATTGCAAAAAGTGACTGGGCTCATTTTCAGAAACAGCTATGTAATTAAGAAAAGAAATGTGCTTTACAAATTGTGGAGGACTTGGATCCCAGAGATGTGGACATTGAAAATTTAATTTGCCTTCCATGTGCAGCAGAGAGAATTGTTATTTGTATGATTAAGAAGCTGAAAGGGTTATTAATTAACTGGTCATATCTAACGAGATCTTACATGGTGATATGACATGAAGCAGTGACAGAAATGTGAGAGCCCTGCACGCTATGTCCTGTAAGTTCATTCTTTTTTCATTTGATTTCTGTGTGTGTTTCCTTCCATGAGAGAAAAACACAAGAAATCTTGAAATGACTTAGTGGTCTGACTTAATACCAGAGCATTTCTTTCTATGCAGGCCATCATTCTCTCTGTTTGCCTTCAGAGGAAGAACTGGACCATGTCCTCCTGACAAGGAGCAGCAACTCCTCCAGACATGGCACCGACACGAGTTATGCCCAAAGAGATGTCCTGCTGATTTCACAGACATCTCCCATCCACATCCTTCTGTCCCATCTGGGCCTGGGTATTTATTGTACCAGTGCCAGAACCTCAACAGAAAAAGGAACATTTCTGTTGACACAGCAGATGAGAAAGTCCTCCTGAAATGTTTCAGCAGAACTTCTGATGTCAAAAAGAGCCAGAAATGGTGGATGCACTTTTCTGAACACAAATACACATTTTCTGACAGACTAGGGGTGCCTTGCTGGACAGGTTGCAAAAAAAATGCTCATGCTGAAGAACTACCTCTCCAGCAGCTGCCACAAATCCTTAACTGCAGACAGAGGAAAGAACATATTGCAAAATACAATCACACAAGGCACAAATGATGTACCACCATTCAGCTTTTGACATGGACAAACTGCAGAATGTAGGTAGCATGAACTCACCAACCCCTGTGTGCAGTTTTTGTAAAGCTCAGAGGCCATTAGCTGAAGCAGTGCTCCCTGCCAAGGCCAGTCAGACTGCGTAGGGTGTGTGGGACTCACCCTAATCTGCTGTGCCCAAACTCGGAGCCAGGCCTGGAGATGAAGGGCAGGAGTTCTGTGTGCCACCTACAGAATCACAGAATCACCAGGCTGGAAGAGACGTTCAAGATCATTGAGTCCAATCCATGCCCTACCTCAACCAGACCATGGCACCCAGTGCCACATCCAGTCTTTTCCTAAACACATTCAGGGATAGTGACTCCATCACCTCTTTGGGAAGACAATTTCAGTACTTGATCACTCATTCTGTAAAAAATTTTTTCCTAACATCTGGCTTATATTTCCCTTGGCGCAGCTTGATGCTGTGTCCTCTGATTCCATCAGTGCTGCCTGGAGAAAGAGACCGACCCCAACTGAGCACAGCCACCTTTCAGGGAGTTGTAGAGAGTGATGAGGTCACCCCTGAGTATGTTTTTCTCCAGGCTGAGCAATACCAGCTCCCTCATCTGTTCTTCACAGAGTTTGTGTTCCAAACTCCTCCCCAGCCTCATTGCCTCCTCTAGACGCGCTCAAGCATCTCAAGGTCCTTCCTAAACCGAGGGGACAGAACGACACAGCACTTGAGGTGTGATCTCACCAGTGCTGATTCGCTGAGTCCAGGGCAAGAATGAGCTCCCTGCTCCTGCTGGCCACACCATTCCTGATCCAAGCCAGGGGCCATTGGCCTTCTTGGCCACCAGAGCACTCTGCCGGCTCATGCTCAGTCGCTGTTGACCAGTGCCCCCAGGTCCCTTTCTGCCAGGGCACTGTCCAGCCACACCGTCCCCAGCCTGTAACGCTGCAGGGGGCTTTTGTGGCCAAAATGCAGGACTCAGCACATGGACTTCTTAAAACTCATCCCACTGGACTCTGCCTATTCATCCAAACATTCCAGGTCTCTCTGCAGAGCCCTCCCACCTTCCAACAGATCAACACACACTCCCGGCTCAGTGTGTCTGTAAATTTACTAATGAAAGACTCAACACTCTCATCCATGTCATCAGTGAAAATACTGAACAGGACTGGCCCCAGCACAGACTCATGGGGGACACCACTGGTGACTGATCCCCAGCTGGATGCAGCACCATTCACCACCACTCTGGGCCCGGCCATCCAGCCAGTTCCTAACCAGCAGAGTGAGAAATATTCTGGCATAAAACTGAGTAGCTGATAATCTCCCACATGGGCACAGAAGTAATCTGTAGCAGACAAAAGCCTTGTGAAAAGGACTTGTGAATTCCTTCAAAAGAGCTGAAATGACACGTGCTATTTCTTATTTCATCTTTTGGAACACCAAGGGAATAAAAATTGGCTACATCAACAGCACTCTAGCAAATCATTAACCAGAAAATCTTCTTAAAGGAAAGGCTACTGATTTTCCATGGAGTGAACTCCTGATATGAAACTGTAAAACACTTTGTTCCTCTGCTCATGTCTTTCCAAGTCTTACTCTGACAGGCACCTTTAAAACAGAAATATAAATCATTATAATCAAAGTAGGGAGTAATATTATATTTTAATAGTAAAATAATATCAAGACTGAAATAAATTATATAAAAACAGCATTAGAAAACCTATCTAAAATGTTGAATTATTATCTGAGGTGAAGTTGTAGAGTTATAAGTTTATAAATAATAATGAAAGTTCTGTTGGTAACATAAGTAATGTTTAAACTCTGTAGGGTTTAAACTCTGTTTTTACTGATCTTAAAAAGCTTAAAAAGAGGAAGGTCAGAGTGAAGAGGGCACAGCCTCAGATAAAACAGATAAATAATCCACAGGTTGTGTGGGAAATGGCAGAGTCCCCCACAATGGAAATAACAATTAAAATAACAAGTGAGTGGTGCATAACCTGAGCCATTGATAAAACCATCTCTAAACAAACCAACCCAGGAAGCCTCTGGATTATGGTAAAACAAAAGCCAAAGTGAACTTGCATTGAAAAACAAGCTCCCATTTCCCTTTGCAAATGACCCCAAAGAATCTGACCTGCCATGGATGTGGTAATTCACACTCACTAAGGTACCAATGGCACCTCCTTGAAGTGCCTGATGAAAATTTAATGTTACCTCTGAAGTCTTAACCATGAGAAAAGGCCAAGCATGACCCAAGTGCTGCACTCCTGTAAGATGATGTTGCTGGGTCAAAAGAGCTTGTGCTGCAAATACCAGCTGGTCCCTGCAGGATCCTGCTCACCTGAGAGGATGATCCATCGCCTTGATTGTTCTCTAATGCTGAAATACTGGGGGAGAGCCCTGCCAGTGCAAGACTGAGGCTGGTAAGGCCATCTTTCACTTGTGAGGCTTTATCTGGAGTTTGTTTCCATCTTTCTGGAGGGACACTGCCCAATTCCACAGTAAAGAATGAAGCCTTCCCTGCTCCACTCCCACATGCCACCAAAGGATGGCTCTCCTCTCCTGCTCAGCTCTAATGACTCTGAGACTGGGAGAGCTAAAAAACTACACCTGGGAGAGCTAAAACAATCCTGTGAAGCCTTATCAGGGTATCAGCACTATGTTTTGCTAATAAGCTTCAGATAAACTATGCCTATAGCTCACTGAGCTGCTTGAGCTGATAACTGGTTGCAAATGAGTATCTGAATAGCAAATATACTGTACTACTGAACACAGATCTGTTTCTAATATTAAAAAAGAAAAAAAGAAGACAAAGGAGGGATGAGATGAGATGAGATGAGATGAGATGAGATGAGATGAGATGAGATGAGATGAGATGAGATGAGATGAGATAAAGGAAGAAGGCTTCCCCTGGCTGGAGACTTAGCTCAGAATGGTGCCTCTATTTCTACATTCAACCTAATTTCTACAGACTTTTGCTACTCCATTTCCACAATGGTTTTAACAAGGTGTTTCGAAAGATGATGGATGAATATGTTAGTCTGCCAACCAATGGAAAAACTGCCTTGGTTCCCACGTAAGAAGTTACATAATGGTCTGTGTCTGTGTGTACATTCGTATATTGATCTATGTCTACACAAAACATTGTTTAGTACAAGAAAATATAGTCCTGTCATGCCCTGGGTAAGCAGGTAGGATTAAACCCACAGTAATTATAGCCTATGTAACCATGAGAGAAATTATATGTCCTGTTGAAGGCTGCCCTTCCCACTTTTGGTAGAAAATAGCTTGAAAGTATGGATGAAGGAACTTATGTAAGGATCTTCAGTCTATCAAAACCTCTACTAGATCTCCATCATTATCTGAATTTTGAATATTCAACCATGCATACATGGATGCAGACTAGAAAAGTTTTTATTCTGCAAGTGAAAATCTATACTTTCTAGCTTCTCAAACTCAGCTGATTTTCCCCCTAAAAGGGAAATAGTTTTTAGGGTATCTTTGGTTTAGGTTAGATTTCAAAGAGGCTGGACAGACTTTGAATCAGATTGTTAAAAGTTAGCGACCTTGATCTGTGCCCTCAGATGTTCTGAAAGAAGAGAGTTCATCTCCTGATAAGCGGTCTTTTTAAAAATAAACACTGAGCGATAAGGAAGTTACTGTTGCATTTAAATTACCTATTTATTTAAAGTAACCTTCAAGACCTGATACTTACTTTTGCTTGAATATAATTTATTATGAGAAAGAAAGTTGCATGGTTAGTGAGAATACATGGTCATTTAGCTATTTTTCCTATTTATTACAGTAAATATTTTTATTATCATCTGTTTTGTTGACTAGCAGCTTGCCATGAAGGAAGAAGCCACAGAGTATTTTATTATGCAAAAAGACAAGAAAGCTTACACTGGATTTCTGACTTCAAACCTGTCTTTTGTCAACAACCCAGACAGCATTTTATCTTTGCAGAGCTGATCATTATCTGCCAAAAGAAAAGCTCCTTAAATAAAATAAAAACTGAATATAACTGTTTTCCCCTCAGCTAGCCATGAGCTTTTGCAACATTCCTTGCAGTTAATGATGATACCACTCAGCAGTGACTCGCAGGGATTGTTTTGGTATTTGTGATGGGATTGTATTTTCCTAAATTGCGATGAAAGTATTCTGTGCCTAGGCACAGCTTCCCACTGGAGCACCACCAGGTTCTGGAAACCTGCTGTCCTACTTTTTAACCATAATTTCATTAATAGGGTGTCTGGAGTGATGGGACAAAAATGAGACGGGCTGCAGGAGGCAGAGAGTGGTGCCAGGATGGAAGTGGTGACACCAGCCATAGGGAGAGCACAACCAGATTTTCCCAGTCCTTTTATCACACTTGAAAATTACAGTAATTTCACAATTACAAGCCGCACCTGATTATAAGCCACACATCAGGGTAGCTGGGTAGACCACGGGATTTGTCCATATATAAGCCGCACCTGAATATAAGATGCATATTTTTTTTTTTTTTAAGTGAGGATCCATGTGTGACAAAGTAACAAAGCGTGGGGTTTGGTGTCAGATGCTCAAGTTGCAAACAGTTTTCATAGACCAGCGAAGCCTTTAAAGACAGCCCCAGGTGCCCTCCCTGGCTGGCTCTCACTTCTGGGTTGGCATTTCACTGGGATTTGTCCATAGATAAGCCGCACCTGATGATTAGCAGCACTACTGGGGCAGGCTGGATTCTTCAATGAAAAAGGTGTGGCTTATAATCGTGAAATTACTTATTAGGGAATGTTTCTGTGGTCCAGCTACTTTTTCTCTTCTGTTTTGTTCTTGTTTTATGCATGTTCTCCATGACACAGGTTTTGTTACTTCAACAGCCTGATACTAACTCCCCTCCCCAAGATCATGCTGTGAGAGGTGTGGCAGCCCTGAGACTGCAGGAATTGCTGAAAAAATGTGACATTTATCCTGGCACTTGGGAGCCTGGGCTGGGCCTGCTCCCTGTGGGGTTTGAGGAGGAGACTTCCCCAAGCAGGCTGATGCCAGTGGTGACTGACTGCATGTTGGCATTTGGGGTGAGGGAGAACAGAGCAAGTTTAAATGACATTGGTGTTGCTGCAATCTGTATCAGCAGCCCCTACATTTCATCTCACATGGTGATTCCCTAGAGGTACAACTTGCAATTGATGTTTCCCAGATTTTGGTTGGGTAAAGAAAAGCAGGAAGGACTTGAATCTCTCCTCTGTGGACACGAAGTTTCTGGGTTCTCTTCAGTATTCAGGCCTTCCTAAATCACAAACAAAGCCTTTGGAGACAGCACAATCCTTGCTCCAGTCATTTCCTCCATCCACTCAAAATGTACAAAAATCTGGGGGCTCAGGGCAGGACCTGAACCAGTTTCTAGGAATACATTTGATTCTCCAGCTAATCCCCCAGCAGCAGAAGGCAAAGGCACTCAGGGTTGTGTCCCATCAGGAGAGGGACAGGAGAAGGTTGGTGACTACACTGACACAACAGATGATCTGAGTTTGGGCCACAATAACCTTATAACAGGAACCTGTGTTTAAACATGGAACCTTGAATAAGCTCTGGAAAATTTCTAATCTATTTAGAAGTCATATTTTTTAGATCTTAAAATGTGCAGTCTGGAATAAGCTTTGAGATGGTCACCAGGAAGGACCAAATCAATTTTCTTCTACCTAAGGTTTTTTGCTTTTGCAATGGTTAAAAACAATCCCATTTTTGCATCTGTAACTTCTGCCTGAACCACAGCACTTAGTTCCCCTCAAAAAAACCTGTGTTACCTGTGTTTTCCCTTTCCCCATTTTTTCTAAATTCTCCAATGGCCTCTGTCTTTAAAAGGCTTTGACATAAATGGTGACCACTTATTAGAGAGGCCGTAGAAGTTCTAGGTTAGCACGAATTTAGTTTATATGCCAGCTGAAACACTTCTTGAAACCATTTCCTGAAGGGATCCTTCCCCTTCTTTTTTATCCTGCAGAGGGAAGAGCTGCACCACATGATTTTCACAATTTATTTACAAGCAAATCCACGTCCTGCTTATCCATACAGCCAGCTGACAGATGCTTGTTAGCAGGTGAAAAGAAGGCTACTTGTTAAAGTGCAGCTGCTTCCATATTTTTTTTGCCAGCTGCATATCAGACACCACCTGGCAGGAATTTATTCATTAGCTATTACTTTAAAAAATCAGCAATGAAATGCATTTAAAATGTTAATTTGAAATGTTTTAAGGACTAGGTCATTGATGAGGAAATACAATGCTAATTTTCTGTGACTGGTATTGCTAGTGGCTATAACATTTGATTACTCTTCTAGGCTTGCAAATGAAAAAGCCATTGTCATTCTGAAACAATAAAATAGCAACAATCCTTTCCCATATTTATTAGTAAATAAAAGACACGGTGGATTCTAGGTCACAGAGATCCAGCTAAACTCAGGCTTTTGATGAGAAGTTAAGCTGTTGATAGCTGGAGCAAACCCCTATAGTCTTTGTATTAACATTTTATCTCACCACAGTTGGACAATCTGAAGATCTCTTAGGGGAATTGCTCACAATGCCTTCATTTTACCTTCCTGGGGTTGTATTTTTTAATGAGGCTACTTGTCCTTCCTCAGTTTATTGTAAGTAAAAAAAAAAAAGGTATTGTAGCATAACCATAAGGAAATTTAATCCAAGTTATAAAACCCAATCATGGAGAATTATTTAAAATAGAACATTTGGGTTTAAGTGAAGCATTTAATGTATAGGGTACTTAAACTGGAATAAAGGAACATTTTTCACTAATGGTTTAGGTTTTCCTTTTCTTTGCCTCTTAAAAATATAACAATCCTCTCTCCCAGAGGGCTGATCTGAATCCATATATCAGTAACAGTGAAAATATAGAATTTCTGGAAAAGAGTTCATTTATAAGACTGGGACTCAGCTCCCAAAGAACATAATTCAGTTCTGATTATTATATTACTGGATCTCATCCTGGATAATTAATAGATGGGATAATCTGTAATATATAATTACAAGAAGACCAAAGAGTTTCAATCTAATTTATTGACTTAATATTTTATGAAATGGAAGTTCATTATGAAGAGGAGGAAGTATTTTTTGGTTTGACCTTCTCTTTATTTAATTGATACTCCACAGAAACCTTCATGTCCATTTATTTTCTAACGATGTCATATGTGCTCTGTGAAAGTGGGTAAAGTCACATAGACTTTCTGTTATCACTTATTTACAGTAGCAGTGTAGCTCCAGGGCTTCAATCCATGAGAAGTTTTAAATATATCGATCCTTTCTCTTTTCTCTTTATTCTGACCCCTGAAGGTGAAACAACACCTCCTGGAAGTTAGAGAGATGTGGCTTTAGAAGTGCTCTTGCATCACGGCACTGCAAGCAGGCAGCTGGGTAAGATGTAAAGTCAAGGGAAAAAACTTGTGGGAGAGTGAAAAGAAAAGGTTTGCCTGAGGTTTCCAAGGGACATTGAACCTTCCCCTGTTAAAACTTTCCTTATACAAGAGAAAATGCAATCTTCTCAGTTTTGCCACAAAGAGGATAAGGCAGCACCTCTTGCAGGTTTCATGAGCATGTGCCACAATAAAAGGTTGGACTTCCAGGTATGATATTTTCCTGGAAATTATGTCTCACCATCTAGATTTTCCTTTCATAATTCTCATAGTCCTGATAAATCCTGAAAAAAGTATCAATTAAAAATTGATTAAAAAAATAAATAAGAAATCTTATATTCACAGAAAAAGTGAAGTCAGGCTAAGGTTTCTGATGACATTCAAGCCTTTTTCTGGAGGAAAGCTGAGATTGTAAAACCCAATTTTTTGGGTACAGGGGCAGTGTGGGCAGGAGGATGTGGCTGTGTGGGGACTGGTCAAGAGTGACAGGGATGGAGGGCAGGAGCAGCTTGGCCTCCTGTCCTCTCCAGCCCTCAGCACTTGCTAAAGCAGCAAACATCAGAGCTGGTGAGTCCCAGTTCCCATGCCAAGAGGATGCTGCCTGTGAGCCTGTCTAATGCTTGTTTTGACAGAAGAAATTAAGAATTTAAAACAGAAATATGCGAAGCACCAAACCTGGTGCTGCTAGATGGGCTGATACTCTCTAAACCAGGGTCTGTGAGGTGCCACATTTGGGCACAACTGACACAGATGCTTGTAATGGCAAAGCAGAACCCAGAGCATTTCTAAAGCAACAGCCAAGAACATGTTTAGATTAACAAGGATTTTTAAGGTCTTTTTCCATTTTCTTTCCTTCACATGCTACCATTACAAAACATTTTAGCCAGTCTTAGGTTGGAAGACAAAGTAAGATACCAGTGTGTTTTGAGATTCACTGTCATGTCCTTGGCAGATACCTGTGACTCTTTGCAACTCTCCATAACAACAGAGTGTATCTACACTCCAGATTTCATGTAAATAAATCCCATGGGCAAATCAAGCCCTTTGTACCCACCTGCTGCTAGGCATAAAGTACCTAACTGCAATAAAATATTCAGGATGTAAGTGAAAATTCCACTGAAGATTACAGATTCACATAGTGTCATGTCTCCTTTCCCCTAATTTCACTTTTTTTCAAGAGAAACAGAGTTTTTTACCTTTTCAGGTATTTTCTATGAACTACACTATTATTTTTTGGATTGGTAAACATAAATGGTTGAGGAATAAATGACTACCATTCTCCTCATAATATCTGATCATGCAGTTACACTTAATTTTATTTCAATTTAGATTTTTCCCCCCAGATTCATATTTATTCTAAATGTCCTTCTATTATCAGTACTTCTCTGCATTGAAAGGGTTTGCTTCTGCTACCACCAAAGTCATTAGTAAGAACAAATCATTAGCAAAAGCAGGACTGGTCCTCACAGGGCCTAACAGATGAAATCAACTGTACAGTAAATTAGTTACTGGGGGTATTTCTTCCCACTGTTTGGAACTGGAACTGTGAAAGAGAAACTTTGGTGGTTTCTGACAAAATTAAAGGCATTTGCTTTCTGTATGTTCATTCAGATATCCCAATGCTCATTCTGCATACTGCTTAATTATAGAGATCTAATTAACCAAACTAAAAGAGATATGCAGAACTTAAGAGTGATAATGGAAGATTAACTTAATTTCTCAAAAATTAAAGGATCTGGATTAAAAATTATGTTAATCTTTCCCCTATTCTTTTTTACCTAAAGTTGAAAAATGAACTAATAAATGTTTACCTAAAGGTCGTTTAAAAAAAAAAAGAATTAAAAAAAAAAAAAAAGAGAGCAGAGAAAGATTATGGTATATTTTTGGATCAGTTGTTTCAGCATCTTATCAGCCCAAGCTGCTCGTAGGACAGTAAGTGTGGGTATGAAACAGATAATATCTCATCAGATTGTGCTGCTGGTGCATCCAGGGAAACTGTACAGGAGCTCTCCAGCACAACAACTATTAATCTCTGCATTCAGCAATGTGACACAGCAACACTTTTAAACCCATACATGCTTAGAAAGCTGTCTGTGTGCACACCTATGCATCTGTACACATGTGCACAGTTAAATTTAAGAAATAAAAAGATTATACAGGAATTAATGGAACAGATTCTTGTTCTCCTCAGGAAAAGGAACACATTAGCTGTGGAGAGATACAGAAATTTGGAGTGCGTGTGATTCATTCAGCCAATTAAGACAAATGGTTTTTAAGAGATGAACCCCACTCCAAAATTATTTATTTCTCTCTACCAACTGCAAATGGAATTTAGATCATTTGTTGATAGCTACACGTGTTCTGATGAAGTTGCTCAAGTGTATCATGGAGAAACAAGGAACTCTGCTAACAGGATAGGGGATTCTGTCCTAAGAAACTGTGAGTCAAGAAAACATTGGGTGTAAGCCAACTAGTAAGGGTTAAAGAATTACCAGGGATAATTCACAAGCACTGAATGGGAGAGTTGCAGGGTGGTATTTGATATGGCACAACCAGTGCAGGAAACTTCAATAACCTCTGGTGTAACATGGATGATATCTCCAGCAGGTTCAGAGAAGAATAAGAAGACTACAAGACTGGAAAGAACGCTGTATTGCACATTATTTAAGGGATGAAAAGTACTGGTTAAGTAAAGAGAAGAAGGAATTAGAAAAGGTTGTAAGGTACCATATTTCTGACCCCATACAAAGAGAAAAACAAAACAGAACCACGGTGGAAACATTGTCACTGGAGATTTTCAGAACTTGACAGGACAAGGCTCTGAGCAACGTGAGCAAGAGCTTGCATAAGATGACCTCCAGAAGTCCCTTTGAATCTAAATTACTCTCTGCTAAGATTCCATTAATTTGGGGTGTGTGTTTTAAATACAAACTCAAACTTAGCCATATGGAGTGATTAACTCATGCTCTTTATCATCAAAGGTAGGCATTTTGAACACATAAAATGTCATTCATCTTGTGGGCAGATGTCATTATTTTCATCTCATTTACCTACTCCACAAGACATGCTGCAATAAAGTGGACATTTTCCTTGTATTAACAACAAAATAAAATACTCAGCTGTTTCCTTCCTTTCCCCAGCAAGATCTTGACTCTAAATTCAAAGCAAATTCAAAATCATTGACCTCAGAAACAGTATTAGTCCTGTTGCCTTAACAGTAAGAATTCTTTTGCCCAGCTTGAAAACGTGTATACTGAAATCTCAAGAGCCTGGAATCTAATCAAATAATTGTTCATTCTTTCAGAATGTTGTGGAATAACTACAGGTTTCCCAGCTCCCTTCCATTTTTACATACATCCTGATCTAGAGAAAAGATGCTTTTTTTCCCTGCAAATGTAGTTTTTCTGCATAGAAAGGCAGCAGCTTTAGCTCAGCTTCTTCCAACAAAGCCAGATTAATAGAACAATGAGGTTAGGAGCACACTGCAAAAAACAATTCAATCTAAGAGCAAAAGAAATAAGCTCCCAAGCCTATTTTAATACGTTTAAAGCCAATATGTATTTATTTTAAAAGGATTAGGGTTTATTCCTGACTTAACTTTTTATAGGTAAAAAAGATGTGTTTCAAACTGCAAGCAGCCACCTGCATCTGGAATAATTCTGTGATCCTTTTTCTCTGACAGACAAATATTAAAATATCAAAACACCTTTCATGTGAAAGGTTATCCAGATGAACAATATTGCTTCATTTCCACATATCACAGAAAATGCTTGCATTAAAAGAAAAGAGACCTTCTCCATCAGAGCAACTGAAAATCAACTCACCAAGCCCTGTTTTCATCACTGCAGCTGTATGAAAACAGGCACCTTGCTCACACATGTCCTGATTATTCTCTCTCAGTGTCACATTTGTCCACAAGCATCTGAATGTGAAGACTAAAGAAGAAAATTTTTGTGTTTATTGGCATGGATGTTTTTGACATAGCTGCCCATCTGGTCTCAGCTGTGGAGAGAAGAGTGTGCAGCATGCACTACAAGGTTATTCTTCACAGGATCTGAACTGATGGCTTTGCTTCTTCATGGCTGAAATGATCTCATGACAGATTGGCCATTTCCATCTCCCAGTTTTCCTGCTCAAATACGTTTCCCTCTCATTCCTGTTAAAAGGTCTCATTCCATGAATTTAAAATTTTATCTAAAACCTCTTCAGTTTCAAAACTTTTTCATCTTGTCAGATTAAGTTTTGCATTAATCCTACAGTCATATATAATCTTTTTTGTAATTCTGGTGAAAGATTCAAGATATTGACTGACCTTAGGAGCTACTGCTTCTTGTACATAAGCTTCATATTACTACAAGACAGTGAAAAATACTACGCATGCTGAAAAATATGTGTCCTTAGCTGAGCTTCTATCTAACCTAATCTGGTAGATTTTTTCATAAAACAGATGTCTGACTACTTAGTTCCTGGTATGTTGTCCAAAAATTCCGAAGGAACTTTCTATTTTCATAGACAAGCTCCACTTAGGTTTTCCTGGTTTTTTAAAGAATTTTTGAATATGTTTCCTCATAGTGCTGTACAAATGTCATTTCAGCACCAACTTAGTTGTTCCTGAACCAGCTCATCTCATTGCCCAGTTAATTCCTTACCTTTTTGCTGAGGCAAAAACCATGAAATACTTTTTTTCCTCAGCAAATACATTCAGAGCACATTTGCCTTCCATGATAATTTCAAGTGTACCTTCAAGTGATAATTTTCTGTCTTCCCTCAAGGCAGAAGAGCACAGGCTTGGGTTGGTGATCACCTTTCCAAGAGCAACAGACAGAGCATCCAGTGTTGGCAGGGTCACCCTTGCCACATCCTCTGGCATTTGAATGCTGCTGATCTCATATTGACACTAATGTGAAAATCCAGGATGTTCAATGGAAAATTGCCCATTGAATTTAGTTATGTATTAAATAGCTAGCTACATATTAAGACAGTACACTTCTGTATGAATGCAAAAATTTTTAGTGGACACAGTAAACATACGACTTTTCTCAGTCTGTAGTTGCATTACTGTCAGACATTGCCTCAGACAATGGCAAAAGGATTTCAGATTCAGATTCAGACAACTTGGCAGCGTTTTGGAAAGGTGAAATTAACCTCTGGGCCAAACACTTAGCTTTGTTTTGTTTCAGATACTATCCTAAGAAGATGATATTTTATTAGAAGACTAGACCTGTGAGAATGAGAATTCACTGCAGTGTTTCCTGGGAAGGGGGGTTGTGCTTGTTAGGATTCCTACTGACAGAATGGCACTTTGAATCAAATGTCCATCATCAGGTTCAAAAGGCCCAACGTGTTACCTTCACAAAAGAGTTAAACCCATTACTGATACAGCATCCAGTGAAACTAATAAAAACAATCTATTATCTGGTATGTTTTGTTCCTGGGGAAGTGTAAAACGAAAATCAATACCAACAATGTGAACATTTTGAGGCAACACAGGTGCTGCTTGTTTTTGAAAATCAGAATTCTTGCTTATGTCTGTACATTGTAAAATGTTTTAGCATTTCCTTTAGTTCACTTACTAGTTTTAAACAGAAGACAATAAGCTCACTGGGAAATCTGCCTCTGACACAACACTGAATTTCTCTTTATGAACTGAAAGCAATCTGTCTGACTAGGACATTGAGGACCAGCAATTTACAACCTCAGCTGTAATTTTAAGTGCTCACCCAATGCAGGGATTGAAGCTTTCATTCTATAATTATAGAGGAATCAAAGAGTAGCACACTAATGTATTGAGCTGCAATGCCAGCTATTTATAACCATCACTTCTCAGGCAATATGTTTTTAATATGTTAGGATGGTATGGCTGTCAAAAACAATCCTTTTCCTTTCCTCTTTTCCCCCTAATATAGGCTCCCTAAAAAGGCTGAAAAATGCAAATTATTTTTAAATCTTACAGTATTATAGTATTTTTAGAGAAAAGATCCTGTGAAATTTACCAGGATTAGAAAGGATTAGTTTTGGTCCTTCCTCTGTAATAAGGTACAAGGAACATCAGAATAAGATATTTATGCAAAAAAAACCCCAAACCAAACCACAAAAACTAAATCACTGTGACATGTAATGAAGCTAAGACAGTAGGTTTAGGTTCAAGGTCAGTCTACCAAGCCAAGGCACTTCACACCATTCTGTTAGTCCAGTCACCTCACTGAAAATGTCTTTAAATCCTCTTCTTCAAATATAATACTTTGGCTACACTTCTACAGTAGTAATCTCAGGGATGGGTTTGTTGTTTTTTTGTGATCTGATCACCCATCAGCTACCCAGATCACTGGCCTTCCCTCTCTCTAGATGAAATATGTGTTACAGATGACATTTGTTAGCTCTAGGCTCTAGAGAAAGCCATGCTTACTTCTATATTTTTAATATTTTGGCTTTAAGACAACAACATGTGCATAAATCCATCATCTGGGTAAAAGCAAAGCTTTCTGTGGGGATAAATGAAATTAGGCAACACTAAACTTTCCTTCAGGGAAATTTTTTTGGGTTCAGTGCAGTTTATGAACAAGGAGAGAAAAAATAATTACAGTAATTTCATGATTATAAGATGCACTTTTTTCATTGAAGAATCCAGCCTACCCCAGTGGTGCAGCTAATCATCAGGTGCAGCTTATCTATGGACAAATCCCAGGGAAATGACAACCTGGAAGTGAGAGCCGGCCAGGGAGGGCACCTGGGGCTGCGTTTAAAGGTTTCACTGGTCTATGAAAACTGTTTGCAACTTGAGCACCTGACACCAAACCCTGTGCTGGCGCGATTCAGTTACTAACTCGTTACTTTGTTGCACATGGATCCTCGCTTTAAAAAAAAAAAAAAAGCGGCTTATATTCAGGTGAGGCTTATATATGGACAAATCCCGTGGTCTACCTGGCTACCCAGATGTGTGGCTTATAATCAGGTGCAGCTTATAATTGTGAAATTACTGTATATGCAAGAAGAGAAAGATATCACAAGTACCTGTAATGTTTCTGTTGCTAAATATCTGCCTGGTACTACATTCGAACCTTGCAGTCTGCATTGAGCCTTGCACCCACACCTGACAGCCTGGGGATCCCATGTCTCCCATCTTACCAAGAGCTGCCTTTCACCCTCATGGCAGTGTCATGTTGTCCTGACCCTTTTTTTTTGGTATTTCTGGGCAGCTTGGAAAGGCCTGTGGTTCCTCTGGAAATAGGGTTGGGACCCTTCACTCTCAAGCAGTTCTACACTGAAATCCTATCATGTTTAGAGAGTCTTTCCAGGTAATGCTGATCAATTCACTCACCCCACTAAAAAGACTTATCAGCTTGTTCCTTATTATGTTGTTTGTAGAGTGTCCAGCACAATAAAACCTTACATTTATTAGGGCTTTTGATGTCATATTATTGTACAAATAATTATTAATAATGGAAACCCAGGTTGAAATTATTCATGAATAACCTGTTATGAAGTTGATTTAGTGTCTGGAAAACCCTGACTTGCATACCCAATTAATTAATACAGTTGCTCAACATTCAAGTGATGCAGTTTTCAGCAAAAGCTCTCTGCACTGGCTCAGGCTGAGCCTAATGCTCATTCAGCAGGCAAGAGGGTTTGCTGTGCTTTTCCAGCTCAGTGATCTGACGACACTCACCTTAACTAGTTTCTTGTATCAAAGATTGACTCAACTGAGCATTTTCAGGGAGGAAGCTGAAACACAGGGAAGGGTCTCCAGGGCAGACTGACAAGACATCCTGGCAGTCCATCACACTTACCCAGAAACATCGAGGATGGTTTATCCTCGTCTGCAGCCAGCTAATGGACACTTACAGACTCTGACCCAAACCTGTTTTCTGTGACTGTCTCCATTTATCCCTGATCTATAAAGGACAGAGGCACAGAGGAAGCCTCTTGCATGCTTACACACAGCTCTGCAGAGGAGAACCATTTACCTGGTGGAATAGATGGGCCCAGCACCACTCATGTCTCATCTTGCCTCACACCAGCTGGATCCCAGGCATGTGAAAACACCCAGAGCCTCTATCCTTTATCCTTTATCCTTTATCCAAATATCCATTCCTTTGGATACATTTTACTTTATCCTTTGTCCATTCCTGGGTACAAATTTAAGGAACCTACATGGGTTCAACTGTCAACCTCTTACATTCATTTCTCTTACCTTGTTCCCTTGGTCACATCTCTGATATCACTGACTGATGTGGGATTGGCTGCACATACAGAGCTGACAGCCAGGCTACTTTTGGACACCCAGGAGGGATTTAATTGCTTTTTTATACACTGGCTGCAGTATAGAGCATGCCCTTGATAGCAATATGAGCTTCAGGATAAAATAAAAAGCCAAGGTATAAAAATTCCTGCCAGCCAGCATGAAAGTAGAGAAAAAGCTTTTTTTTTTCTTCCCCCAAAAAATCAGTTGATTTTTTTTTAATGAAAAAGACATTTTGCTGTGTTATTCAGGAAAGAGAAATATTTTGTATGGACAGATCTGTAAAAATACTTTTATTTTGTCATAAAAGGATACGGGAAGGATAAATATGAGATGCAGCTAATGTGAGACATTGCATTTATAAAGATCAGCTCTCATATTTAGCACTGGTTCCAATACAGATATATTTGTAAGGAGGATTTTTCAGTGTACATGCCATCTCTCTCCATTTCTTTTCTGCACTGTTCAGTGTCTATTTTTGAAATCCTACCCTACTGTTTTATCTAGCCTTATCCACCTGAAAGGTCAATGTTTAAGCTAATTGCCTTGAATACCTCTGGCTCAGGACAGGGCAGACTCCCTCTGGAAGTGTCTGTCTCCCTTATCATTTCACTGCAGAAAGAAGTTCTTCAGACCCCATGCCTGGCATTAGCTGAGACAGAGCCCGTCACAAACACATAAAATTTCATACACTATCAGCTCTAGTAATTTATTTTCTGTGGTGACAAGTTTTCCAGTCTATTTTCCAGTGGTGACATGGGCCACTTTCTCAATGCCATATCCTCAAACTCTTGAGTAGCAGGTAGAATTTATTTTTCTCTGGCTCCTTAGAAATGTGCCATTTTTTCTATGGAAGGAAGGAAGGAAGGAAGGAAGGAAGGAAGGAAGGAAGGAAGGAAGGAAGGAAGGAAGGAAGGAAGGAAGGAAGGAAGGAAGGAAGGAAGGAAGGAAGGAAGGAAGGAAGGAAGGAAGGAAGGAAGGAAGGAAGGGAGGAAGGATGACCACCTGGGAAGTGTTCCTAACAATTGCTGGTGCAATGACCCTCATCTGGCGTAATTATTTTACTTCCAGTGTCAGAGGAAATTGCCTCTACTGCTGAGCAGTCAAAACTACAGCACTATTACAACTTGGTGCTGGTCATGTTGCATTGAATCATGTTTCTTATTATGCTTCTAAAGCTGAAGACAGATATGTAAGCCAGAGAAAACTCAACCTAAGGTTCAGTTAAAGTTCCCTCTGTTAAATTACATGTAAACCATGGCATGTGTACACCCACATGGACGTGGTGGTACACAAATAATAGATAGGAATAGAACAAATTTACTTTCTCTTCTGTGAAAAATGGACAGCAGAAAGATGAAAATAAGGTAAGATTTTAAAGTAATTAAGGAAAAAAAATCCCCTAAACCTTTCTCCCATAAGCTGACCTCGGTTTCCATGGAAACGGGATCAGACACTTCAGTAGCAGTAAAAACTCTCATTTAAAGGTGTTACCTACAGAGAGGAACTACTACCCAACACTGACACACACCTCAGCATAAACACTCTGAGAGATAAAAGTGTCAATACAGATCTGCTGTCAGTGGTTTGAAGCAAAATATTCAGCTTTCACAGAAAAAAAGAGGAGAACCAGACCCTCTGCCTGTTAGTTACTCTTGGTTCCTTGGCTATATATATATCTGTGTATGTGTGTATGTGTGTAATATATATATATATATATATACACACACATATGCACATACAGAAATGACACCAAAAGGACAAGGTCTGTTTTTGTAAGTAGGAGAGGCTTTAATTGCATGCTGCTAAGCCCGCTTGCTGTTGAATTGGCTTTCAGAATCCTGGGAAGGCTCCTGCACAGAGGCAGGTGGTGGCTATGGAAACATCTCAGGCAGCTGCAGGAGTGAGTAACTCTGATATCCCATCAATGGTATGTTCCACAAGTATAGGAAATCTCAGAGATGGACCACAAATAACTTGCAAAACCACAGTCTTCTTTGTTTCATTATAAAACAAGAATGAAGGGAGTCAGCGTTGGCATCAGGGTTATTGACAATACAGATACACATCAAGTCTATTATAGAACCTGACATTCCAGTTTATTGTTCCTTTTGATTTTTTTAACACCCTATGTTTCTTGTTTAACAAATATGACGTATTCACAATAAGCACACACTGAAACACAATTTCCTGCTAGCTTCAGTAGAAATACATTAATCCACTCGATATTTCCCAGGACAATATTATCTCTCATGTGCAGGCTATATTTCTCTCACTCGGCTGCAAAGGGGAGAAAAAAAAATCCTTGAAAATCTGCTTGAGAAGTGACATGCAAGAAAGTCATAGGTAAACTGCCTCTTTCTCATGTGAAGAGTTTCCTATCTATTTATCTATCTACCCATTTATCTATCTATCATTCATCTTTGTGGCAGCACAACATTTACTAAAACCCTCCCTCAACATGACAGTGAAGTCAAATAATGAAAGAAAGACAAGAAGGCAGTTAGGCTGCTGCACTCCTGACTGCTTTGAAATCCTACTGTCATCTGTTTCTAACTGCTTTGTATCACAGGGGCATTTTGCATATCAGGAAAGGAAGAATACAGTCTGTGTCTGTTGAAGACAGGCCTCTTTTAAATACCCATTTCTGTTTTTCACCCTCACATTCTCAAGGCCACCTATGCTGCAATATTAAATGCTACCAGGACTCTAGGGGTGGTTGATTACTGGCCCCTTATGATGCACAAGGCTAAAACACTAAATTATTCTTCACTGACTTGACAGCTGTTAAAGAGAAATGCTTTATTTCCTCCAATAGAAATAAAAAAGGAAAATGATAGAACAAGTTCCAGTTTTAAGGACTAAGAAGAAATTTTTCCATTCCTCCTTTCCCTTTCAAGTGCTTATATTATGCAGAGTAAGCAGTGATATCTCTGCAATTAAGTGATAGAGCTTGTACTTGGGATATAGCCCCATGCAGTGACAGTCCCTACCAATGCACTTTCCTTCTTGCCTCTGCCACTCATTTTGAGAATATCAGATGGTTTGGAAGATGTGCTGGTGAGCTCTTAACAAATTCAGCTTGTGTTGACTTTCAAGGCCATTGTGTTCCTGGTGCATTCTAAGCCACCTCTGGCAGCTTGTGATCCCAGGTCTTCCCAGGGAAAGGTGTGATCTGTGAGAGATGGGATAGGCATCCCCAAAAACTGCCATGCATTTTCTAGAGGCATTCTGAGGACATGACCCAGGAATATGCTTGCAAGAGCCAGCTCCTTGTAATTGCAGCTGTTATAGTGAAAACAAAGCCCCAAAACCATGCAGGAGAGGAAAGAGGAAAGACAGATAGTTAGGAAATCTTTGGCCAGGAGTATTACTGAGGTTATGTGGGACTAGTCATGGGAAGATTTCAAAGAAAATTCTTATTCAGGAATATTTCTGGCTACAAAAAAAATGTCTGCAAGAACATTTTTTTTCCTTAGTTCTTAGTAATTTCTGCTTTGGGGTGGGGTGGTGCATCAGCAGTGCTGAGAACAAACATGAGAGAGTGAAGGGAAACATCACAGCTACTGAAGGCTTTGATTTCCCTCCTCCTCCCCCTTGAATGCTGCCAGTTTCAAAGTGGGGAGACAGAGATCCTCCTGTCTTGTTGACAGCTAATTCACCTGAAAACAAACTCCATGATCAACCTGCCACAGGGGCTTGGTTTGAATCTGCCTTGTAGTTTGTGCGGGGGAAAGAGGATCAGTAGTTGTATGAATTTTTCTAGTCCCCCTGCCCCTATTCAAGCATCCCTAATAAGTCAGCCTTTGCCACTTGAGAGCAGTGTCTGGGTTTGGTTCATGTTTAATTACACCACTCACCCTTTCCACTAATAAGCATCTCTGTCTTCCTCACTCCTGGCAATGGGATTGAAGTTTCACAGGTACCACCATTAACAAAAGATGAGTACTTATGTTTTTTCAGCTAATGAACATTCCTGAGTCTATCTAAACAGAAAATACTCTATTCTTGGGAAGTAAGAGCCATTCAAAATAGGCAACTTTTCACAATGAAGGTAGCTTAACAGGGCAGGAGCTAAAATATTTATTTGGATAATGGTGCATGGACAGAAGTAAAAATGGAAGGTCTTTTTCTGAATATAAATGGAAATTTGAAAACTTGAAAGGAGTGTCTGTTGTAGCAGTGATTATAGAATCAGAGAATTGTTGAAATTGGAGAACTCTCTAAGATCATTAAATCCAAATGTTAATTTAGCACCGCTATATGTCACCACTAAACCACACCCCCAAATGCCACATCCACATTCTTTTTGAACATTAGAGAGGTGATGATTCCACCACTTCCCTTGGGTAGCCCATTCCAATGTCTAAAGTTTTTTTTTTTAATATCCAATCTAAATCTCCCCTAATGAAACTTGAGGCAATTTCCCCTCATTCTTTTACCTGGAAAAAAATACCAACATCCACCTCACTACAAGCTCACTTCCAGGTAGTTGTAGAGAGCAAATGATCTTGCAGCTGTGCCTGAAGAAGGAGCTTTAGTGTCTCTGTGCAACCTCTGGAATGCATAGGGGCTCTCCCATTAAAGAACTGTGGGGGAAGGTTTGCAGTGAGAGCGCAGGAAGGGGTTAAAGGGATGGACTCAGGAATGTGGTACTGAGTAGATGCTTTCACCTTTGAACATAGCCACAGCTCTGGTGGTCTGGAAAAAAAAGAGTTTAAAAGTTCTGAATTGGAAATGCATCCACACTGAACTTGCAGGCTCGGCAGGCAGAGAGGATTTGTCCTTGGTTTGGGAAGGATAGCCCTTGGAGCTCCAGAGGGAAAGAGCAGAAAAACAGATGGAAGGAAATTAATTCAATAAAAATAAATTAGACCTTTTAAACAGTATTGTTTTTAATATTTATGATGCAAAGAAGATTTGCATTTTTCTTTCAGTAAAGTATATGTCTCCATTTGACCTTCACTGCCTAACAGAATTTAGCCTGAATGGCAGACATTTTTCTATCTTTTCATGGACATTTCAAGAAAACCTGGATGCTGCTAATTTTTTTATTCACATTGTAAAATGATCCTTGATGATAAGAAAATGGTAATATTTGCTCATACCACATGACTGGATCAAGGTAGCCAATGATCTGTATCTGGGTTGCTACAGCGTGATGTATTATACTTCATACAATTTGCTGCAGGCAGAAATCTTAATTAAGGCCTTTCCTAAAGAGTGACCTTCAGGGACTGCATTTTTAAAATTGGTGTAAAAATAGACAAATGCCCTAACAGCATTAGGGGAGTTGTTGAAAAGTGTTAAATGTACATTTCCCCGTCTCCTCTACACAAACAATGATTATTAGCTGCTTTTATCAAATGAGTTGGGGGTGTTTTCAGCAATCAGCCTTAATGTGTACAGAAGGAGATTTGCACTTGATGTGCAGAGCTCAGTAACTCTGCTTCTCCTCCAGTTCCAACACAAGCTGCACGTCTGATTTGAGAATAGACTCCCCTGGGCTCCATTCATCTATATTTTACCATGCTCATGGATATTCACTGTTTTGGGATCCCTCTAATTAGGTTGCCACATGTGGTGTCTTGCTCAGCTTTCATGAACAATCATGAACATTGGCATCTGCGTGGGTTTGGCTGGGAAAGGAAGGGATTGCAGACAGCACTGAGGAACCAAACTGACCCTACTCACAACAAAGGGCTTGTAACAGTAGGTGAAGCCATGCAGGATGCAGTGGGATGTGCACAGGTGTCCCCAGCTTCTTTCACTATGAATACTCAGATGAAACGCCCTTATCATGCCACATATGTATTTTCTTATTTCTCCCACCCAACCAAACTCCAAAACCTGCTGTCAGTTTGTGCTCTGTCAGCACAGGGGCTGAGATAAGCCCACCAACCTCGCCTCCTGCTCTAGGTCCAGGCTCAGATTTGATCTCCAGGGATGACAGGAGAAGGCAGGCAGTGCCAGCACTCCCACACCCTCCACAGGGCTGTGGCATGTCATGACATTCACATTCTCAGTAGTGCTGGCTCTTCTGCTGTCCCCAAACTGCTGCCTCAGCTGAATTTTCACGACTAGCCGAGGGACACCCCACATCAATATGAGGAAAGCTGATTCCAGTTACCACAAGTTGGATAAGCCACTTAAATTTTGAAGATGAAATACGCTTTCAAAGTAACTTTTAAAAAGCTTTTGACACAAGTTATCCCCACCCTGCTCTACAATACAGCTTTATTCATCGGTAAAGTTGAAATGAAACAGCTGCTGAGGCTTATAGAGAGCTCTTGTCAGAGACAGAGCTTTTGTCTGCTTTTTTTGACAAGCAGAAAAACTCTGGCTTTTTAAAGCTAAAGCCTATTGTGATGTACAAACCAGACTCCTGGCTAGACTCACACAGACTATTTCCACTTAAATAAGACTGCACTATGAGTTTACACAAGCCAAGGGACTGGCTGGACTGAGGATGATGATGTGTTTCCAGGGAATGCCAAGGTCCAGGAGGTGGCCAGCCCCTGCTCCAGTCCCCGTGGGGATATGCTGGGCAGTGGTGACACTGGTGGCACCAGCCATGGGTGGCCCTCCAAGCAATTTGCATGAAACACTTCTAATGTCCTGTACTCACGGCTCTTACCACCACACTTTCTGTAAATAAATATTCACCTATAGGTCCCAGAATCTCCAGTCTGGTGGGGGGTTCATTCCTGGGGTGGCTGGGATGCTAAATGGAACTAACACTAGGTGAGGTTTCTATTTCCAGTTCTTCTACCACTCTTCAAATGTGACCTGAGGAAAACAACCTCATATTCCTGTTACAGTTTCCCAATCTACAAAGCAGAGGTAATTGTGCTTATCTGCAGGAAGCAGGGAAAGACCTAATCCTTGCCAAAGAGCTTGAGCTTGCTCGGGTGCAAGATGCAACAGATGATCATGATCATCACAGCCAATCTTCTCTCCAAAACACCCGACTCCAGAGCCTGTAAAGGCCCCAGTAAGAGCCCTGGCAGAGAAACACAGATGGCAAACCACCCATCCTTCCCATGGGGTGTCCTGTGAGCCCCCTGACCTCCTCCACTGCGGAGGCAGAGGCAGAGGGTGAGTGCTCCTGCCTGAGTGGAGACCCTGGCAGTGCTGGGATCTCACACTGCTTACTCCACGCATCGAGCCGTACCCAAATCAGCTCCTCGGCTCTGCTCCAGGCTGCTTGACTGGCAGAGCCTGGAGCTAAGGAAAAATAAATAATGAACCAAGGAGACAGCTCACTCGCAGCCTCACACGTCGTGGAGGAGATAACAGGCCAATGCCTATAATGATCTGCACTGAATCATTTGCCACGTTGGTATCAGGAGCTCTCAGCTTCACTCAAGGGCTCTCTCATCCCCACTGCATCCGAGATGACAGTGTTAATACATCAACACGGCTGTAATGAAATCTGTCAGTGTTGCCCCTGCACCAAACACTACTTGAAAAAGCAGATGTGTAGCTCAGATTCAGTTTATTACTGTCTGAGCCTTCCTCACTTACAAAACCAAAGGGTGATTAAGAGGGGAAAAAAATCCCTGTCTAAGGAAACTTGTAGTGGCTGCTGCATGCAGCTTGGAGCAAAGCAGAAATACTGTCTGAAGCTTGTTTTTGTTGTTGTTGTCATTATTATTATTCAAATTATTATTATAATTAATGTTATTATCATCATCAAATTTCAAAGAGCCCCCTAAATATTTCAAGATCTTTAAAAGAAACCCCATAAATCAAGATAGCTGGACTTTTCTGCTATTACACTGTTTGGACAGTCACAGATCACAGAAGTCACAGATCACAGAATATTCTGAGTTGAAAGGGACCCTCAAGGATCATCAAATCAAAGGCAAATACTGAAGTGAATAGCCCATGGAGGGATTGAACCCACAACCTTGTTGTTATTAGCACCATGCTCTAACCAATTTTGCTAGCCTCAGGGTCAGTGTGGTTCCCTTGGAACACAAAGCCACTGCTAAGCAATGTGCTGTGGCTCTCAGCTATGCCTGTTTTACCGTTTGCCCAGTGCAAGTCTCCTTAGGTAATATTTTTGTAAGGGTGTAGTACCTCTCAGAACATAAATCCTACTGACTGCTAATAAAAAATAGGCTTATATGTGCTTAATGCATATCAGAAAATGAGACAATGTCTCCTAGAAAAGTATGACATTTCAGAAATTAATTAACTCATCTGAGCTTGCTGTTCTGTCTTTATTGTTACTGAAACAAGGCATAAGTATAAATGCAATACATTTGTGTTCCCTGAGATTGTTCTTTGCATCCTCTCCTGAATGAGAAAGAATCATCACAGGCACTAGAAGTGCCAGGTTCTTCTCTTTGACTCTAGACAGCTCCAGTGGTGAAGTCTGCACTGCAGAAATCTAGTATTAAGTGAAATGCAGTCACACACTTTTTGTCCTGCTGTGCAACAAAGATAAAACACTTCACATCTTCTCAGCATCCCTTCTTCTCTGCTCAGGCCTGTCCAGCCCTGTAAGTTTGCTCCACTCTTGTTTCAGGTTCTCCAGGCTGCAGCACTCAAAAGCAGCATGAATAAGTCCTGTCAGACAGTAAGAACAAGGAATTTTGCCATCCCATCCTACTCTCTATCACTATTCCTGGGGAACAGGCAAAATTGTAAGCAAAGGAAATTCTGTTTTCCTTTGCCCTGTCCTTACAAGGCAAAACAAAGTCTCCTCTGGGCTGCTGAATATGGAGAAAAGCATCTTGGTAGGACATCTGCCTGTCCTCTGCAGGGTGTGAAGAAAGCCTTGCTCTCCATCCTGAAGGAGAGGATGAGCAGAAAGATAAAAGAGATTTTCTTCTCATAGCTCATGTATTCTGGTAATTACAGCAAGTCAAATGGATGCAAGTAGAGGGTTATTTTGGTAATTGCCTATCTCTAAGGTATAAAACAGTATATTATGTACCATCTACAAATTAAGATTCAAAAGCAAAAACATGTGTTTAATTTTGATTTTAATTGCCTTTTTACTTCAAACATCTATTTTTCTCCCTGGTGCAAACAGACCTGAGGAATCTTGCAGAGATCAACAAAATCTTCCACAAATGCCAGGCATTTCTCTCGTGGTGGAGTTTGGCCCTGTGAGCATTTAATCTGCTAACTTTGACAGAAAAAGCAGTCTAATTTCTACAGCCTACTTATTTTCAAAACAACAAATATTTACTGCATACTGCATTCTAAAGGATCCAATTATTAATGTACCTCTGTTTGATTATCAATGACACAGTAATAATACCAGCAGCTGCTGAATTGTAAGTGAAAATAACCCTTTGTTCTCATTTTTCTTATCTGTAGACCATAACAGCACTCATGGGGACAATAACCTATGAAATAGATTAAAAGCCTGTTAAATGCTATTTTCAGCTTGGCAGATCACCAAACCCTAGCTTACCCTTAAGCTCTGTTTCCTTTTAAATATTCCTTTTAGTATAACCATGTGACAACAGTAATGTGCTGTTTCACAGTGATTAAGTAACTGCACAAACAAGAGGTTTTAGGTTTATAAACAGAGCGGAGCTGGTCTCACAGGTGAGCAGGACTGTGCTCCACCAGGGCTTCTGGTAGAGGCTGTAGTGATTTTCCACCTGGAAAAATCTGGTCTAGTGACTTTAAACTAAACAGGAGGACATTGCTAGTTTTCCATTTCTGGTAAGTGCTGAACCCTCTTTTTTGACTCCAACTCCCATTTACAGCACTAGATTCTGATTAGCAGGGAAATAATTTACATTTGTTCACTGAATAATTCTGAGGGAGTTTGAAATGCTCTGAGTCTGAGGAGGGTTACCAGTGGAAATGGTGTGGACCAGCTCTTCCTTGGTGTGCCAATCTGCTTTTCCAAACCTCTGATAGTAGATGTAGGTTTACTTTATCTGTCTGAACAGAGGAACAGGAGAAAAGGGGGGAAAAAACCCAAATCAGAAGGAATAAAGGAACCAATAAAGACAAAGAGCTCCCAATACTGGTGGTTTTTTTTGTAGGAAACAGATTGGGAAGACAGGGAAACACATTTCTAGGGTGAAATGGGACCAGGAGTTTTAGTACCAGTGGGGAAGATGGGTGAAGGAGGCTGGCACTGCTCTGCTGGACCAGTTGCCATCACAGGGCAGATTGTGCTTCTGTTCACACATGGGACAAATTTGTCGAGTGCAGCACAGCAGGGTTTGTGTCTTCTGCTTTCTGTATTCATTTATCATACTTGGCTTTGACCAGAACCTCCCCCTTGGAGCTCAGAAGCTCTTCCTGTAGAAAACTTGGTTGGAAATGTAACCTTTAAATCACATTACACTTTTTTGCATCAAAACAAGCCAATAGATAAAATCCCAACTGTTTCTGAATTCATCTGATGGGAGAAAACAAAAATTATCCCAGCTCCTACCACTTTCTAAATAGTTAGAAATGCAACTAAAAGATGCGTTTGTGTTTATGGACATATCTTGGATGTTTCTTTTTAAATTTAAATTGGAAATGATCATCTGACTTCCATATTAGGAAGGAAAAGCCTTTTGTCTTTTTGATGTATAAAGTTTCATCAACCTCTCACTGCAGGGACAATAAAAGCACATGAAATTTTAAGTTGTAAGAAGGAAGACTCTTCTATTTGAATTTCAGCTTGCTAAAGGCACAGGGACCTCTCACACACCTGAAGATTTCAAGAAACAGGAATGTACCCAAGACTAAGAAATTTTCATGTTTATTCGAGCAAAAGTTTGCTGCCTTGAGAAAGCCAAAATGTGGGAAGAGAACCAAGATATAAGAGCCTTTAAGATACTTTGTCCTTCTCAGCAGCAACTCACCTTGCAGTTCCTCAGCCCCAAGTCATTCCTGGGGGTGGTTACCCCGGATCCTGAGCTGGAACAGGATCTTCTCGCTTTTAGAACTAGGCCATTATGTTCTTTAACTGAACACACATAAAACATTATTCTTCAAATCTCTTTGTATTCTTTGCTTGCTGCTGAACTGTGATACTCCCCCACAGAATTTTTTTCTCCTTTCCTTTTATCGCTACATTCATATTCAATGTGATTTGAATTTTAGCCTGGTGCTGGATGTCAGGCTCAAACACTCTTTCAGTGTCACCAGCATCACAATACAGAAAAAAACCCAACAATCAATCCCTCATGCCTATATATCATATTAATTGCTACTGGAAGACATGAGGGGATGACAGGCATTTTAGCATTTATCTCATTTCCTTCTCTAATTTCAACGTACACAAGACAGATCTGCAGTAGGAGAGGAAGGAGTCAGTCCTGCAGCCTCATGGAATCCTGCACTGGACAAGATGCTGAAGGCTGGAATTTCAAAGAAGTCTTTGAAGGTCAAACTGCACAACTCCATTGTAGCTTTAAAGTGGATGGTGCCTCAAGGCCCCAACTGGAATATTTCTGCATGCGACATTTTAATGCACATCTTCAGGTTTTTTTGCTCATTTTCTCAAATCCTAGAATTTCACTTTGAGCTGTGGGTTGAAATGAACTGGAAATATAAAGTGAAACTCAAATGAAAGCTCTAACTTTTACCTACTTTCAGGAGAAAACTTCAAATCCCTCTAGACCCTTCTGTGAAAAATGTTTTTGAAGCAAAAGCTTAGTTGTCTTTCTCTGGTGTATGCTATTATCTTTGTGCCTTAATTTCACCCACTATCCCATAAGGAAGAACATGTTTCTATACATTCAGATGATCTAGTTAGGGAGACAGTGTTTGCAGTTAAAGCAACAATACCACAACTCTGAAAATGAGCCCTATTTTAAGTACTTTCTTATTACTTTGGGAGCAAATTGAGGAGAATCCTTGATTTGTCTGTGATTTTTGATACCAGGACCCTGGATTTGTAACCACAAGGGTGCTGGCAAGTCACTGATGATTGCTGAATACACCAAGGTTCTGCAAAGGAGTCAGCAAAAACACATGAAGGTCAGTCATAAATGATGACCTGGGTACTGGTACAGGAACATAAGACATATCAGCTATATTCTGAGCATGACTTCTTTTCTGATTCACTATAATTTTTTATTCAGAGCCTGGTAAGATTTTTCTAGGAAAAAAACCTGAAGGAGCCTTAACTCTGAACCCTAGCTATTGTACAATCACAGAGAAGGAAGGATGGACCATGAGAGGTCACCTAGGGCATTTCTCTGCCACCTACTATTCCAGAGTAAATTGTATTTTTCTCAAATTATTTTTAAAAGACTGATCCAAAAAGCCAGAGCACATTGCCTGTGTAGGATTTTCTCATAATGCCACAGAGACAATAACATCACTTTCAGTACCTGCATGATGCTGATGGCTGGAATGTGAACATTGTAGTCCAACTGTGAACATTTATAATTTGATCCAAAACAGTGGGTTATCTAGCTACTCATTCTTAAAAATATAAACCAGCAAGGAAACCCCAGCTCCAGATGATTTGGATCAGTTTGCAGCTTTCTTTCCTGTGGAAAGATAAGCTTTCCTTGCCTGAAATGGGACAGATGGAGCCCGATGGGTTGCCACTCCACAGTGCCTCTGAGCACAGCTCTCTGTGCTGTAGCTGTTGTTAGAGCAGCATATGCTTGGGAGATGCAAGCTGGTTTCCCTGAATTTAGCACTCTAACACTGCATGCTGGGCATCCACGATTCATTGCTTGCCTCTCAAGCATATTTCCTTTTTTTTTTTCTTTTTTAAAGTGAACTTTTGTTTACCAGAGACAGAAAAACACAAATTTGTGTGTATAGATGGATGTGTTCCTACCCTTTGTATATTCTGCAGTATGTGTAGTTGTGTGGAGAATTTTACAGGTGATGTTCTCAATTTCAAGTCCCCACAAAAACAAATGGAGTCACAATTATTAGGGTCTGAAAGCAGTGCTGGAAATTCACGATCATCAGAGAGGCCACTGCAGCACCAGAGAGCACCCACACTCTCCTGTTCATTACTGTGAGAACAAGAGCAGATCTCTGATTATTGCTTGACCAGGAGGGTAGTTCTAGCTCCCAGAGGTAGATGCAGTGTCCTAATCTTGGGTGTCCAGTGTCACTTTGGGCACTGAAGTATTTCCTGCCTCATTGCCAGCATAATCCCATGCAGATGAATTGAGCTCAGTTGGCTCAACTCACCAGTCAAAATACTCAAACCAGAGCTAGGAATGATTTGTCTCCTCTCAAAGAAGTCAGTTAAAGTAGACAGGATGAATTCTGCATGAAAAGTGCCTTTTCATTTTCACTGACCACAGAGGGAACTGTGGGTGAGCTGTCACCCAGACCTGAGGGTTTCGGCTCTCGAGATTCCTGGGGTGGATATCTGAAGTTAGTGACACATTCAGTGTTCATTGCTATGCAATTGCACATGGATAACAGCCCAGATTTCTCCTGGCTATCCAGAGTGATTTTTACCCAACATTATCTGAATGCAGCTTGGAGTGGCCACTGGGACCTACCTTCATTAACTGTGACCAGAACAAGCATTTCTGAAATGTCCCCCAGGACTTACAGTGCTGGGTTTAGTACAGGTGACACTTGCTAACGTATCCCCTGAGAAAATCTGGTCTAGAAAGAAATATCCCAGTGTCTCAGCCAGTCTGAGCAGTGAAATGCTGAAATACTGAGCTCCCCTGCAACCAAGAGTCTCCCCATGCTAACTTCTGACAGTGTGACAGCAAAGTTAAGGCCCAGCACCTTTAGCTGACAGATGACCTTTAGCTGACTAAAGCTCTGGTACGTTTATTCCTGAGCCCCAGAAAACAAACCCGGGCTTATGAAGATTTGCAAAGGCCATGAACATACTTTTCCTGTAGGTTTTTTTGAGCAGGGTTTTTTTTTTGCTCAAAAATGGTAGCAAAAGCTATTCTGGTAATACCCTGTGAAAAGCAGGGCATTAAATTGGTGTCATTTTAGTGGATTAGTACTGTCACATCAGCTGCCACAGCTTTCTGCCTATGTCATCAACTGTGCCGCTGCCATTCTCTGCCCCCATCACACTGTAGACTTCACTGTAAAAGATGGAGTCAAAGGCAAGACATGTTCTAAATAGAACAAATAGAACTGGATAAATAAAGAGGGAAATGCTACTATTAGAACTCCAAAAAGATGGGCTGATCTGCTAAACTCATGGGTTTTGGGTGGTACCAATCATACAGAGTGTTAGAACATTTTTTCCTAAATGCATTTATTTGCGTGGAAACAAAGTGGATTCTGTATCCCCTGGTTTCTTAATATGAGACTAATTTAGCTTTCTTGAAACTGCAAGAAGGACAAGTGTGATGAACTGTCTAAAGCTTTCTAAGTAGGAGAATGTGAAGCATTTTCTATGGCATAAACGACTAATATCTTCTAAGTTGTGTCCTGTATCCTCCCAGGGGACCCGTTGTGCAGCCTTGGGCATGTTTCTTATGCGTCAATTGTCAAAAATGTGAATGACTCATGGGGGAGTTTCAGGTCCTCAGAAGGGCTAATTATCCAACTGAAATTCCTCCAATGCGTTTCAACTCTCCTAGTATCAGCAAAAGAGCCTTTCTTATCTATCTTTTAAGATCCCAGAGTACTGGGAATAAATGAGTGCAAAGCAAAGATATATATGAAGGAGATATGATCCCTACCCATATTTATGATACCTTAAAATACGAAAAAAGTTTGGACTTCAATTTTGAGCAAAATATATAATCTATAACCTAAATGGAGTAGGAATTCTCCTTGGGCTAGAAGGAAATTTCCTCTTGCAGGCTGAATGCAAGCCTTTCAGCTGAGGAGTGAGCTGGAATAGAGAGCTGGCTGTTACCAGAACAAACCTTTAGGCGAGGTGGGAGAAGAATGGAGGTGGGAATATCTCATTTCACATGGGGCTTGGAAACTTGTTGAAATGACAACTCTTTCTACATGAGTATTTTTCAAGCAAACTGTTATGATATGAAAACAAGAGCTTGGCTGGAACATTGCCATTTATTTTGATGAATATTTTATTTTAGATACAACTTATACTTCTCAGGAACTTTCTTGACTATGTTTCAGGACAAACTGATAAAAGGAATAGAGTTTTGGCAGGATGAGAAGAAATGGTCTCAAGTTCTGCTGGGGGAAGTTTAAATTAGATATTAGGAAAAAGTTCTTCACAGGAATGTTTTTCAAGCATTGAAACATACTGTCCAGGGAAGTGGTGGAGCCATGATCCCTGGAATAATTGAAAAATGGTGTGAGTATGGCACTTGCAGACACGATTTAATGGTGAACATGGCGGTGGTGCTGGGTTGACAATTGGACTTGATCATCTTAAAGTCTTTTCCAAACCTAATAAATCTGTGATTCCATGACTGCATTTTGACATCCCAGCCTTGAGAAGAGTGGAAGTTCTTGGCTTCTGGACCACTGAAACAAACAGCACCACTGTTTCCAGGAATTCCCAGCAGGTGGATTGCAAATGGGTTCAGCAGCTCTCCTCATTCTGGTTCAGCCACTCAGTACTGTCATATCAGAACTCCTCAACCTACTGACACAAAATACCATTCTTCATTAATCATGATGTTCATGCTGTCCTACTGAGGATGATAAGGTTTATTTCTACCTCACAGAACTTGAATTAGGACCCCAATTTGGCTTAATCAACTGAATTTTTAATATTTCAACCAGACTTCTTTTTCATAAACCTTTAAAAGCAATCCTCATTCCCTTTCAATCAAACCTGTCCCCTATTCCTATGTTTTAGTTTCTTATTTTTGTTTCTTACAGTTCTCAGAGGACAAGTCTGGATGTTTTAATTCCCTGCTGAGCCCAGCCCACACAACTCCATTTGTTATTACCCTGTGCAGTCCATCTGAGACACAAGATTAAGTGACTTGCCACAGTCCCAGCTAAATGCATATTTAGAGAAGTGCTTAATTTGTTTCACAGTCACAAATTCCATAGCATGCCAAGGTCCTCAAAATTATTTTGAATTTGGATATACAATCCTCTTGTGTTACTCTCCTCATAGTATTTAATTTTTTTTTCTTATTTCTTATAAACCCTAAACATAACAGTCACTTTCATTTAAATAGAGGAAGGGACTTTCTGTAATTTCTGGTCACTTTTTGCTGAGGTATGGGGTGAGGAAAGAATTTAAGGTCTGATTTATTGAGTTACATTAAGCCATAAACAGCTTTGCCCTTATCTTGTCTCCCGTTGCTTTCTTCTGATTGAAGAAGTCCTATCAAAATGATCCATTTATTTTCCAGTGCTGATGCAATTTTGTGTATGTTTTTGTTTCTAACCAGAAAGGCACGAGGAAGTTCTTGCCACACAGACCTAGGCACACTGACCTCTGTCCTGCAGACAATGTGATGAATTCAGAGAAATCTGCAGGACAAAGATGGATATTCATCTCCTGTGCCTGAAACTGTAGCCAGCTATGGATCAGCTGTGTTCCAGTACCTGAACACAGCAAGGCCAATATTATTGTCGGACAGGCAGTTAATGAAGCTCTGGAATGCATTTTGAAAATTGTCTTTGGTAATGACACTTGTCTGAGCCAACAACCTCTTCAAGTGCAAATGATGAAATGCTTTTCGCAGCACAACACTGTGCTGCAGTAATAAAGTGTTAAGGCAAAAGCCTCATTACAGTCTTTGGGAAACCTCTATTTAAGAATGTTTTTATGTCTTATGTTTTCTGTATTTTCTAATCCTCTTTATTTAGATATATGAACCGAATTCTACACTACATAGGCATTGTTACACAGGGTTTCACCTCTTGGGCTTTAAGACTGCTAATATTGGAACACAGCAGATTCTCATACGTTCCTCTAAGTCACTTTTTTTTTTCCTCCCTGGGAGGAACTTTGGCTTTGTGCAGCTGTGTTTCAATGATACTCAATTTTCTTCTCTCATTTCCTTCCAGACTGTGAGTTTTGGAAGCCACATCTTGAAACAAATGCTTTATTCTATACCTTATTCTAGATATTGGGAGCATGGCTGATTTAATGTTCAGCCTTAACTTGGGTTTCGGGATCCATTTAGAAGGTGCTGTTTTCTTTGTTGAACACTATTCTGGTGTCTGTCAGTTGTTGTTGCACAGAATTTCTTGCCACAGATGATTATTGCTACAGGTAATCAGGACAGAGAGAAATGGGGCCAAGGAAAGAGTCAAGATCCAGACAGTGGAAAGCCACGGAAAGAAAGATCTTAATAATAAAACACTGTACTGAACAAGAAGACAAGGGTGATCAGCTCCTATAAATCTGTGCTGCTGATGTGACAGGTCACCATGTGTTGAACCATCTGGATCCTCTTCATCTTGTTCTTCACCAACCCCTCTTACAGTAATGTTCAGTAATTTAGTGCAAAGGTGACAAACGGGATTGGTTGATCTTTCTGCCTCTTGGCAGGAAAAGCTGCAGTCTCTGGATTAGCTAGAACAAGGCATTTCTGCCTCAGGCATGTCTTGAGCAGTCTGAGACAGCAATGTACATAGGACCTGGCTGAGATGGAAAAACCTTAGCCCCTTACATCAAGGAAAATTCTTGTCTTCATCAGCCCTTTAAAGTTTTTTCTTCTTATTGCCTGCATCTATGTGGTTCCCATTTAATGTCTTATTTATTTCAGCCAAGCAATGATTCAGTTGGACCTTAGTTATACTGGCTGGTTAATGGGGAACGGACAGAAATGGGACTGGGAGAGCACAGAAGATTTGGGTTGTGTTCAGAGGCACTGTGACACTCCAGGTGATGTTTTGACTTATGCTTTTAGATGGGAGATGAGCTGAGGGCTAAAAGTGGTTCAGAAATGCATAAATTTGGTTTTCCTTCCTTTTACAGAAAATGTAGATGGGAATGAGTGACAGCACGGCAGTTTCTGAACAAATAACACACCAGTCCACCATTTGAGAGGTGAGTTATTAAAATAGAAATAATGCAATTTGAACTGTCATGTATGCAAAACAAAATTTGGTATTTTCATCCAAATAATAAACAAAGGAACTGGAGAAAGAAGTAGAAATACAGAAGCTGGAGTGATGAACTAAAAAATACTTATAAGTGAGAAAAACTGCAACAAATCAGAAGGATTCAAGATGATGCAACTGCAGGAAACAATGTGTGTCACCCGTACTTGGGATTTTGAAGAGTATGAACACACAGAATATATCCCAAAGATCCCACCTGAAAACACCAACAGTGACTGCTACAGATGATTGCCCAGCATGGTCTCATGGCACTAGAAGAGGGATTCTTTCTGGGCCTTGCCATAATCTTGGGAGATCCCTCCTTAACTGCTCCCCTTTCTGTTCTCAGTTTTGTCACTCTTACCTACTGCAAACTCTTCTGGGAGAAATGGCATCTGTATGGAACCCAGCACACCTGGAGTCTTGGCTATGACCTTCGGCTCTCTTACACAGTGCTGGCAATACAACAAGGGAGCTCAGGCTGCAAGCAGAAAAGATTTTTCCTCGAAAAGCTGAGCAGGACTTGATAATTGCATCCCCTTTCATACATTTCCTGCTTGTCATGCATTAGCCCATCAGTATGCTTCTGTGACTAGCAGAAGCAGTGCATTGAAGGGAAATGCCACTTTCCAGAGAGAATGATCAATCTCTTTGACTTTGCCTGTAAACATGTTTCATCAGGGGGTCACTAATATGCTTTTATTGCCTCACTGTCAGAGATGATGCCATTACCAAGCCTGATAAAGTATTCTGTAGAGGGTTCCTTTTAATTTTATTTTTTATGTGATCATGAGAGACAGTAACCAATAAATTTACTTCAATGCTTTCTCACTATTAACTAATTCTGAGTAAATCCATTGGGGCAGACTGGATACAAACACTTCAAAGAATTTTTATAGGATATTGAAAATGATATTCACCATGGGACAGAGGTTTAAGTACTGAGCTGCTACTGTTTTCTTTACCATTAAAGCTACAACACTGTTAAATGTCATTTAGTCAAAACACTGTATTCAGAAGGATTTGTAGCACAAGACGACTATTTGCTTTTAATAAACTTGTCGCATCAGGGTGGTTATGTTAGCTTATTTCTGGGGGAAAGGGAGTCTGAGAAAAGATGATACTTCTTCCCTCAGTTTCTTTCTTAGGGTTCAAACCAGCTCCCACCAAAGCAATGAGATTTTTGCTGTTGCCTATAGCAGGAACAGTCCCATGATCTCTCAGGGCTTTGAAGTGCTCAAATCCAAATTAAAATACAGGATTTTTTTTTTTTCAGAGAAAGGGAGAAAAAAAGAAAAATCAACCTAAAACCCAATCAAGCCAAACCCGCCCCCCCAGCTTTGGCAGAAACAAAACAAATAAGGGAACTGAAAAAAAAAGG
Source organism: Sialia sialis (assembly GCA_009812075.1). Taxonomy (NCBI): domain Eukaryota; kingdom Metazoa; phylum Chordata; class Aves; order Passeriformes; family Turdidae; genus Sialia; species Sialia sialis. The sequence goes on from VRYO01002734.1 coordinate 10,726,358, forward strand.
ATTTTCTCATGGAGTCTTTTTCTTCCCAAGCTGCTTTCATATCCTATATAGCACCCTAAAAACTGGAACACAGGATGTGAAACCATGGAAACAGCTGGATGCTACAGGATTTTTGAACTACTTTTGTCAAGGTTTAGACTTTGGGGATTTTATTTTTTTCTTAAAGTTTAATTGATTTTTTCCCCCTACTGAAATCCATAATATGTTGAGCTTGTTAAACTACGTTAGAGGTCACAGACTAAATTTAATTGGTAGTATTTCTTTGGAGCCTAATTTAAAGGTTGATTTGGCTTTATGGACAGACTCTTAGTTGTAGTAAATCAGTTCAGCTGTAATGGGACTCTGTTTGCATCAGTAGAAAATATGATCATTGGAGACTCAAATCCCATGCAAAATCTCAGGAAGGACATGAAAAAAAAGAAAAAAAGGAGAAAGTTCATTTTCTGAAAGACTGTTTTAATTAAACTTTATATAATGTTAAAATATTTTGGAAAGAGGTTAAAAAGCATCCATAATTCTATTTTCATGTAACCCAAGAAGGTAGGGCTGTCTTGAAGATATCTGGTATATCTGGCTATATCTGTATATATCTGGTTATGGGGACTAACAGGAAGCTAGGGGTTTATTGGCAAATACATTTGCAGTATAATGTATTCAGAAACCACAGTCTCTCTGTGCAAATGTGAAAGTGCATAGTCAGTGAAACCTGACAGAAAAATGAGTGTGAAATCCAGCAGCACTCGTTTTAGATCAGGTTGAGGCTGTTTTTCCTGAGCCCAGATGCTCTGGAAGGAAGCACTAGAAAACCAGATAAAACACTGTGACAAATGCTAGTTCATCAGCTTTTCTAATTTTTAATTTAGAAATAATTTTTTTTTTCCTCCAAGCAGCTCAGTAGATGCAAAAGGTACTGATAAGCTTTTGACAGAAAGAAACCAAACTCCAAATCTTTAGGGATTCTCTCCTCACCAGTAACTGTGCAAGGTATTGGAAAAGTCCATGGGGTAAATACAAAAATTATTCATTAGTACCCAGTATTGACAAAAACTGTAATCTCAGTAGAGTGAAATATATCACAGCCTCAAACTGAGCACAGTGGGTGAAATAAGGGAGCCTGAGATCTGTCTGTGCATGAGCACCACATCTTCCATCTACTCCAGTATTTACATGGATCCTAAACAGCAGTGCTATAAATCTTTCACTGGTGATACAGCACTTATGTCCATTTTTCCTTATTTCTATTAACTGAAAAAGTCATATCTGTGTACATCATGCTTCAGTTAACTCATCTTGACAGTAATAATGTGAAGTGATAATCTCCTGAATCAAATTCAAAATTCCCACCTCTGGAATATGTTACTGGAAACACTCTCTCCTTATTATACTTTACTAAACACAGGTTTTGACAACATGAGCCATATTGTGGTGACACAAAAAGCACTATAATGCTCTAGAAGTGCAAATCAAAATAAAAATTGTCCTTGAAACAGTGCTTATTGCTAGAGGAATTGACTTAGAATGGGATTTTCTGCTGAAAGGAACTATTAGGAAGAGCATCATTCAGGCAGGTCTTGAAAATAAAAGAGGAAGATGTGTGGAGATACTCCCAAAGTTGACAATTCTAGAAAGGAATCAAAATGAAGCATGACAAAATTATTCTGTGGCATTTTTCCTCATGGGGAGTTCTGATCTCTGGGGAGGAACTGAAGCCTTCACAGTGACTTAAAAGAACTTTGGTTATGTCCTGCCAAAAACAATAGCAGCAACAAATGTGTCATAAAGATAGAGCTTTATCTGTCTTACAGATGGGAAATATCATCCTGTGGGCTACTTTCTCATTAAAGCAGACATTAGACACACACAGGCTGGAGCTGAAAGAAGATCTGAATAAAATTTTGGTCTTACAGCACACAAGGAGAAATTTTCTCCACTGTGGCTGTGACCTTCTGCCCAAACACAAGCAAAAAATATTTCCTTTGTCATAGAAAGTTATTACAATGCCTTTATAGAGAACAACATGCCTGAGGGCTGAAATTTGGTACTGAAAGAAAGTCCCCACTGAAGAAAGGAAAATTTGGTGAAAGCCAGAGCATGGTAACTGACCTGTGACCCGCTGAAAATTGCCATTACACATTTGCTCAATACTTGTACAGCTCACAATGCTCACAGCCAAGGCAAGATGCTCTGAAGAGGTCCGACCCTCAAGTGACAAAACTCAGGAATGAAAGTGAAAATCATTTGCTGAAATGGAAAGACCACAGCCCAAGATACTGCAATGAATTACATCCCACTGCAGCCCTGCTCTTCTGTCAGCTACACCTTTGCATAATTGATACTGAAATCTCATTATATAGTGCCTGAATGTCATGTTTCAAGAAATCTTTTTAAGATACTTCTTCAGGTGTCCATCTGAAGATTTGCTTAAGTTTTAGACAGTCATTACTAATTTTAAATGGTTGTAAAATAAGTGGAAAAGGAAGTCTTCTCTTCAAAATTAGTTTGAATGAGTTGCAAAGGGTGTGTGTGAGATCCTCTCACAGCTTTGGCTGACCAAATAAATAAAATAAGCCACAGGCTAATTCTCAAGCTAGAAAGCAGATTTGTTACCAAAATTAATGAATTTCACTTAGGAAAACTGAAATTATAACTGTATCCCTTTTCTGCCCCTTGCATATGTAGTTGTTTCATTTTACAAGATGTCTTCTCTGCTCACATCTGGTTTCAACCAATTATTTCACAAACCCTGTGAAAAACAATGGGAAGTGTAATATTTAAAGACAAGGATAAATACTGTACATGTTTGCATAAGGTCCAAAATTCAATTAAAGTCAGCAGAAACATCACTCAGATAAATTGCAATTGTACCAGAGTGAACAACTATGACAGTGCATTTGCTTGATCTTTTGCTTAGTCTTATTACACCTTGGAAATCTCCTCTCCAAGTGTCCCAGCAGCATCATCTCATATTGCAGTTCTGAGCTGGTGATGTCCCCCTGCCATCCCTTCCTGTTCTCTGAGATGATACCTGGTGGGTTCATGACTTGTGTAGAAAATGCTAAATTTGGGATCTATGGCTGCATGGCCACCAACACTCTGTCATTTCAGGCAGTGGTAGTTCTCCCAGCAGAGAACCCTTGGTTGCTGCAGCCAGGGGAACAGGGCAGCTCTTCCCATCCCTGCCACTTCTGCTTACAGGCTGTGAATTAGCACCCATTTCCTCACACCAAAGCAGGAAATTAGAAGGGGAAACAGAAACCTGAAATGGTTTCCCTCTCTAAAGTGCTCCTAGTGTAACTATAAGCTGGTGTTTGATGTGGTTTAATTTTGAAGAAGTCCTTATGAATGTGTGAAAAGCCCATTTAAGGACAGAACATCTGTCCAGATGGTGTTGGCATAGCTGAATGTGCCTTTAGGAAATGAGATGGACTAGATGACCTTTTAAGGTCTCTTTCACTTCTGTTTTCTCCGACTTGATTTTTTACAATGGAAACTAAAGTGCTTTAACACTATCCACAAGTGAGCACAACTGCCAAGAAAAATACACACTGGAGTGAAAAATCCTCTTTGACTGCTCTATTTTTTTTTAACCTAATGTACAGCTAGATCTTCTCCCAGAAAGATTCTAATTTTTTACTGTTTCTTGTGAGTACTGGCTATTTTTACTACTTTTATGTCTCTCGTAAAGGCATTTCTTTCAGACAGAATACTCTCAGCCCTGTTAAGTATTTGATCCTCTTTTTTCAAAGCAGACATCACATTCTAACCTTAACGCTTTGTATTGCGATTTTGCCTTTTTTCCTTTTTTTTGTTCCCCTCAGTGTTTTTTTTTATTTTGTTGGAAGTCTCTGTAATCTAAATATGTCTTTATTTCCAAGAGGATGACTGTTTCCTAGGGGATGACACTGCCTCTGGCCGAGACAAAAGCTGTTCCACCCATGGAAAACTTCTGAAGTGCGAAACACAACGATGTACTTTTCATTTCATCCTCAGTGCAGGTAGCTTTTCTCACCCACAGGAAGGCCTCAGCTGCTGTTACCTTTGGTCTTTGGTATGGTTTCTGCATGGCTTAATCTGTTATTTGCATCTTTGCCATTTCTGCTTTGGTAGCGATTCAGCAAAGGGTTCAAGATGTAAAAGGATACGTGGTGAAATTTGAAAATGTATGCTTGCATCGTGAGTGCAGAAACCTTCGAGGTGAGTCATGGAACTGGTCAGTCATGGAGCTGGTCAAGCATGGAGCTGGTCAGTCATGGAGCTGTGTCTGGAGGTAGCTGCACGCCATGGAGGGAAGGATCTGTTACTACACAAACACGGAAGCAAGAAATGATCTCTTGACCAAAGTGGTTCCTGCCAGTCAGACAGAGCAGGTGAAACTTTGCTGGTGTAATGGGAACTGTAGATTTGGGCTGCAGCTTTGGAGGCTGGAACTAGCTGATGTCTATGGTCCCTTCCAACCCAAACCACTCTAGGATGATGGCGTTGAAGAGGATCCAGACCCAGATGAGCAGTAATGGCCCCGGCAAAAGTGAGGAAAGGAGGAGCTTTCTTGGAGTTGGTGCTCCAGCCTGGGCTTTCCTACTGACCTGTTTCTAGGAGGCTGGTGGTAATTTGTCTGGGCTTTGACCGTGCTGAGTGATTATTTCCTCCCAACTTGCAGCATCTATCGTGGTGTAGAAACGGTATTCCCCAGTTTAGTGCCCTCACTAAAAACCAAAGCAAAACCACAAGCCCCCACCCAGCAGTGGGAGACAAAAGGCAGAGGACTTGGGTTGAGAGAAGAACAATATGCTGGAAATCAGCAATGTGATAAGAAAAAGAGCAGTAACTCCAAAAATACTAATAACAAAAATGTGATGCAGACAGGGTGATTTCCATGTTAAACTGCTCACTGAAGAGCTTGACCTGACACAGCATTATGTGATCCAGCAGAGCCACATCCCAACTGCTCCGTCCACCACGCTTGCTCCTGCCTGGAAACCATGAAGAGGGAGAGAGTCCAAGCCCATCTCTTCACTTCATCTCTGGCCATGATGTGAGGTATCCAGCAACACAATGTCTTGGCCATGCCCACACAGCTCCAGGCTCTGCCCCCTCACACTATGAACCCTGTCCTTGGCAGAAACTAGGACAGGTCCAACACTCCTTTCCAGTGCCCAGCAATGGAGCACTGAGCCTTATGCTGGGTGTTGAGTAATTTGAGTCAAGGGTTCACACTCAGCTCTGACCTGGGCTTAACAGAAATAGCAGAGCAACCAGCGCCCTTTTCAAAGAACCAATGTCAACAGGAATAGAGGTGAAAACTGTTTTCAGATAGGGAATAACTATTAAAAAAAATAAAACACAAAAATACCAGCTGCTTGTGTTGGCTGGAAACTGAGGGGAGGAAAATATCCATGTAACACCCAGAAGCAACAGCCATAGTGCTGTACATTTTATTTGCACTGCACTGATGCCCCTCCTAGGAAACCTGGTGTGGCAGATTGAGCCCTGATTGTTCAGCAGAGTCCCAGCTGCTGTAGAGAGGGGTGACAAGACTGAAAACCACATCTTTAACAGGGACAGAAATTCCCAAGTGAACAGGTTCACAAAACTGTCTCTTCTGTCAGTAGGGCAATTAATAATAGAGAATACATTAGTAACAGGATAAAATAATTACAGCAGATAAATTTTGGCAGGCCAAAACAGAAGATTCCTTGTGGCAATCCTGATTTCTGAAAGAGGCCAGTTGGGTCCTTTGGAAACATCCAGGCTGTTCAGTGGTTATTAGTCCTTGATCATCACTGAGGTCTGACGAAATAGAGTGTGATGAGTAACCCTGAAGTGTTTTAACCATGTTAATTGCCAGAGAGGGATTCACCGTGGCAAGCATCAGCACAAACTCCCCTAACTCTTTATTGCACTCAGGAGAGAAGATGTACATTTTGCCATCAAGATGAACACAATGCTTTTTAAAACTTAGGGAAGGAAAATATTCAAAAATGTGAAGAATTTTATTTTGTTCATTTTAAAAAGATTTTGTCTGTGGAAACCCTTCAGAGGTATACTTCAGTGTACTGAATTTATCTCTGAGTGATAAAAGGATGAAATGAACCCAGCTGGGATTTAAACCTGTGATTTCATGGAGTCAATGTGTTTCAAATAAGCCGAATAAATCACTAAATTATCCCACAGAATACAGTACTTATGTTCTGTCTTTTTAGTTTCTTTTAACCAAAACTTGTGAGCTTGATGGGGTTTTGTGGCTCTGTCCAAAATGATTAGCTCAGCAAACAGCACAGTTCAGCGGGGAATGCAGAGCCCTGCCATATATTCCAATGGACAAGGATGGTTTTATACATCATTTACAACTTGCTTCAGCAATTCTACACAGTTAATAGGTCTGCTTAAGAGTTCTACTTTCACAGAAGAGTTTAAAAAATGCTCTTGTGTTTCCTCTTCCATCTTCTATCTTTGGAGAGAGGATCTGTCAGCATGTACCTGTGCACATTTCCCTGGAAGTCTACAGCTCAGCACATATCCAACCCCATCCTTGTCATTCATTTCATGTCATTTTCTTCTGCCCCAACTGGGCAGCCAAAGTAGGCAAGTGTTTCGTTCCATGTTTAAGTCTTTTCCTTCCAAACTGAATTAGCAAACCTCTGTGGCTGTGTGGGCCTGGCTGATTGTTCTCAAAAGGGGCTGGGATGTTACTGGATTGCCCAGTAGTGGTTACAGACCCCAGAGCACATGCATCTCTTTGCATCCCCTCCACTAGTTTAAACTGATGAAGCAGCATTAGTTCTACCTCTGCAAAAATCAGTACATAGGATGACAAACACATAGATTTTATAGACACATAGATTTTTGACAGACACATGGACTTAAACAGATTTTGATACATGTGTGCAAACCTAGGGGAGATTTGGGTTTGAAGCTGATTGAGGAAGGGATTTTTTTTTATCCCATTCTTCCCAAGATTTCAGAACTCCTCCTCTTTACCAGCAAGATGAAGCCAAGTTGTGCTGGAGGTGTTTCACAGAAGCCAGGGATCTTGACCCTTGTATATCAGCCAGCCTGACACACACAGGGGAGTGGGGGACCCTGGCTCAATGTGCCGCTCTGTTTAATTCACTAATGAGATACTAATAGGGCCAGAGAGCAGAAGTGATTGCCTTGATAGCTCAGTGATTTGGTCACTCATCTAAAACTTGGGAGAACCAGGGTCATGGCCCCAGATCTAAATCAAGCAAAGGAAGTAGCTAAATGCGTGTCTCCAGTATTCTGGCTGCAGCTCTCACCATCAGATCAATGTTGTATAACCCTTCCTCTTCATGGAAAAGTTCTCTCTGGACCTGAGAAACCACAACACAGGAAATAATTTAGTTGAAAATGCTTCAAAAGAGCTTTGGCTGTCAGCCTGCAGTGTGGGGGAAGGAGACAAAGAGGGGCAGTTGGGAAATGCCCAGGGTTGCAGGCTGCACACAGGCTGTTCTTGAGCTGTGATTTGGGACCTGGGAGCAGCACTCCTTCCCTCCAGCCTGGCCAGCTGCAGCACAGGGCACAGGCACTCCCTCGGGGTGGGGTAGCATTGCTAATTGTGCAGAATGACTGCAGGATTTCAGAAACATGGAAGTATTTGCATGGGGTGCTGGAAGCACAGTGCAAATTAATTGCAAATTCTCTATTCTTCCATAGTCAATGAAAAAAATGAATTCCATATATATAGTAATTAATACTTGAAATTAGGGCTTTCTTGGGAAAAAAAGTGCCTTGTTTAGTGAATGCTTTTCATTTGTCCACTTTAGTTCTTTCGATATTTATTGATCAGATGTGTAATGAAGACAGCTGGGTCATGCAGTTAGGAAGAAACACTGATGTGCTCCTGAGAGCACAGAGAATATCCTGTTCAGTGAGAATCTGTATAGACTGTGACACCAGGTAATGGGGAACAACACAGAAATATTATGTGAGAGACCTATAAATGTGCATGTGATAGAAAAAGAAGAACAGAAAGAGCAAATCCCACATGGAACCTGAACACTTGTCTTTCTAGTCTGTGCTTGTTTCAACATAAAATACTTGAGAGTTACAAGATAAAAACTTCCTGGAGAAACCCTACAACTGAGATTTTTTTCTTAAGATTTCTTTCTAACCTTGATTGATTCGACACTGGCTTGTAGCCCAATGCACAGTGATTTGTATTAATTCTAAAATCTTCTAAATCTTGCTGGATATTTGTCTTAGCTGTATAAATATCAAGTATATATACATTTAAAATATATTTATAATATATATTATAGAAAAAATTATATATATATGACATGTATTTTCATATATATATATATAGATACCAATATTTTTCAATCCTTATATATTCTTGCTCAAAAAGATACGATGACAATGAGTCTTATAGACTGTTATAGTTTGAATGCAGTATTTATCCTTTTTTTCATCTTATGAAATACACATTTTTTAAAATTATGATACAGGATTGTAAAGAAAAGTAGGCGAAGTATTGCATTTTATGAGCACCTTAGTGATTCAGGAGTAAAAGTTATACAGCATATAGATATACATATCTTGCAAATGTAATCCTAAAACTTATTATTTTTCAGAACACAGAAATACTCCTTCTAGTCAGTTACAACAATTTACATAGACAGACTAATAAAGCATATTTCTAACTTCTTCAATTAAGGAGGATCCTATTCCTTACTGAAGACTCACAGCCATGTAAAATGCACTGAAATCATTCAGTTCCTACTGATCTTGCTTCAGGCAAGCATTTAGCTAAGTACTGAGATGGTTTCGGCTTGCTCTGGCATCAGTGTCTTGTGAGGAAACGCCATTTACACCAGTGGGCAAAACACCACATTCATGATTCTTAACAAGTCCTGACCTTAAAAAAGCAGGAGGATATAATGTATTTTTAGAAGAGCTCTTCCATGCCTTTTTAGGTCCTTGTATGGTTTGAGCACCAAGCCTGTATATAGGATGTACCTTGCACACATCTCTCCTGCATTGCACAGGTCTACTGTACCAACTTCACAAATGAGGAATTGGGAATCAGTGATTTGCCTGGAGTCACTCAGTAGGTTCTTGATTAACATCTATCTCCTCATCAGCACTGTAACTTCCTTTTAAATGAGCTTCTCTCCTGCTTTAGTCAGAACCTCTCAAAACAAAATCCTGTTTCTGATGTTCTGCCTATCCCTTTCCCACTGCAATCACAAACTCTTAGCCTGCCATTACAAATCACTTGGTTTTTTCTACTTCTACAATCTTTTCTAAATCCTCCTAAACTTTTTACAGCTTCTGGACCTAAAATACATTGCCTTGTCACCAGACCACTGGGATTCAGATTCCCAGAGCAATTTTTCATTTGCCAGAAATGAAGAAGTCTCTGTAGTGCAGTGACAAGACAGAACCCTTGCCCATCCTCTTATGGTGTAAAGCTGTGACACGGTTTGGGAGCATTTTCCTTAGTAAAACTAGGTCTCTTTTAGAAGACAGATATTACTGTAGCTATGCCCAGGCGCCTGCATATGATCAAGTAAACACTGTTGTTCAGAGAGCTGTTGTAAATAAACTAAGCTGTCATAACCAACTGGGGCAGGCACCAAGACAACAGCAAGCATGAAGTAAAACATGTCAGACTAAACCCCTCTCATGGCATTGTAATAGCAGCTCTCCTTAGAGAGTCTGAACATACCATTTCCAGCCTTTGAATGCTTTCAGTTGCAGGACTGGATTGAAAAGCAAAGGTCTAAGCTGCTTCCTCTATTAACTTACCCTCTGCAATAGCATCATCTAAATGGCCACCTGAAACCTGACAGGTATATGCAATGGAGATGTAGGACATTCAAATGCTTCTTTTTTATTGCAATATACTGAGGTATGCTTCTCACAATAAAGCAATATACCACAAAGTAGATTATATTGTTTAGCTGTCAGGAGGCTGTATGGAAGTAGAAAACTTATGAATGCTCTCCAGTGTCTCCTCATCCTTTGTTACACCACAGCACCGAGCAGCAATGTGGTTATATTACACAGGGTAAAGCATCACTGTCTGCACTGGTTGGCTGTTAAGCTGAGTTTTACTCATAACAGATATTCTGTTATATGATATAACCATTGGCTTATTGTACTGTTTCTCAATCCAGCCCACTGAATGAGGAAAGGCTAACAAGGTTGCTAGAAAATTATATCTACCATCTCTCCAAGGACAAATGCAGATAGCAGATAGAGGCATCTAATTTACCTACTAATTAGCATTTCTCTGCTGGGCTATGGAAAAAAATACTGAGTCAGATACTAAAGGAACCATTGCAGTGCTTTACTTTGCAGAAGCTCTGCAATCCCAGCATCACTGTGTGGTTCAGGAAAGGACAGGAAGTTATGAAGTCTGTTGGTACTCTGTGGTAATGGATCCAAGACAATATTCGGATTTGCCTTTAGCTAGCACAGCACAGTCCATTTTCGAGACAAAAGAGCATTCTTCACCATTTCCTTCACACAGCAATGGGCAAAGTGCAGGCTCGTTAGGAGGGTGCTCTTCCCAGAGTTAGATGACACAAGGTAATTAGCAGGAGGTAAGGACATACTGATTATAGGAGCCTGTCCACCTCACTTAAACATCAGGCTTCATTACATTTCAGGTACCTAATGAAGCAGCCTACATACAGTGAGCTTCTAACAGAACCAATGGACAGAAGCAGATTATTGTGTTTACCTGCTGGAGGATGTAAAGGGCACACCCTGTCTGCCTACCTAGAGCTGGTAGAAAGGAGCTCCTTTTGGAGTCCTCATTATCTCTGTTGCACCTATGGGGAATATGAGCACTTATACAGATGCTTCATTAAACTGGTGAAAGCAAAGCATGAGTCAGATCCACAAATTAGGCATGTGTCCCTCATTTTTCCAAGAAAAGTAAAAGTTGGGGTGGTAGGTCTGAGTGAATGACCCTTGTGCCAGCAAGCTCCAGCACATTTGCTCCTGATGTGCAGTCCCACTTCATTGGCAGTGAATGCAGGAACACCAGGTTTCTACACCACCTTTCCACTACATTATGAAAAACCACACTCCACTGTTTTTTTTTTTTTTTTTTTTTTTTTTTTTTTTTTTTGTCTTGGAAACAGCTCCTGCATTCAGCATGCCACAAAAATCAGTTCTCGCACCACCTAATCCCATACTTACAGAACACCTTGTCATGATAAAGAATTAATTTTTATAGATGTGGTACTGTCCATTCTACTTTATATCCTTGATAGTCTTGTCAATAGCTGCAATTTGGATGGAAATTTCCCGAATCAAATGCAGCCCAGAAATGGTTTGAAGATTAAAGAAGAAAGAATGACTCACAAGCTGCAAAATTAGGATCAGAATGTGAAACACTGCAAGAACACTGGGAGTTTGTTACAAATAAACACAAATCTTCTGCTTTGCTCCTGCTTTGGGAGGACAGAAAAGCACTAAAACACCTTATCAGATGAAGAAAAAGTAGAAGAAAAGGAGAAAGAAGGAGAAGGAGAAGGAGAAGGAGAAGGAGAAGGAGAAAAAAAGAAAAAGCTTCTGTGAAATTTCTGTTCTACACAGGTCTTCTCTGCAGATGCAGACAACCAAGGAAAATCTGTCCCAGGGATCCCAGAGAGTATTTTCTGATTTTGATGAAGTGTGGAGCATGCATTGCTAGGAGACAGAAGTAGCTGTATGGTGAAACTGAGCTATTTAAGCCTTGAAATAAAGCCATGCAGATGAATTTATGTCTACACCATAAAAGCAAGACTCTTCAGAGTTCATGGATCTGCAAATTCAGTTATAATCATATGCAATGCTGTTTGGTTCACACTTAATTGTTCAATAATTCTAAGTATTTGCAAGCTACTGAATATCTTTCTTTGACACAATATAATTTAACAACCTGAAGACTCAAATGTATTTGTCTGACCTAAGGTATTGGGCTCAACTCAGAGCTAACTGGAAGAAATTTAACATCCTGTGATATATAGGATATCAGACTAGATGATCTTTTTTGGCCTGAGCTTTATAAATCTATGAAAAATGAGGCTTTGCGGTAAGTTTCTCACAAAGGGCTGTCACAGACAGGACACATTGTCCTACTGGCCTTCTTTCACTGATATATGAGGTCTGGATTTAGCCAGTTCCTTGGCTTGCTGAGGTTTGCAGCTGTGAACCCTCTAGGCTTTCCAGCTATCCTTTGCTTTGATTATTTTTCTTGGAATTTTGGCTCTGTATATAATTGTGCTAAATCATTTTGGCTTCATGCATCTTTTATTATAGGAGGCTTATTCCTCAGAAACTCAGAAACATGAGGTGTAATTATTTATCCTCCACCATTATTCCTATTGAGGAATTCTATATTTGACTACTTTTTTGCTTAGGTTGATTTAAATTTAACCCATACACACCTTTGGTAGTACATCCACATCTTTGCTACAGAGGGAAAGGAAGGACTGAAAACACACAATAAATTTCTTTGACTGAACAGCACAGCAATGGAATTTTTTGTTGTCCTCTATTAATTTTGTGCAAGCGTCTTTTATTTCACAGTACAAAGCTCAGAACAATGTAGGAATTGTGGAATACATTTTAAGAGGATACTTTGGGAATTATTTATCCCACTCAAAATTAGACATCTGTGGTCTTTATCTGAGCTAGTTGCCTCCTTTTGTAGCAGTATATAAAACCAAGTTCGCCAATTTGCCTTTTCCATTTACAAAGAACCCAGAGGGTAGCATTGAAAGTGTCTCTTGTTTTTGCAGACTAGAAAGAGATTCTGTGATGACTAGCAGGAAAGTCGATGCAGAGATTTCTAATATTAGATGGAATAAAATTCCACCATTTGCAAATTCTTAGGAACACCGGGTTCCTCAGGACTAAGATAATGACTTTGGGAGGATGGCAGGCAGCAAGGTGATCACACTACAGGAGTAATCCACATTTCATTTGTAGTGTTTAATCCTAAAGGTTAAAAAAGTTTCAGGAGCTTAGATGTCTCCCACAATGATGTGCAGCATCTTTTGCAGCAGAACAAGAAGTTATCACCTTTCTAGCTCATTCTATTGCCAGCTGTAGGAATTCAGAGGCTGAGTTACCCCCACCCATGGCTACAACAGTGCCCCAAGGCTGCAACAGATCCTGTCATTGTGAGTACCAGCCCATGGGCTCTGCACTGGGTCTGCAAGGACTCGAGAGAGCCTTGGCAGGCTGGGTCTGTGAACTGACCTGCACACAGCTTTATTTGCCCTGCAAAGGCTCTAACTGTTCACCTGTCTATTGCTAATTTGTTTCACTTATGTTTATCTCTGCACTGGACAGCCATAGTTTTATGTCAATAACAGAAATAAACAATTATTCGGTGCAGAATTGAATTTTTATGACTATTAAAATGATGGTGCCAAGAGTCTTAGTAGAGTCTTAGGATGATATCAGAGGGCTTGAGAGGTGGAAACACAGAGCAAGGCACATAAAAGTGCAGGCACAGGATGATAAAACAGGGCACAGGCTGGCACTGGGCACCCCACAGCAGTAAAAATTCACCTGAAGTCCCTGATCCAGTTCCTTGGGAACCAGAAAAAAATGGGTTTAGGCATAGGAAAGATAGCAAAAAAATAATTTCTAACGTATACAGTGAATAGTATATCTAGAAATTTGGATGCAACTTGGAGCTGCAGAAAAATGAAGAGTGGAAGATACAAAGGCCTGTTATAAACCATATAAAATTAGAATTTCACCTGGCAGCTGCTTATACTCTGAGTCTATGGATACAGAGGTTACATTTGGTATGGCACCCTAAAGAATACTAGATTGACCTTAGAAATAGACTATGTTCTTTTTACTTACACACTCCCCATGAATAATACACTATTACCTGCTCCAGAGCAGTATCACTGATCATGATTTACACCTCAGCCGCACCTCCCAAATATGTAAAAGTCCAATTTTTTATCATCGACTTATATATCAATGTCTTCTCAATGTCCCTTTCTCAAGGATGATGCTGTATTGAGTAGAGAATAGATCTGCTCCTTCATCCTTCATTCCACTGCTTTCATGGCTTTTAAATAGTGCCAAGCAAACAATGCTGCTGCTTAATATATGAGTCTATGAATTATTCTGAGATGGAATATCTTATTATTCAGAACGTCCCAAGAAGCAGCAGTGAAAGTGAATGAACAAATCTATACTGTATTAGGTGCAAATAATGAACATTTTGCTAATTGGAAGATTTGCTGGATTAGAGAAAGATACGCCAGGGGAAGTTTTGAAGTCTCACCTTTGGGGACAGAAAAAGCACATGGTAAAGCAGTAAGCAATAAGCCTACACCCTGCAGGAGAAACAGACACACTGATTATTCACTGTGTGGTATGCATTTTTATATGTGTTGCACTAATAAAACTAAGTGAAAAGTCAACGATCCACTAGACCAGACCTCTGAAATGATGCTTGTGTTTCTATAGTCAGAGTCCTCAGAACCAAAATACATTTATTGTAGTTCAGACATGGATATCCTGGTCTTTACAGAACTCGTGTGGACAGACAGCACACAGAGAGAAGAAACAGGGGATTCCCCAAGGAAAATGAACACTAATGAAGTTCAGATTTCCAGTCATTTTCAGAGCAGAATACGCTCTTTATTATCACCCTGATGAGAGGGCACATTCAGAATGGCTGTACAATTTCTAGGTACTGAACTAGCATTAAATTAAATGATGGTGAAATTGAGTTTGTCCCTAGAGCATGGGAAGGCTGAGCAGGACTCTCACCCTCTGCCTTCTCCCACAGCCAGGACTGGTGGGAACAGATCAATGGGACATCTACCACCAGAACTGGGAATCATAGTCCCCCTGCTTCTCCCTCCCCTTCCAAAGACTGGGCAGCTGCCCTTTCCCTGGGGCATAGGGGGTGTCTACTGATGAGAGAGCTCTCCCAGTAGACAAACTCTCCTGGCTCTATCTCTGAACCAAGAAAAGGCATCTGGAAGGTTGGGATATCCCCTTTTCCCTCTTCAATTTTCTTCACAAAGGCTGAAATTGGCTCAAAAATGTCTTAAAGAGAACTCCAATTTTGTGGAGTAATGCTATTGAAAGAAGGGTGGAATAGAAGAGAAGAAAACCCAGGGACTTTCAGCTCTGAGGAAGGTGATGAAAAAGAGGTGCAGTAGATATATAAACACAAAGCAACTTATTAATCTGTTTCATGCTGCAAATGTCTATCACTTGCTCTAATTGTCATTGTGGTGAGTTGTTCTAGGTCAAAGGGCTGTGGTCAATTCCCTGAAAGTCTGTAAGTGTGCACAAATTGAGAGGTGATGGGTAAATGTCACTATTACAACCCCAGACACTTGGAAGCTGCAATAGGTCACGGTGTGAACCTGAACAACTCCAGATCCTCTCTGGGCTAAATGCACATTGTCACATATGGGTACCAATCTATGAAATCATGACTACTCTTGCTTTTAAAGTCACAGGAAAAAATAATCCCTATTGTCTGTTATAAAGGGGAAAGCTGGAACAAGAAGATCTTTAAGGTCCCTTCCTACCCTAACCATCCTACTAACCAGAGCTGTCAGAGCACAATAAAGACGTTCACAGTTGTCTTACCATAGGAGATGTGGGCACACACACAGCATGTGCTTATTTGTGTTCATATGGTAGCACAACAGAAAAAGGAGAAAAAAAAATCCAGCTTTCATTCTAGGCCCTGCCTTAATCCTGCAGATTGCCCCTGTTTCAAAGATTACACAAATGCTTTAAGATTAGAAAAGCCTAAGAAATGACATTAAGCATGGCCTCTGGTTCCCTCAGACCTGGGGTACATTACAGCTTGCTGTGGTGAGAACTGGTAAGAGAAGCAGAACATATGGTGGCACAGGAACACACAAATGCAGGAAGATCAGGAGATCACGGAGCAGGTGATTGAGTCACTGAAACGATGCCCCTGCAAGCAAGACCAGCAGGGGCTGGTAAAGCAGCAGACACCAACCAGCAACACTTCACAACACTTTCTCACCCCGGCTGCTCTGGAAAGTGCTGGCAGTTCTTGCACTTCTCCCCAGTCTCTCTTGCAGCTCCCTCTTCCCCTTGTTGACATTGCCTGTGAACCGTTTTCACGCCTGAAGCAGCTTTACAAGGTCTCACAACAGCTTGCAGGAAGTGATACAACTGCAAGGACTTTGTTGTTGTTGTTGTTGTTAAAATACTGGAGACGTCAAGACCAAAAAAAAACCCACAGAGAACAGGAGAGTTAAAGGTTATCGGAGCCCTGGGGGGGGCAGAGAGGAGGACATGGCAGGGGAGCAGTTTGCACAGCAGTGTGCAGGCTGGTGGCACTTAGGAAAAAGTGGCATTTTCTGCTGGAGAAAGGCACTGCTGCCCTTATCACCTTCCATTAACAGTTGTGCAGCACCTCGGGGTGCCCCAGCCAGTGATTATACTCCCTCCTGCTGTGCAAAGAAATGTCCAGCCACTTTCCTTGGGGAGCACTCACAGCAAAATGGATTGAAAGGTTTTCAGGATTGTTTTGGTAAGACTTGAAGGTCAGTGCAGTGGCAAACCAGCGAGGAAATTTAGACAAACACACAAAACTCTTAATGTTTCCATTCCTCTTTGAGTCTGTCTCGCTCCTAGCTCCTGCCAGAACTGCAAATCTCCATCCCACCCTGCCCACATCCACCGGCCCAGGCACAGCCACGCTCCAGCCCTAATACTGTAATTTCACGAATATAAGCTGCACCTTTTTCCTTGAAGAATCCAGCCTACCCC